>JARQOC010000003.1:106368227-106481898 GCA_033576535.1 Allobates femoralis | reverse complement strand
CATATAACATATATTAAGAAACATACAGTTGTGAGAATAAACATCTGTAACTCTATGTTTTTACATATCAGGACATGAAAAAATAGCAAGGTGTTAAAATTAGGGAATTGCGACCCCATGTGAACAATAGCACAAGACAATTACACCGTTTTAATATTTATTTAACAAAAAAATGGAGAAGCTGTGTGTGAAAATTAAGTACACCCCTTAAGTCAAAAGCTTGTCGAACCACCATTAACAGCAGTAACTTTTAGATTTTCTTGGGATTGTTGTCCTGTTACATGACCCCAGTTCCGGCTAAACTTTAGCTTTAGGATAGAATCATAAAATGGTAGAGTTGGAGGGGACCTCCTGGGTCATCTGGTCCAACCCCCTGTTTAAAGCAGGATTCACTAAATCCTCCCAGACAGATGTCTGTCCAGCCTCTGTTTGAAGACTTCCATTCAAGAGGAACACACCCCCTCTCGTGACAGCCTGTTCCACTTGATCACTCTCACTGCAAAAAGGTTTTTCTAATATCTAATGTGTCTCCTCCCATTCAGTTTCATCCCATTGCTTCTAGTCTTTTCTTGTACAAATGTGAATAAAGCTGATCCCTCTACAGTGTAACAGCCCTTGAGATATTGAGAGTAATAGCCTCACATTTGACTTTAGAATATATTAGTTTTCCTAGGAGTTCAAGGTCAACTCAATGACTGCAGAGTGCCCAGATCAGTGGCGCACCCAAGGGGGGGGACCTACGTGTCTGGACCCCCCCTTTGGACGGCCCTGAGAAGCTGAGAAGCCGTTTTCGTGCAGTATTAAGCATTAATTAGGTATTCAAATTTACAAAAATCGCTTGGCTTTTAGGAGGGCTTCGCTCCCCCAAACCCCCCCCCCCCACCTGGGCCTTTGCCCCTCGGAACCCCACTGGGGGGTGACACCCCCCTTTCAGGGCCGGTGTGTGTTTCTTGGACCCCTACCTTGGGAAATTTCTGGGTGCGCCACTGGCCCAGATCCTATGGCTGCAAAACTTGTCCAAATAATCACCCCTCCACCAATGTGCTTAACAGTTGGTATGAGACCTTTGTGTTGATATGCTATGTTAAGTTTTTGTCAACATGGAACACCATGGCAAAACATCTTCACTTGTGTCTCGTCTGTCCACATTATTTTGGAAGTCTTCTGATTTGTTTGAACGCAACTGAACAAACTTTAGCTGTGCTATGGTGTTCGTTGAAAGGTTCATTGACACTTCTAATTTTTACATGTACGAGAACACGGACCAATTATTCTGATCAGACTCTGACTGGCGTTTGATCAGAGTTTAATAAGCGTGTGGTCCGACTCATACATGGAGATATTTACAAACAAAATTTCTCCACCTTTTCCATTCTTACAGAAAATCAGACCCACTCAGATGAGATCCAATTTTTTCATGGACCCATTGCCGATTTTAATACAACCTTCAAATCAAAATTGGACATGTCTCTGCGATTTTCATGCAGGCATGTAAAGGGTCCCATAAACTATCGCAGGTATCTGTGAAAACCAGGTCTAGCACTCACACACGAAAATGGGACACGTGAATGAGCCCTAAAAAGAAGAAGCTTCCTCTTGACAACCTTTTCAAACAAGCAAGACTTGTACAGTCTTTTTCTAATTGTACTTGTGGCACCCTGTGCCAGGGCACCACAGACTCCCTTGGGGCATGGAGGGGTTTTACACAGCGAGTAATCCACTAACACACAACACCCTTTCACCCCTGGCCTGTAGGGGGAGCTCCACTGGTTGCCTTAAGCCAGTTCCCCCTATAAATACGGGTCCTGGAGGGAAAATACCAGAGTGTGCAGTCACTACAGAACTGTGAAGAGCTGAGTGAGCTGAGCTGGTACTGGAGCCATGCTAGGCCCATACCAGCAACCACCTGAGACAGTGGTAGACCCTCGGAGTAGGGGTAGAAGGCAGAGGAGAGAAACTTGCTACAAGAAGGGGTCAGAGGAGTCATACCGACTCACCCCACCAGAGTTCCAGTCACTGGGTCCGAGCTACAGGAACATAGAGAAAAGGCCCTGCAGAGAATCAAGCACCACAAGGAGGTTTAGGTTCCAGGACACCCGAAGCACCAACCAGTGAGAGCCAGGAGTCAAGGCCATGACAGGAATCCCATAGAGCACCCTCAGTGCAGCAAACCCGGGTGTAGAGAGTCACAGAGAGAGAGAGAAGTAACGGTTTGGTCGGGTTCCAAACCTGCCAGACTCTGACAGCATAACTGAAACAAGGAGGCCTACAACCCTACTCACTGTGGAGATCCTACAGTGTTTCCCTCACCTCCGGACGAGTGTACCCGTACAGAATACCAGTAAAGGTACCAAAAGACTTCTATGTGCGCGTGTCCCTTCTTCCATCTGCACCAAACTGACCGCGCTACCCTATTACCCTCACTACAACTTACAGCCCCGGGGACCCCCGCTCGTCCTGTAGGGAGCGGTTCCACCTTGCTGCCGCCCATCACCCCAGAGGCCCAAGCAGCGCTGGTGTCATCACCGGACCCCTACAGGTGGCGTCACGACAGACATTTTATTATTTTTTTGCCACACTAGCCCCTCTTTATCTGCATCCCCCGGGACTCCTTAAGCAAGCTGATCCCGGTACCGTTCGTGATGAAAACAAAACGCTTATTGAACAGTTTGTAATAGGCCTCAAGTTACCCGATGACAGGAAACAAGCGCGCTGGTGGGTTCTTCAAAACCCTGATGCAGAGTTTGCTACGCTAAAAGAATTAACTTAAGGGACAGCAGCTCCCGGCAGTGCCAGACTTAACCTCACAGCCACAATGGACTAAAACCCCTTCTTTGCCAGAAGAACCCTCTTCGTCCCAATGCACTAGAATCCAGTATGCAGGCTGTGATCCCCTGACCGGATTGACAGTCTGTGCTCAGAGGTGGGCCAACTGAACAAAGAGGTGGCAAAGCTCCGAGGTGCTAGGCAACCCAAGACAGAAGCAAGGCTATCCGACAAGATCCAGCTCGCTGACAGCCCCGACAACGTTCCATGGATGAGGAAGAGGACACCACTGCTTCAAGGGAGGACCACAGATCGCTACAGTGCCGATACACAGCCCATCTGTCGCAAGTGCAAGAAAGAAGGACACATCTACTGATTCTGCCCTTTAAACGAGCAGCCCCTGGGACCGGAGGGCCAAGCCCAGGAGTAGATAGTCCAGGCCCGTCCAGTTGGGAGCGCAGGTACGTGGGAGATCGTCCGTACCTGTCCATCATCATCGACAGCACCGCTACCACTGCATTGGTAGATGCGGGATCCCAGGTGACCACCATCCCGAGTATCCTTTACAAACGGTTCTGGTCTGACATCAAACTGGAACCCCCAAACCCTGACTTGAACATTGAGGCAACCAATGGGTTGCTTGTTACCATAGAAGGGCAGTGGGAGGCAACAGTAAAGGTGGGGAAGGTGCAGTTAAGGGACCAGGGAATAGTAGTGGTCCAAGACAAACCAAATGAGTGGGATCCACATGTGATATTGGGTACCAATGTAATGGTTAACTGCCTAGATGAAGTGTTGTTTTTGCTCCAACAGAGTGCAGATACCACTAAACCCAGCGAGAGGAGAGCCCTACAGAGGGAGATCCGAGCCCTTGTGTATCAGTGGCAGGTAACAATGTCTAATGGTGAAATTGGGAGCGTACGTGTAACAGACCCAATTCCTATTGTAGTAACACCAAGAAGTGAAATGATGATCTGGTGTCGGGCAGCAGTAGGCATCAGATAGCAGGACTACCAGGCAGTAGTGGAGCCAGTGATGTCTGACAGTAGTCCTACACTCCTGACAGCCAGGGGGGTGGTTGATGTAAGAAAAGGAAGGGTCCCTGTACGTGTACTAAACTATGGTGATGATGAAGTAAGGCTGCCAAGGTATTCCACTGTCGCAAAACTGTACCATGTAGATAACAACTCGATACATGAAGCTAAATAATTTGTTCAGACAGTGTCAGACGAACCCCATTATTCCAAGAGCTAGCTAGAGAAATGGTGTCAGGAGCTCAGTATAGGAACTGACAACATATCTTCTCACCAGAAAAATGGAGTTTATCGGGTAGTTCGGGAGTATGAACAGGTGTTTAGCAAGCATCCACTTGATTTTGGGAGGATTAAAGGGGTACAACATCATATACCCACAGGTAACCATGCACCATTAAAAGAAAAATACAGGCCTATACCACCAGCACACTACCAGAAAGCAAAGAATGCTACAGGACATGAAGAATGCGGGGGTCATTAGAGATAGTTGTAGCCACTGGGCAGCACCACTGGTCCTGGTTAAAAAGAAAGACGGTAGTATGAGGATGTGCGTAGATTGTAGGCAGATCAACAGAATAACACACAAGGATGCATACCCGTTACCCCGCATAGACGAGTCACTAGCTGCATTAAAGTCTGCCAATTACTTTTCAACTTTGGATCTTACTAGTGGGTACTGGCAGGTCTCCATTGCAGAAGAAGATCGTAAGAAGACAGCCTTCACGACACCAATGGGGTTATGCGAGTTCAACAGCATGCCATTCGGGTTATGCAACGCACCAGGAACATTCCAGAGACTGATGGAGTGTTGCCTAGGCCACAGAAACTTCGAGACTGTACTGCTATACCTGGACTATGTCATAGTATACTCCAAGACCTATGAAGATCACCTGCAACACCTGAGTGAAGTGTTTCAATCGTTGTCCAAGTATGGTATGAAGTTGAAACCGTCAAAGCGTCACTTGTTAAAACCCAAAGTCCAGTACTTGGGACATGTGGTCAGTGCAGAAGGCGTAGCACACGACCCGAACAAGGTTACAGTCATCAAGGACTGGCCAGCGCCATCCACCTTCAAAGAGGCACTTCAATTCTTGGGACTGGTCGGGTACTACATGAGGTTTATCAAGGGCTACACGAAGATGGCAGCGCCCATGCAAGATCTCCTGGTGGGTCAATCCAAGAAAGGCAAGATCAGAGGCCCTCCGTTCCGGTGGGGACCAGAACAAGAACAGTCTTTCCAGAAGCTGAAAGATGCCCTAACTGGAGAAGAGATCCTGACCTACCCTGATTACAATTTACCATTCCTGTTATACACGGATGCATGTAACGAAGGCTTAGGAGCAGTCTTAGCTCAGAAACAGCAAGGCAAGGACAAAGTGATAGCCTATGCCAGCAGAAAACTCCGTCCAACAGAGAGGAACCCGGAGAATTACAGCTCTTTTAAGTTGGAGATCCTAGCCCTAGTCTGGGCGATCACTGAGTGTTTCAAGCACTACCTGGCATCCTCCAAGTTCACGGCTTTCACTGACAACAACCCTCTAACCCATTTAGAGAATGCAAAGTTGGGAGCCATGGAGCAACGTTGGATGGCAAGATTGTCAAACTACGGCTTCACTGTCAAATACCGGGCAGGTCACAAGAATGGCAACGCTGATGCTCTATCCAGGATGCCTAATCTACCAGATGAGGGAGAAGACGTAGATGAACTGGAAGAAGTAGAATTGCCGGCTTTCCACCGTCCAAGTACAATAGGGGGGAATGTGGCGCCCTGCATCCACAGGTACCCACAGGCCTTCCTAGAACACAGATGGAAATCCACAGACAGGCCCAACTTGCTGCCCTTAGGCAAGATCCCCTGTAAATACTGATGCTGGGGAATAGTTAGTCAGAGTGTGCAGAAGCTAGGAGAGCTGCGAATACGTCCTGGTGATCGGTGCCGTGTTAGGCCCGAACTGGTGACCCTAAACAGCCTCCAAGGAGTCCTGCCAAGCCAAGAGTGGGTACGGAAGGCAAGGAGAGGAAAGCAGAGGAAAAGTGGGGACCGAGGAGCCAGAATAGCTTCGCCCAACCAGCACACCGGACACCGGGGTCCCCTTCTGCAGGAGAGCTACACACCCAGCAGAGAATTCGGCAAACCACAGAGACTTCAGTCAACCGGTCACCTGCTAATCACCGTTCAGGGAGCCAGACACCATGGATAGAGAAGCAGCGGTAGTCATCAGAGGTTGCCTGTCTACAGCGCAGGTGGCGAGAGAGAGAGTGTAGTGGAGACCAGCCAAGTTCTATATGGGGCAGGGGCTTCAACACGCTTGCTGTGGAGATTCAACTGTGTTTCCTGGTCACCCAACAGTGTTCCGGACTTTTACTTGATATACCACCAGTAAAAGGTAAAGAGACATTCAACAGCGTGTGTGTGCGTTCTTCACCCCCTGTCCCCGCCACCTGCAGAGACTATCCCGTTAACCCACAACCTGCCAAACCCCAGCTTCATCCCTCACAATCAACACTGCCCCAGAGGATTAGCTCTACCTATAGGGAGCTTCTCCACCCTAGCCACAATACCATCACCCTCCAGAGGACTGTGGTGGCGCTGGTGTCTAGTCACCAGGCACTACAGGTGGCGTCACAAAATAAAGACTTCAACCCCTTAATTGGCAGTTGTCTTCCGCCCGCTCGGGGCCACGGGTCTGGGCAGGCTACCAGTGAGATCCCCCACCGAAACTGAGGGCCCAGACATCCGAGTTCCCATACCCTGGGGTGGTACAATTGCAACAATTTACTATTGACAAGGATATTAGTATTATACCTTTCTAGCATTTATGTCATGCTTTGATATACCTACTTATGTAATTTGTCCTGTTTACAGGTGGTCCACATAAATTCTTGGTCTTTATTGTGGGAATATCAATATTTTTAAAAGTTACTTTTAAAAGCTATATTTTAACAATAGAATCGCTTAATGGGATATCTGGTGTACTATATGTTGAGTCCAGTATTTCAACGTGGTTCCCATTTCTAAGCATTTAAATCGGGTTTATCTTGTTTGACTGTAAATATGTGGCTTGATGAATAATAACACTATAATGACTATGTGATATTTAGTAAGTTCTGGAGACAAAAAAAGAAGAAAAACTGAAGTGGCACTCACTATCTTTTGTAAAAACATAAATGCTTCATTTGGACAAATGCATTAAAAGATCTTTTACAGGGAGGAGATTGGTCGACAGCTGTTTCATGTTACTCAACCCTCAACAGGTCCCTCATGCTATATTAGATACAGATGGGCACAAGACACAAAAAAACCCCAAAAGAACGTACAGGGAGCAGATTGGACGACAGCTATTTCGTGCTGCTCAACCCTCAACAGGTCCCTCATGCTATATTAGATACAAAGGGGCACAAGACACCAAAAAAAACAAAAGAACCAACAGGTAGCAGATTGGACGGCAGCTGTTTTGTGTTACTCAACCTTCAATAGGTCTCTCATCCTATATTAGATACAGAAGGTCACAAGACACAACAAAACCAACAGAACCAGAACATTTACATCAGGTTGAAAATAATACATATTTTTGATGACGGGTTCTATTTAATTAAATTGTAATTTGTGGGCATCAACCATGTTGTGGCTGAGGCTTTTTATCATTTAAGGGTCTTTGCTCAGAAGAGGTTCCTCCTGCTCATTGGTGGGTCTTATTACTATACCAATGGTCCCTGTTGGCAGAGGGGAGTAAATACAATAGGTGAAGGGTTTCCAATTTCACATGGGTCATGGAGCCTAGGGGGGCCCAAAATTCCCTTTAGCGTACAGCAAAAGACTAATGCTATTAAAGATTTCCAATAATTGGGGGCCCCATTGGAGCTTTTACATTGGAGCCCATGAGATTAAAGTTACACGGCTGCCTGTTGGTCAACCCTTGAAGACCTCCAATATGGCAAAATTGAAGCAAAGTAAATATTAGGAAAATTAATCCAATAAAAGGTCCGTGGAGCAAATATAACAAGATCCATTGTGCGTCAAATATTGGTATTAACATTCCCCATAAAATTTGACCTCAGAAAACAGACAGACTGAACCCTAAGAAAATAGAAATAATCTCCAGAACATTATTTAGGATAAGGTGTAACTCACCCTTGCACATTGAGGGGCATGAGAACACAGTAGACGACATCAGCCCTTTGTAAAATATATTCTTATGAATATTGGATCAGCCACAAAAATGGCTGCCTCCGGTGTGTGTAGGCGACAGGTGCGCATTAATGTCAGTTGAATAATTGCAGGGTTAAAGGAAAGAAAATGTAGAACGATCTGAGAGGTAGGTGTTATTTAGGTATTAATTTACACTGTACCATTCGTTCAACATTTCCTTAAATAAGTATCTGAAGACAAACATTACAAGTGAAATTTCTCAGAAAGTGCTTAACTACCGACGACTGCGAGGGAACTGATAATAAAATCAATTGTATGAAAGAAGTGTTTTCAAAAGAACTTCAATTCATACTTGACTGCATTAGCGCTCATATCTGGCGCCCTCCTGCTGCTCGCTTTATGTGAGGTTTGATGATCAGGGAATCTGTGGAGCAAGTATGATGCATGCAGCACTCGTTCTTTAGCGGCTGGAACGTAAGGCGGCATTCAAGCCCCACTTAGTCCTTTATTATACGGCCTCACAAAGGACCCCTAAGGACACGATTATTTCCTGTATCTTGCCTGTAATAATGTTTCCGACTTTGCTGTGAGTGGTTTACTCCTGTATCCCAAATAAGAAGCACAACACTAATGTCAGTAGCCTTATGGGAACCAAAACTCATCGAAAGGATGGTTCTTTCGATTTGTTGGGACAGATGCTGAAATACTATGGTGCAGATTTATCGAAGTAGTCTGAAAGAAAAACTGACTTTTTTTGCCCGTGGCAACCAATCACCGTCCAGCTTTCATGTTACTGGAGCTGTTTAAAAAATGAAAGCTGAGTTCTGATTGGCTGCTGTGGGAAACAAAGACACATATTCTTTTAGATGATTTTGATAAATTACATCTATGTGTGTTTTAGTCTTAATTTCTTGTCACATTTGGCACCACAAAAAATTCTTCACCTCCTTCATCTGGGGCCCCCTTCTACATATGTATAGAAGGGAGAGTACTAAAATGGTGAAACAGGAAACCTCAAATAAAAATGTAATAAACCTACATCACTAGGCTGCTTTCACATAGCGACATTCTTGGATCTGTGGCTGTCCGTTGTAAAACGGACAGCCACGGATCCGATTTGGCCCCCATGTTATCCTATGGGCACAGATGGCATCCGATTTTTGTTGGATCCGATTCTGTCCGATTTTTTCCGGCGCCCTGAATCGAAGACTGTTGCGATTTGGGGTGCATCGGACAGAATCGGACAGGATCGGATCCGATGTGATCCGTGGAAGATAACATGGAGTCCTATGTAAATTGGACTATGGAAAAATCGGACAGGTTATCGGATCCGATTGGGCATGCGCGATTCCGACTGAGACCTCCCACAGACCTCCCAAAGATCATCCAAACACCTCCCACAGTTGGACATTTAACACGGATTCGGTGAAAAAACGCTTCAAATCGGATGCAATCGGTCCGATTTTGTATCGGATCAGTTTGACGGATCTGATATTAAATCGGACCGATGGTATTCGATTTGAAGCATTCGTGACTGTCCGTCCAGTCCATCAAAATCAAGGATCCCGACGGATGCACAAAAAACGCTGTGTGAAAGCCACCTAAGCCAAAAGAACAAGCCAAATCTTCATATTCTAAATAATCTGCAAGAGGAAATGACAAAACTGGCACAAGAAAGGGAAGAGACAAGGAAAACGACTAAAATGACGATTGTTGAATCGCACAGCCCCGGCAATGAATTCCTTGTCACCAAAACGGCAAAAGTGGCAATGCCTTAGGCTGCTTTCACATTGTGATTTTGTTAAATTCGATGCTGTCCGATGAAAATTGGACAGCATCGGATCCGAATAGCCCCCATGTTCTCCAATTCTATCCGATTTTTTTCAGTAGCCAAAATCGTAGACTGCTGCGATTTTGGTTTCCGAGTGATAGATCGGATCAAATCGGATCCGATTTGTTCCGATTAAAATAAAATGGTAGTATATGGGGATCGGATCGGATAGAAAATTGGATCCGATATCGGATCCGAAAATTTGTATTGAGCATGCTCCAAATCCCAGACTGCTGCCATTTAAATTGGATCCGATAGAAAATCGGACAAAATCGGATGCCATCAGTTTTCATCAGACAGCACCTGATTTAACAAAATCGCAATGTGAAAGCAGCCTTAAAGGAAATCTTTCAGCAGTTTTTTGCTACTTTACTTGAGAGCAGCATGACGTACGGACAGAGATCCCTCAGAAATGTGTTTGATGCAGCTTTGATAAAATCATTGTTTTATCTGCTGCAATGCTGAGCTCTGTGTAATCCACCCACAAAACGCATTGGCTATGTACACTGTGTGTAGGCAGAAAACTGCAAATCAGTGGTGGAGGTGTGGTTATACAGAGCTTATGAATATGGAAAACTACACGGCAGCAGGTTTACTAGTTCTCTAGAGATGATCTGGTGATAAAACAGTGATTTTATAAAGTCCAATGTAATCTTTTTTTAGATTGTGTTTTGGATTCTAGTAACTAGTGCTGTTCTTCCTGCCTACATCACCGAGCAGGGAGCTTTCCTGGAACTCAGCTGCCAGCAATATAGAAAAACAGTGCAGCTCCAGGGAAGCTCCCTTTGCCAGTGCAATGACCTCATCAGCAGGCGCCAGCATGTAGAGGCGGCATCAAGAAGAATTGTAGCCCCGGGGGAATGGAAGAATGGTAAGTATATATATAATATGTACATGTCGAGCCCACTGGGTCGAGGGTACTCGGTACCGGACCGGGTCTCTACTGGGGAAGTCACGGGTGGTCCTGGTCCAGACCGTGTCCCGGGCCCTGGCAAATAAAGGGGAATATTTAAAGGGGATGTCACTCGTGACGCCACCCACTTGATGCGGCCAGTGATGGGGGCCGCCGCTGCTGCAGAACCTCCGGGGAGGATGGGACAGCAGCTTAGATGGTGTAGTTCCAGTGGGTAGAACGGTGTTCCCCGGGGCAGTAAGGGTTAAGTCTATTGTGGAGTGTGTAGCACACTTACTTTGCAGACGCTGCAGGGATCTCTCCTCCTGGCTGGTGCTGACAGGCTGTATCCTGTATGGAGAGAATCACTTCATGCAGAAACACAAGGGAAGCAGTTCCAGGGTTTTCCAAAGCTTTACTCTCAGTTCTTCAAGTCACGATTCAAGTACAGTTCTTACACAGTTCAAGTACACGGGCACATTCTCCCTCTCCGGGTTCCCTTTGCTCCCTGCAGCCAGGCCTCTCTCTCTGTGACCCCTCACACAGTCTGCAATGTCCTTTCCGGGCTATAACGGTCTCCGTCTCCACGGGTGTGTGTGAAACGCTGGACAGTATGGCGGTGACTCGGGCTTCTGTGAGTCCTAAGTTTGTCACTGAGCTGCCTGTCCTTTGGGTAGGGATCTCAATCTGAAACTCAGACCCCCCGTCGTGTTGTTTGGGGTTGGCGGGCAAATTACGGTCCCCTTTAGAGCCGACACTCTACTTTAGCCCAGCCTCCAGCAGTCCTCCAGCACGAGGCTCTACCAGGCTCCTTTCTCTCTGTTTCTCTTGGTATATAGGAGGGCTACTCCGCCTGCAGTCAGTTGCTTTAGCTGCGTTCCTAGGGCCCGGGTTACACCGTCCCTCTCTGCTCTCCCACACTTCTGGGGATCCGGCTCTGGATAGGCTTTCTCTCTCCTCTGGCTTACACTGGCTCAGTACAGATTCTGCATCCTTCTGCCCTCACTCTTCCAGAACGTGTGGCTTTCTGTCTGCTCAGCTTCAGCTCAACCTGCTGCTGTTCTCTGGCCTTTGCATCTCAGCTTCTCTGATGCTCTTGGTCTTTTCTGTTCAGCTCACTACGGCCTACTCCTGGTCTTTGCTGTTCAGCCTACCTCGGCCTACCTCGGCCTACTGAACACCTTCACTCTTCCCCCTTCCTATATACTGTCAAGTCACCTGACTTCTGGTGTGCCCAACCCACTCCTCTGAAACCACCACCCCTCAATCTCATAGAGTATCTAATCTCAGGGCTGGATGTTACCTCCTCTTGCACGTGAGTATATGGGCTGTGAGGGTGTTGGTGTGCAACAAGTGTCCTACCTGCCTGGCTGCAGTTCCCTTTGTGGCCTCCTGGACGCAGGGGCGCCACACTCTCCCGGAGTTAACTAGCGCGTCCCCGCGCTGCCCGTCATGGATCCCCCTGAAAACATTTTATTTTTCATAACAACAACATTAAACATTAAGCATTCTTGGCTTCTTCCCATCCGGGAGGTTCGATTCTTCTTAAACGTTACGTTAAATTAACTATATACATTGGCTCGCGGGTGTATCGGCTTAGGAGGCCTGGATTCTCACTACACCACCCCCAGACACTTGCTTTCCCTAACTTAATATACATAGGGGTTAATCCAGTTCCTCCACCCTTCTAGACCTTTGCCGGGTCTATTGCTACAACGCATTTACTTTCTTTCAAAACACACATTATAAGCTCTACTTTCTTATCAAAAAGTATAAAAACATTCTTCTTCTCTGAAAAAGTGCAAAAACTTTCAAAAACAGTTCAAAGTGCAAAGTTCATGATTCAAAGTAGTCAAAGTTCAAAGTCTCATGCACTACGTCGCATGTGCACACTGGTCTTAAAACCAAAGGGGAGCACACTAAGGTGCTCAACTATATACAGTTCAAAGTTTATATCACGTCATCGTTCATGATATCAATGTTCAAATAACACATATAAGACATACAGGGAATGCTAGCATTCATTCAGGTAAAGGATGGGGTCAATAAGGAAAACGCTTCATTCACATTTACAAGTCTTCCCTTCTTCTGGTTACAGGACACGGGTCTTACTCCTTCTTTCCTTCCAGCTTGACCTTCCATGGGAGTGTTGGCGGTCCTCTCTTTCTGGGGAACATCTCGAGGTCTTGTAATGCTTGAATGAGCAGGTAACTCTCCAGAGTTTGAGTTGCAACATCTGCGGTGCTCTTTACTGGAACAGTCTCTAAAGCAGCTGTAGGACCCGGGTTCACGATTGGGTCCTGTGGTACTTCTGGGTTAGTCTCCTCTAATGCAGGCATGTCATCGTCAGTTGTATCCAAACACAGTCTATGCACTCTAATGCCATACGGGCCTCTTGCTCCTTGCACAATAACATAGGAGACCCACTCTCCAACTTGTACTTCCCTGTCCGGGTGCTTTTCTGGCAAGTGCGATTCAACATCACGGCAGTTGATAAATATGTCACAGTCTATTCCAGGCTCTCTAGCAAAGGCATATCCATCTGCATATTTAACTTTTACAATCCTGCCTTCATGCCTCTGTGATCCAGTAATGCTCTTATCTCTTCTGGCAACGGCTTTCAAATACTGAGTCTGCGCAATCAGTTCCCGCTTTGTCTCTTGCCTTTTTAATTCTTCCTGTTCCCATCTCAGACTACATCTTTTCAGATATTAATTTCTTGATACTAGTTCTACTGGGCCTACGGGGCCACCGGGATCTCCTAGGAAGCCTATCATATCATCACTAGCTTCATCCCGCTCCCACCAACAACGGAGCTGCTCTCCTCTCACCTCTGTCGTCTTAGGCGCTGGTATCAGGGGCTCCGGCAGGGATAACCACTTTTCCTCCAGGGCTCCGAGCGGGTCGGTCTCTTTCCGGATAGGGCTCGGTGCAGCGCTGGGCATAAACAAGTCCACTAAAGTCGCAGTTCGGCATCCACCCTCGCTCTTCATGCGGTCACGGGTGACCTCAACCCAGCCGGGTTGCATAGATACTGACTGGTAGGTCTGCAGGTGGTGATCCACGCTGATCTGGATCCGGGTACGCTGCTCCTGAACACGGGTCATTTGCTGGGGCAGCAGTCGCAGTATACCCCTCTGGGTATCTTGGACCGCCATCTCACTCTGGTCACACAGGGTCTCTCCTCGGCCGGGTTCCTCCACCGGGTAACTCCGTGGGCCCTCCGGGATCACTTGTGTTCTTCCATCGACAGCACTCTCCTGGACGTCCTCCGCTTCCGTCCTCGTGTACTCGAATGGCGACTGCTTCTCTTCCGGTTCTTCTTTCCGCCCCCTCCTGGTGACGATTTCCTTCTTCGTTCCCGCCGGCTTGCTAGAAGGAGGGTCTAGGGGCGGAGGCTCTTCTTTCAGAGTGACAGCTGGCTCTCCCGAAGTTAAGAGGAGCCAGGGCGGGTCCTTCTTTTCGCGCCTTGGACCAGGCTGGCCCACGATGGGAGTTTCTGGAACGCCTCCTCTGCACATGGCGTTAGTCTCCCCTGGCCGCCATTAAGGTCAGATTTTGGCGGGAAAAGTCCAGAACACGTACTTTAGGCGCACAGGGTCCAATTCTTTTGGACCGGGTAGATCCTGTTCGTGACGCCAGGTTGTCAGGCCCACTGGGACGAGGGTACTCGGTACCGGACCGGGTCTCTACTGGGGAAGTCACGGGTGGTCCTGGTCCAGACCGTGTCCCGAGCCCTGGCAAATAAAGGGGAATATTTACAGGGGATGTCACTCGTGACGCCACCCACTTGATGCGGCCAGTGATGGGGGCACATTCTCCCTCTCCGGGTTCCCTTTGCTCCCTGCAGCCAGGCCTCTCTCTCTGTGACCCCTCACACAGTCTGCAATGTCCTTTCCGGGCTATAACGGTCTCCATCTCCACGGGTGTGTGTGAAACGCTGGACAGTATGGCGGTGACTCGGGCTTCTGTGAGTCCTAAGTTTGTCACTGAGCTGCCTGTCCTTTGGGTAGGGATCTCAATCTGAAACTCAGACCCCCCGTCGTGTTGTTTTGGGATGCCGGGTAAACTACGGTCCCCTCTAGAGCCGACACTCTACTTTAGCCCAGCCTCCAGCAGTCTTCACTCTTGCAGAACGTGTGGCTTTCTGTCTGCTCAGCTTCAGCTCAACTTGCTGCTGTTCTCTGGCCTTTGCATTTCAGCTTCTCTGATGCTCTTGGTCTTTTCTGTTCAGCTCACTACGGCCTACTCCTGGTCTTTGCTGTTCAGCCTACCTCGGCCTACCTCGGCCTACTGAACACCTTCACTCCTCCCCCTTCCTATATACTGTCAAGTCACCTGACTTCGGGTGTGCCCAACCCACTCCTCTGAATCCACCACCCCTCAATCTCATAGAGTATCTAATCTCAGGGCTGGATGTTACCTCCTCTTACACGTGAGTATATGGGCTGTGAGGGTGTTGGTGTGCAACAAGTGTCCTACCTGCCTGGCTGCAGTTCCCTTTGTGGCCTCCTGGACGCAGGGGCGCCACACTCTCCCGGAGTTAACTAGCGCGTCCCCGCACATGTATGTGGCGCCCCGTTGGTCAGGCGTCACACTGGGGTATTACACCCATAAAAGTAATTTTCCCCAACTGTAAGTGGATGCAGGGTTGGTAGGAGGGACCCAATTCCAGCACTCCCACACTCAGTCCAGGGATGGGCTCCCCCAGGGGAAGGGTTAGGAGAGTCGAGAGGTCAGAACAGGTGACTCGCCCAGGCCAGGGGACTCAGATCTCAGGCGCAGTCTGAAGGTCACAGGTGGCAGTGCCTGAGGCTGTGGCCCTGGTGGTCAATGCAAAAGGGGAAAAATAAAAGAACAAATAAAAATAAATAAGTTTGTTTGTGACGCCACCTGTAGGTCTTGGTGGTGGCATCGGCGCTGCTGGAACCTCCGGGTTGATGGGAGGCAGCAAGATGGAGTAGCTCCCTACAGGAGGAGCAGGGTCCCCGGGGTATTGAAAGTAGTAATGGATGGTGGAGTACGGCAGCACAGTCACTGTAGAGCAATGCAGGTAAATCACAGTTCAAGGAAGAAATCACTAACACGTTGCTCACTCTGAGCGGGTATTTTACTCCGGTAATTCTGCAGGGTTACAGGGTAATGCAGTTCTCTTTGCAGAGTAGTGAACCGGGTGGTTCTAGTATTGAGCAGTGTTCCTCTGATGCTCCACTGGTGTTCCTATCACGCTCACTGTCCCTTGCTCTGCTGCCCTGCACGGATCCCGCTTGTTTGACCCGGCCTGTCGAGATAAATGTGATCCCCCTTTCTCTCCAAGGAGACCCCAACTCTGTTTGGCGCTTCTGGTGAGGACCATGCTTGGTGTATGGCGGTTGGGTCGTGCTTTTATAAAGTCATCGACCACTCTGTGTTTGTGGTTCAGGGATGTAGCCGGCTGGACCACCTCGGAGCCGGTACTCTGGGTTTGGACTGGGCTAGGGCATTTGGTTACCCATTCTATTCTTTGTCCCTTTCTCTTCTGGGTCACCAGGTTGAGGTACCCTCCCCGTTACCTTCTGTCTTTGCTGTTTTGTAGCTTCTCCAACTCTGCTTCATCTGCTGCACTGATCTTTTGCAGCTTCCTTCTGACTGAACTCTTCTCTCCCACTGCACTCTCTCGTTCTCACTCTAACTCCTTGCTGCTTTCCCCACTGCTTTATAACCTAGCCTCTCCTCCCACCAGGACCGGTTACTCTAGTAACGGGCGTCTAATTGGTCCTCTAACATCAAGTGTTTGCATGTGGTGCTGGAGCTTCAGACTTATTCTATTACCAAAACAAAGTGTACGACACCTTCAGTCAGGGGTGCAGTACCCTTTTGTGACGCACTCTTAGTGTGGCGCCACACTCCCCCTTGGGAAATTACACTTGTCCCCAAGTGTCCAGTCTACCCTACCCGGTATAGAGTGATATTTTTAGTTATGCATAACAACAATATAACATTTTTAATAATTACAAGTATTCTTGTATTCTTCCCGTCCAGGAGGCGCTATGACTTTAAACGTTGCAAATATAAAAAAATAAACAGTTGCCAGTTCAACTGAACCGGGTTAACTCTTGCGGACCCAGTGGTTACTATCACTGTCTTTTCCAATGTCTAGGTTACCACTGGGCTGCTGCACACATTATCACAGCACGCAATAAAGGGGGGAAAAGTCAAATGTCCTCATGGAAGTCTATGAGCATTTCTGGTAAGAAAAAGGCAATATACTATACTATACATTATTTACATTAGGCTGCAAGTATTAGGCTGTAAATTTACAGTTCACACTTACGGACTCTCAAAGCATACCAGCCTCTTGGTCCTGCGTGTCTTTCATAAGAAATCAAGTCTTTCTGTATAAATCACGATCCGGGTGTCCTTTGAGCAGATGTGATTCAACATCCCGCCGCGCAATGAAAACTTCCTCATACAATCCTTCTTCTCTGGCGAAACCCCAACCTTTGTCCAGGTTAAACATGGCTACTACTCCTCGTTTACATTGTTCCCGGCGATTGGTGGTTGGCGACGGGCCTCTGCTCTTATCTGCAAGTTCTCTTGTTCACGGGCCCACCACTCAGCTCTGTGTCGCTGCCTCTCTGCTTCATCCGATCAATGAAAGGTGTGCACAAAATCACTGCGGTTTGAAGCGCTGTTACTGTACTGTGCTTGGCGGTAACTCTCCACGGTGGTTCTCATGCTGTTACCGCTGCTGGTCATGGTGGTTGCTGCTGTGCCCCACCAAGCTACCCGGGCTTCAGATGGCGATTGCCCGGCGGGTTTCTGTACTGTATCCTCCTCCTCCTCGAAGCCCGACTGCTCTGGTTCCTCATCCTCATCGGGGAACTGGTAATCCTCTTCTTCCTTTGGCTCACTAGCTTCAAACACAAGGTCTGGCTCCTCGGTAAGCGGTTGTTCCTCTTCCTGCTCTGGGTCTGCTGGTTTGTCAGGCGCAGCTATCACGTGGTCTTCCTCCTGCGGGGCTTCATGGCTGCCCGCCTCGTGGTCGTCCGCCTGCGGGGCTTCATGGCTGCCCGCCCCTCTCTCCTCCGCAACCGTAGACAGTACCGGGTCCTCCTTGGTAACCAGGTGGGTCTCAGGTAGCTCGTCCCTCTCCACCGGTTCCAGGTCTGGACGGTCAGTCTGCCTTTGCATGGCTGCGCGGCGCAGCTTGTTAGCCACGCTGGCGCTCCAGCGCGGGATAGTCCACTCAGTGTTTTGTAGGAGCTGTACTCTCAAGTCTTGGAGCGCAGTCTCCCAGAAGGTTGGGTCCCCATCGAGGGTGTGGACGGAAACCAACTCTGGCTCATCGAGGGCGGCGCAGCCTCTTCCTCCACCTCCCGCATCAGCTGTTTTAGCCGGATGGCCGCCATGCTTGCTTCTCCAAAACCCGTACCCGTCGTAGCTGGCGCAGGTTCTGGTGGCAAAGCTCCTTGCAAAGACCCGGCCATGCCCTCTTCCTTTTGTTTTATAGTCCTTGGGCGGGCTAAGGTCTCTGGCCCACCCCCTTGGTTTTTCCTTAGCAATTGGGGCGGGCAAGTAGTTTGGCGCCTCTGCCATGGCCCACCCAACGAGGGGCCGAGGCACGCCCCTGGGCCAACACATTGTCCTTTACATTGCTGGACCCGCCATCTTGACCCATTAGAAATGGCTGGAAAAGTTATTTAGTGCTGTATATAGACAGAGTTCCAGGATAGCCAATAAAGTTCCATAAGACGCACAGTACCCCTTAGATACGGGTCGGTTCGATTCCTGTTTGTGGATGCCAATTTTACTCACCTAGGCCAGCGGACTCAGATCTCAGGCGCGGTCTACAGGTCACGGTTGGCGGTGCCTGAGGCTGTGGCCCTGGTGGTCAATGCAAAGGGGAAAAATAAAAGAAATAATAAAAATAAATAAGTTTGTTTGTGACGCCACCTGTAGGTCCTGGTGATGGCACCGGGCTGCTTGGAACCTCCGGGGTGATGGGCGCAGCAAGATGGAGTAGCTCCCTACTGGAGGAGAGGGGTCCCTGGGTATTGAAAGTAGTAATGGATGGTGGAGTACGGCAGCACATTCACTGTGGAGCAAGGCAGGTAAATCACATTTCAAGGAAGAAATCACTGACACGTTGCTCAGTCTGAACGGGTATTTTACTCTGGTAATTCTGCAGGGTTACAGGGTAATGCAGTTCTCTTCGCAGAGTAGTGGACCGGGTGGTTCTGGCAATGAGCAGTGTCCCTCTGAAGCTCCACCGGTGTTCCTTCTCTATCACGCTCACTGTCCCTTGCTCTGCTGCCCTGCACGGATCCCGCATGTTTGACCAGGCCCGTCGAGATAAATGTGATTCCCCTTTCTCCCAAGGAGACCCCAACTCTGTTTGGCACTTCTGGTGAGGACCGTGCTTGGTGTAGGGCGGTTGGGTCATGCACCTATAAAGTCATCGACCACTCGGGTTTGTGGTTCAGGGATGTAGCCGGCTGGACCACCTCGGAGCCGGTACTCTGGGTTTGGACTGGGCTAGGGCATTTGGATACCCATCCTATTCTTGGCCCCTTTCTCTTTGGGTCACCAGGTTGAGGTGCCCTCCCCGTTACCTTCTCTCTTTGCTGTTCTGTAGTTTCTCCAACTCTGCTTCATCTGCTGCACTGATCTTTTGCAGCTCCCTTCTGACTGAACTGTTTCTCTCCCACTGCACTCTCTCGTTCTCACTCTAACTCCTTGCTGCTTTCCCCTCTGCTTTATAACCTAGCCTCTCCTCCCACCAGACCGTTACTCTAGTAACGGGCGTCTAATTGGTCCTCTAACACCAAGTGTTTGCATGTGGTGCTGGAGCTTCAGACTTATTATACCTATTACCAAAACAAAGTGTACGACACCTTCAGTCAGGGGTGCAGTACCCTTTTGTTACGCACTCTTAGTGGGGCGCCACACAGGCGAGTTGCAGACTAGATCTGAGGGAAGATGAAAGGGGGTCCTGAGGGGACCTTGAGAGAGGGTGCCTGATGCTTGAGTCTGGGCCCGAGAGAGAAAGGAGGAACCCCAATGCGGAGTGACCATACTCCAGCGAGCTTCCCCAGTCCACCACAGAAAGCCGGATCCGAGGAAACGGCCGGAGTCCACCTCCGCAGCCGTCAACCGGTTGCTACGGCCTGTTTATCAGCCACAGCACCCTGCCACTCACGGAGCGGTCCACCCGCTTCCACAAGAGGTTGGGGTCCAAGTAGCAGAGAGCGAGAGGAAAGGAACTCCATTACTACTTCAGCAGGACTGAGAAGAGACTTACCCGGGCAGGGCTAAAAGAACACAGGTTCGTTAACTAAGGCATACCACGGGTACCTCCAAACCACCTTGCAGCCATTTACAGCCACCCGAAAGGTTACCTGTGAATTCCATCTTTACTGCACTGTGAACTGTGTATTTATCGGATACTAATTTTCAGTAAAGTACCCGCAGAGAGTGATTCTGCCTTTGTGTTTTTGCATTACCATCATTGAACTTTCATTTCAGTTAAAGCTGCCCTGGGGGCCAGCCTCACCTGTAGGAAGCTATACCACCCTTGCCGCAATACCATCGCGCTCCGGAGGACTGTGGCGGCACTGGTGATCCCTCACCAGGTACTACAGGTGCAGTCACACATTTTCCAAATAGAAATGTATTTTTAAGAAGTCACCGACCCCAGGGCCACGGACTCGGGTGTAGCCACCCGTGATAGCGTCCCCCCTGACACCTTGCTCGAGCTCTGAGTACCCCGGCCTGGGTGAGTCATACATATATATGTGAGTATAGGATGTATGAGGGCTCATACTGTATATGCAGTGTAGGGGTTCATGTTGTATATAGGAGGCTATATGTGGGCACAAACTGTATATAGGAGGCTATGTGGGGTCTCATGCTGTATATAGGAGACTATGTGGGAACTCATGCTGTATATAGGAGGCTATGCGGGGACTCATGCGTTATATAGGTTGCTATGTTGGGCTCATACTATATATAGGAGGCTGTGTGGGGGCTCATGATGTATATAAGAGACTATGTGAGATCTTACACTGTATATAGCAGGCTATGTGGCATCTCATATTGTATATAGGAGGCTATGTGGTGCCTCATGCTGTATTTAGGAGGTTATGTGGGGGTTCGTACTATATATAGGGTGCTGTGGTGCTGTGTGTGGGTCATACTGTATGTAGGGTGTTATGTGAGGGCTAGACTGTATACATTGAGGCAATGTATGGGCTCATACTGTATGTAGTGGAGTTATGTGGGGGCTATTGTGATGCACTCCCAGGCTATGGGGTACTCGGAACGTGGGCCGGTGCTGTGGCTCTGGGATTATGGTAGTCGTGACCCGGTCCCGTGGCTTGGGATCAGCCCAAAAAGGGGTATTTACAAGGGATTTGTCGTGACGCCACCCGGGGTATGTGGTTAGTGGAACCACCGCTGCCGTATTCCTCCTGGGGATGGTGACTTGGGGCAGTCCTCCTCGGGTAGGGCTGAGGGTCCTCAGGGCAGGTGTAGTGGTAATGGATGAGCCTGTTGAGGGATTGTGTTTGATGCAGTTCACTCACTTTGCTGCTGCAGCTCCTCCATCCAGTGTGTGGAGAAAGCAGTCTCCCTCTCTGCAGGTGGAAGTCTCTGCTGTGATGCTGGAAGGAACATTCTCAGACCATGGTGAGCTCACCGGGTACTTTACTGGTGACTTTTCAAACAGTTTGCAAGGTACACAGTCACAGTTCGGGTAACTGGCCGGGTAGCCACCAAAGGATGTAAACAGGGCCTCATCATCAATGAGCCAATATGAGCACTCTGCTCAGGCGGCGATGAGTTCCTGAAGACAGGGGGCGGCAGAGCGGTCAGATGACATGCTGCTGTGCTCTTACAATCCTGTGTGTGTTGTCAGTGACTGTGTGGAGCAGCTGCGGTCAGGACCGGGGAGAGAGGAGGTTCCTGGCTGCTTTTACTTTTTATACAGCAGCAATTGGCTCTGCCTCCTCAGCGTCCGCCCCCTCCAGCCTGGGAGTGTGATGATTGGTCAATCCAGCAGTCATTCTACCTCTGCATCAAGTGACCCTGTGTTCATTGGGACTCCAGGTGCTTTATATGGGGGGCTCTGCTGTATGTGGAGGTGCTGTATATGGTGGCTCTGCTGTATATGGGAGTGCTGTATATGGGGCCGGGGTACTGTATATGGGGGAGCTCTGCTGTATATGGGGCTGGTGTGCTGTATATGGGGGTGCTGTATATGGGGGGCTCTGCTGCATGTGGGGGTGCTGTATATGGGGCAGGGGTGCTGTATATGGGGGGCTCTGCTGTATGTGGGGCTGCTGTACATGGGGCTGGGGTGCTGTATATGGGGCGCTGTGCTGTATATGGGGGTGCTGAGCTGTATATGGGGGTGCTATGCCGTATTTGGGGGTGCTGTGCCGTATATGGGGGTGATGTATATGGGGGTACTGTGCTGTTTATGGAGGTGCTGTACTGTATATTGGGCTCCTCTGCTGTATATGGGAGTACTGTGCAGTTTATGGGGGTGATGTTCTGATTATGGGGCAGCTGTGCTATATATTAGGATGCTGTATATGGGGATACTGTGCTGTTTATGGGGGTGCTGTATATGGGGCTCCTCTGTTGTATATGGGCGGTGCTGTATATGTGGTGCTATATTGTACATGGGGGTGCTGTATGGTATATGGAGGGCTATGGGGTGCATTATACTATATGGAGGACTATGGGGGATGCATTATAGTATTTGGAGGACTATGCATGGTGCATTATATTATGTGGAGGGCTATGGCGGTGCTTTATAATATTTGTAGGTTTGTGGGGTACATTGTAATATATGGAGGACTATGGGGTGCATTATAATATATGGAAAATTATGAGGTGCATTGTCTATGGGAGTTCATTATATTATATGGAGGGCTATGAGGGTGCGTGTACTATAATATATGGAGCCAATTATACTATATGGAAGTCATTACAATATTTGGAGGGCTCTGTGGGGGCAGGATAATACTTGCAGGGCTATGATGGAGCCTATACTTTATGGGGGGCTATTTGAGGGCTGTGTTGGGTCTATTATACAGTGTGAAGAGGTTTAGGGAGCATTATACTATATGGAGGGCTGTGAGGTGTCACAGTTGGGGATCGTACTGTGCCAAAGTAGTTGGGGGGTACCGTATGGGTTCTATGGAGGAGTTCACTATGGGGGTATCATAGTGTTTGGGGGACACTTTTGGGGCATCATACTTTATGGGGGCAATGAAAGATCAATTCTCCCGCCAGTTGGTCGGCACTTGTCCTCCTTCCTGCTCCTACATTGGGGGATGATGGGTGCTGCAGATGGATGATGTGGGCTGCAGGGGACATTGGGGGATGATGGTGGCTGCAGAAGGATGATGGGGACATTGGGGGATGATGGAGGCTGCAGAAGGATGATTGCATCTGCAGGGGGACATTGGCAGATGATGGGGGCTGCAGATGGATAATGGGGTCTGCAGGCAGATATTGGGGTATGATGGGGCTGCAGATGGAGGATGGGGGCTGCAAGGGGACATTGAGGGATGATGGGGCTTCAGAGGATGATGGGTCATTGGGGATGATGGGGCTACAGAAGGATGATGGGGATATTGGAGATGGGGCTGCAAATGATGATGGGGATATTGGGAGATTATGAGGGCTGCAGAAGGATGATGTGGGCTGCATGGGGATATTAGGGGATGACGGGGCTGCAGATGGATGAACGGGTCTGCAGGGGGACATTGGGGGATGATGGGGCTGCAGATGGGTGATGGGGATATTGGGAGATGTTGGGGGCTGCAGATGGATGATGGAGGCTGCAGAAGCATAATGGGGGCTGCAGGGGGATATTGGGGGATGATGGGGGCTGCAGGGGACATTGAGGGATGATGGGGACAGCAGATGGATGATGAAGGCTGCATGGGGACATTGGGGGATGATGGTGCTGCAGAAGGTTAATTGAGGCTACAGGGGGACATTGGGGGATGAGGGAGGTGTAGAAGGATGTTGGAGGCTGCAGGGGGATATTGGTGGATGATGGGGGCTGCAGATGGATGACGGGGATATTGGGAGATGATGGGGGCTGCAGAAGGATGATGTGGGCTGCAGGGGGACATTGGGTGATGATAAAGGCTGCAAGGGGACATTGGTTGATGATATAAGCTGCAGAAGGATGATGTGGGCTGCAGGGGGACATTGGGATGATGGGGACAGCAGATGGATGATTGGGATATTGGGAGATTATGGGGGCTGCAGATGGATAATATGGGCTGCAGGGGGACATTGGGGGATGTTGGGTGCTGCAGATGAATGATGGGGGCTGTAGGGGACATTGGGGGATGATGGTGGCTGCAAAAAAATGATGGGGACATTGAGGGATGATGGGGCTGCAGAAGGATGATGGGAGCTGCAGACAGATATTGGGGTATGATGGGGCTGCAGATGGATGATTGCACTGCAGGGGGACATTGGGGGAGGATGGGGGCTGCAGATGGATGATGGGGTCTGCACGGGGACATTGGGGGATGATGGGGCTGCAGATGGAGGATGGGGGCTGCAGGGGGACATTGGGGAATGATGGAGGCTTCAGAAGGATGATGGGGTCATTGGGGGATGATGGGGGCTGCAGATGGATGATGGGGATATTGGGAGATGATGAGGGCTGCAGAAGGATGATGGGGATATTGGGAGATGGTGAGGGCTACAGAAGGATGATGTGGGCTGCAGGGGGATATTAGGGGATGACGGGGGCTGCAGATGGATGAACGGGTCTGCAGGGGGACATTGGGGATGATAGGGCTGCAGATGAATGATGGGGATATTGGGAGATGTTGGGGGCTGCAGATGGGTGATGGAGGCTGCAAAGATAATGGGCGCAGGTATTTGGGATGATGGCTGCAGGGACTTGGGGATGTGGAGGCTGCAGATGGATGATGGGGCTGCAGGGGTATATTGGGGAATGATGGACTCAGGGAATTGGGGCAGATGGGATGGGAGGCTGCAGATGGATGATGGGGATTTGGGAGATGATGAGGGCTGCAGAAGGATGATGGGGATATTGGGAAGATGGTGAGGGCTGCAGAGGATGATGTGGGCTGCAGGGGATATTAGGGGATGACGGGGGCATGCAGATGGATGACGGGTCTGCAGGGGGACATTGGGGGATGATGGGGCTGCAGATGAATGATTAGGGATATTGGGAGATGTTGGGGGCTGCAGATGGGTGATGGGGATATTGGGAGATGTTGGGGGCTGCAGGTGGATGATGGAGGCTGCCGAAGGATAATAGGGGCTGCAGGGGTATATTGGGGATGAGGGGGCTGGAGGGGAACATTGAGGGATGATGGGGACAGCAGATGGATGATGGGGGCTGCAGGGGGACATTGGGGGATGATGGTGGCTGCAGAAGGTTAATTGGGGCCACAGGGGGACATTGGGGGATGATGGAGGCTGCAGATGGATGTTTGGGATATTGGGAGATGATGGAGGCTGTAGAAGGATGTTGGAGGCTGTAGGGGGATATTGGAGGATGATGGGTCTTCAGATGGATGATTAGGATACTGGGAGATTATGGGGGCTGCAGATGGACGATGGAGGCTGCAGGGGGATATTGGGGGATGATGGGTGCTGCAGATGGATGACGGGGATATTGAGAGATGATGGGGGCTACAGAAGGATGATATGGGCTGCAGGGGGACATTGAGTGATGATAAATGCTGCAGGGGACATTGGGTGATGATGTAAGATGCAGAAGGATGATGTGAGCTGCAGGGGGACATTGGGATGATGGGGACAGCAGATGGATGATTGGGATATTGGGAGATTATGGGGGCTGCAGAAGGATGATGTGGGCTGCAGGGGGATATTGGGTGATGGGTGTTGCAGATGGATGACGGGGATATTGGGAGATGATGGGGGCTGCAGAAGGATGATGTGGGCTGCTGCTGCAGGGGGACATTGGGAGATGATGGAGGCTGCAGAGGGACATTGGGTGATGATGGAGGCTGCAGAAGGATGATATGGGCTGCTGCTGCAGGGGGACATTGGGAGATGATGGAGGCTGCAGGGGGATATTGGGGGATGATGGGGGCTGCAGATGGATGATGGAGGCTGCAGGTGGACATTGGGGATGATGTAAGCTGCAGATGGATGATGGAGGCTGCAGGGGGATATTGGGGGATGATGTGGGCTGCAGATGGATGATGGAGGCTGCAGGGGGATATTGGGGATGATGGGGGCTACAGATGGATGATGGGTGACACAGTTTGGTTATGCTGGTCTGTGATGACAATTACTGTACAGTATGTAATAAATGTTCATTTTTTTTGTTCATCAATAAATGTGAATTCTTCATGGAGATAAGTGTGGCGCCCTGCTCACGCAGGTAGCCACAGACTTATCTAATGCACAGCTGGGTTTCCACAGCAGGTACCTACTACATACAACACTTTCCACCCCGACACAGTAGGGGGAGCTCTATTTGCCGACCTTAGACAAGATCCCCTATAAATACTGCTGCTGGGGGCGGAGTTAGTTAGAGTGTGCAGACGCTAGGAGAGCTGCGAAGACGTCCTGGTGGTTGATGGGGACTTGCACCTGTGGGATACTATAGGTCCACAGAAAACCCTGTCGCATCGTGGAGACTTCGGCTACCCGGTAGGTCAAGAGAGGGAGCCAGACACAGCAGTGTAGCATTGCAGTGTTCAGAGAAGGTAACCCGGAGACCGCACAGGAGGAGAGACAGACACTACAGTCAGGAAGAGAGAGGAGGCAAGTCTGGCTGCAAGCAGGCTGTGCTTCAGTCACACACAGCAATAGAGGAGGCTTTATACCCACTTGCTGTGGGGACTCACTGTGCAACCCTGTCACCCGTCAGTGCCCTGGACCATTTTACCTGCTCAACATCAGTAAAAGGTAAAAGAGACTTCTCCTGTGTGCGTGCATCTTTCCTCTCCAGGGGCAGACTGGGTCGGGTTGCAGGGAGGCATTTGCCCCCCAGGTCGGTGGATTATCAACAGTTCAGGGCCGCCCAACTTTTCCCTATGGGCGGTGGTACTTTGGGCCGCCGCGCCCGCTCCTCTGACCGCTGGCCAGCTTATATTTAATTGCATCTGCAGTCGGCCTCCACTGGCCGCTACTGCCCGCCAGTCTGGGCTGCTGAGAGCGGAGCTGCGGTGCACTAGTGAACGCTATGCTGCCGGAACACTGCATGGCACAACAGCACGTTCTTTGAGGGTGGAGATAGGAGAGAGCGCGCTTACCTCTCCTGAATTTAGTCCCGCCCATGAAACGCCATTTCCGCCGCCTGCAAACCAGTGCTGCTTCTATGCGCCGGACCCGGGGGCACCGCACACACACCCCACCACATGGCGCTACTTCCACAGGCAGCATCTCGCTCTCCATTCACTCCCAGGCCAGCAGAGTCATCACTGCAGGCGGACAGCAGCAGTGAGTAAGTGACCATGTGGGGAGGGAGCTGGCTGCTTTGTGTGTGGGGAGGGGGGAGCTGGAGCAGGCTTTTGTGTATGTGGGGGGCACTGGGTCAGGCTGGCATGTGTGTGGCAGGGCCTGGGCTGGCTGCTGTGTGTGTAAGGGGCGGCTGGGGCAGGCTGCTGTGTGTATGGCAGGGCCTGGGCTGGCTGCTGTGTGTGTGTGGGGGGCTGGAGCAGGCTGCTGTGTGTGTGGGGGGGCACAACACAACTGATGGTCCCAACCCCATTTATAAGGCAAGAAATCCCACTTATTAAACCTGACAGGACACACCTGTGAAGTGAAAACCATTTCCGGTGACTACCCCTTGAAGCTTATAAAGAGAATGCCAAGAGTGTGCAAAGCAGTAATCAAAGCAAAAGGTGGCTACTTTGGAGAACCTAGAATATAAGACATATTTTCAGTTGATTCACACTTTTTTGTTAAGTATGTAATTCCACATGTGTTAATTCATAGTTTTGATGCCTTCAGTGTGAATCTACAATTTTCATAGTCATAAAAATACAGAAAACTCTTTGAATGACAAGGTGTGTCCAAACTTTTGGTCTGTACTGTATACAGTACATCTAGTGTGTGAAAATCCGCAGCAAGAATTGATATGTGCAGATTTTCCCGCACTAAAATATGCAGCATATTGGCTATATATTTTAGTGGCACCATGTGGGCAGGAATTACCAAACCCATAAGCTTTGCTGGGAAAACACACAGCTGCATAGTTGTTGCACATCTGCTGTGTATACGCACCAAATATGTGGCAAAATACGTATCATGTGAACGGGTCCCAATGGAAACTGTATACAAATCCGGTATAATTCCATTACGGTTACATCTGGTTTAAGGGCAAAAACCATATCCAGTCAGATGCAGTTTTCGCTTTTTCTCGCGGCATACAAAAAACTTTGTTGCACTATGAAGGGGGGGGGGGGGGGGCCTGAAAAATTTCTTGCACAGGGGCCCACTACAGTCTGGGTCCGCCCCTGCTTGTGATGTCACCGTTGCAGTCTGTCAAAGATTGGGAATAGCAATGTAGATGAGGAGGGTGACTATTTCCAAACTAATTAATTTGGCCATAGATGAATCCATAAATGTTGACCATGTATACGTATAGGTTTTAGGTATTTCATGACGTGTCGAAAATGGATTGAGTAGTTGATAAGTATGGAAACAGTATGGGGAGGGTAGTATGGAAAGCAATGGGGTAAGTTAGAGGATCCAGTATAAAGAGTGAGAGGGAGATGACTGCTGAACAGTATGTGAAGTAAAGGGGGATGGGTGTGGATACAGTATAACGAGTGAGGAGGGGATGGCTGCTGCACAGTATGTGGAGTCAGGGGCATGGCTGCGACACAGTATGTGGAGTGAGGAGGATGTCTGCTGAGATAGCTGTAGACATAGTATGTGGAGTGAAGGAGATGTCTGCTGATACAGTATGTGGAGTGAGGGGGGATGAATGTAGACACAGTATGTGGTGTGAGAGGGAGCTAGGTGTGAACACAGTATGTGGAGTGGGAGGAGGAAAGTAGTAAAGAAACATTAGGGCATGAGAAAAATGTAAGGGGGCACAGAATAGAGAGTAAGTAGTGCTATACTATCCCACGTCATTGATGACGCCGTATCCAGGCGGGGCAGTAGGCGACGCCAAAGATCGCTAGAAAAGGCGGAAGATGCCGTCATCAATGACGTGGGATAGTGGGGTGGTGGATAAGGATAGGCAAGATCAACTTAATCATTGGTTTGTTTATTTATGCAAGCAAGTAACATAATTGCAGAGTGATAAAATACAGACAAAGCACTGATTAAGTTGATATTGCCTATCCTTATCCACCACCCCACTATCCCACGTCCTTGATGACGCCATCTCCCGCCTTTTCTAGCGTCCTATGGCGCCGTCTACTGCCCCGCCTGGATATGGCGTCATCAATGACGTGGGATAGTGGGGTGGTGGATAAGGATAGGCAATATCAACTTAATCAATGCTTTGTCTGTATTTTATCACTCTGCAATTATGTTACTTGCTTGCATAAATAAACAAACCAATGTTTAAGTTGATATTGCCTATCCTTATCCACCACCCCACTATCCCACGTCATTGATGACGCCATCTCCCGCCTTTTCTAGCAACCTTTGGCGCCGCCTACTGCCCCGCCTGGATATGGCGTCATCAATGACGTGGGATAGTGGGGTGGTGGATATGGATAGGCAATATCAACTTAATCATTGGTTTGTTTATTTATACAAGCAAGTAACATAATTGCAGAGTGATAAAATACAGACAAAGCATTGATTAAGTTGATATTGCCTATCCTTATCCACCACCCAACTATCTCACGTCATTGATGATGCCATCTCCCGCCTTTTCTAGCGACCTTTGGCGCCGCCTACTTCCCCGCCTGGATATGGCGTCATCAATGACGTGGGATAGTGGGGTGGTGGATAAGGATAGGCAATATCAACTTAATCATTGGTTTGTTTATTTATGCAAGCAAGTAACATAATTGCAGAGTGATAAAATACAGACAACGCATTGATTAAGTTGATATTGCCTATCCTTATCCACCACCCCACTATCCCTCGTCATTGATGACGCTATATCCAGACGGGGCAGTAGGCGGCGCCAAAGCTCACTAGAAAAGGCGGGAGATGGCGTCATCAATGACGTGGGATAGTGGGTGGTGGTGGTATTATAAGGATTATGCAATTTTTTCGCAACTTAATCAATGCTATTGTTGTATTTATCTATCCCACATATCTGCATTGATGAATAACATAATGATAAGTCTGAAAGGCATCTGTCAATTCAATGACGGTATGGGGGGATAGAAGCATAAATTATAGGTGTTATATGCAGCAAGACATATTGCAAGGATAAATACAAAAGCAATGATTAAGTTGATATTGCCTATCCTTATCCACCACCCCACTATCCCCGTCATTGATGACGCCATATCCCGCCTTTTCTAGCAACCTTTGGCCCGCCTACTGCCCCGCTGGATATGGCGTCATCAATGACGTGGGATAGTGGGGTGGTGGATAAGGATAGGCAATATTAACTTAATCATTGGTTTGTTTATTTATGCAAGCAAGTAACATAATTGCAGAGTGATAAAATACAGACAAAGCATTAAGTTGATATTGCCTATCCTTATCCACCACCCCACTATCTCACGCATTGATGACGCCATCTCCCGCCTTTTCTAGGGACCTTTGGCGCCGCCTACTGCCCCGCCTGGATATGGCGTCATCAATGACGTGGGATAGTGGGGTGGTGGATAAGGATAGTCAATATCAACTTAATCAATGCTTTTTCTGTATTTTATCATCTGCAATTATGTTACTTGCTTGCATAAATAAACAAACCAATGATTAAGTTGATATTGCCTATCCTTATCCACCACCCCACTATCCACGTCATTGATGACGCCATATTCGGCGGGGCACGTAGGCGCCAAGGTCGCTAGAAAAGGCAGGAGATGGCGTCATCATTGACGTGAGATAGTGGGGTGGTGGATAAGGAAAGGCAATATCAACTTAATCAATGCTTTGTCTGTATTTTATCACTTTGCAATTATGTTACTTGCTTGCATAAATAAACAAACCAATGATTAAGTTGATATTGCCTATTCTTATCCACCACCCCACTATCCCACGTCATTGATGACGCCATATCCAGGCGGGGCAGTAGGCGGCACCAAAGGTCGCTAGAAAAGGCGGGAGATTGCGTCATCATTGACGTGAGATAGTGGGGTGGTGGATAAGGATAGGCAATATCAACTTAATCAATGCTTTGTCTGTATTTCATCACTCTGCAATTATGTTACTTGCTTGCATAAATAAACAAACCAATGATTAAGTTGATATTGCCTATTCTTATCCACCACCCCACTATCCCACGTCATTGATGACGCCATCTCCCGCCTTTTCTAGCGACCTTTGGCGCCGCCTACTGCCCCGCCTGGATATGGCGTCATCAATGACGTGGGATAGTGGGGTGGTGGATAAGGATAGGCAATATCAACTTAATCATTGGTTTGTTTATTTATGCAAGCAAGTAACATAATTGCAGAGTGATAAAATACAGACAAAGCATTGATTAAGTTGATATTGCCTATCCATATCCACCACCCACTATCCCTCGTCATTGATGACGCCATATACAGGCGGGGCAGTAGGCGGCGCCAAAGCTCGCTAGAAAAGGCGGGAGATGGCGTCATCAATGACGTGGGATAGTGGGGTGGTGGATAAGGATAGGCAATATTAAATTAATCATTGGTTTGTTTATTTATGCAAGCAAGTAACATAATTGCAGAGTGATAAAATACAGACAAAGCATTAAGTTGATATTGCCTATCCTTATCCACCACCCCACTATCTCACGCCATTGATGACGCCATCTCCCGCCTTTTTTAGCGACCTTTGGCGCCGCCTACTGCCCCGCCTGGATATGGCGTCATCAATGACGTGGGATAGTGGGGTGGTGGATAAGGATAGGCAATATCAACTTAATCAATGCTTTGTCTGTACTTTATCACTCTGCAATTATGTTACTTGCTTGCATAAATAAACAAACCAATGATTAAGTTGATATTGCCTATCCTTATCCACCACCAGGGTCGTTGCTAGGGTCAAAAAACATCCGGGGCTCGGGCCCACTGAGCTGCATTTTTTGGAATAAATTTAAATAAAACCCAAGTAAAATGTGCTTTAATAACCAGTGACACTCTACATATATAATATTAACAGTTTTAATGCTTTAAAACATTATAGAGATTGCCAACATGCACTCAATAAATACACAAAATATAACAGTATTAGGCCAACATCCAAGTAATCCTAAGGCTTCTTTCACATGAGCGCTTTTCTGACGTTAATGCCGTGATTTTACAATGCATGAATTTCGCCGCGGCAGGTCCAGTGAGCGGCAGCTGCAAGGGTGGGATTCATATTTTTAACAGGTTCCCGCCTGTCCTTACCACTAGAGGTGGTTGAGGGTCCGGTGGGTCCTTCCTGTGAGCCCTTGTGGCCAGTGTGCCCCTGGCTGGCCCCCTGCACTGCTGCCTGTGTAACGTCTGTGGCCACTGGCCCCTATGTCCTGCCCCAGGTGCCCCCTATTCTTACCTCAATAAGGCAGGTCCCAGCAGGTTGCACTGAGCTGGGAGCCCCCCTCTTCCTAACTGGCAGCCAGCCCAGCCCAGAGCACAACAATTAATTCTCCAGAGTCTGACTCTGCTGACCTGGCTGCAGGACTTGCACGGTCGTGATGTCATCGGTCACGTGCAGCCAGGTCATGTGAGTGGCACTGGGCGGGACTCCAGCGGCGACGGCTCTCTGTGAGCTACGGTACTGTGTGTCTGAGTCTGTGAGAGCCGTGCCGCCACACAGCGAGAGAGAGCAGACACGTCGGGCATGTCTGCACTTTCTCCTCTTCCCTGACAGCGCGATTCAGGGATCTATGCAGGGGTGGCGACGGCTGAGCTACTGTGCGAGAGCCGTGCCGAGCAGACACGCTGACGCCGGGCATGTCTGCACTCACTTTCTCCTCTGCCCTGACCAGTGCTTTTTTTGTAAAAAAATAATTCCTGGAACGCCTCTCAGAGCTGAGGTGGGGGTGGGGTTGGAGGCGGGCTGCCGTCAGGGGCCGGGCAAGATTAATATATTTAATATATTAATATGTTTGCTACGAACGTTTCACCCGGTCTTATTTTCTGGGGGGAGGCATACACTCACAGTACGGTGGCTCAGTGGTTAGCACTGTATATGGTGGCTCAGTGGTTAGCACAGTATACGGTGACTCAGTGGTTAGTACTGTATATGGTGGCTCAGTGGTTAGCACTGTATATGGTGGCTCAGTGGTTAGCACTGTATATGGTGGCTCAGTGGTTAGCACTGTATATGGTGGCTCAGTGGTTAGCACTGTACGGTGGCTCAGTGGTTAGCACTGTATATGATGGCTCAGTGGTTAGCACTGTATGGTGGCTCAGTGGTTAGCACGGTATATGGTGGCTCAGTGGTTAGCACTGTATGGTGGCTCAGTGGTTAGCACTGTATACGGTGGCTCAGTGGTTAGCACTGTATGGTGTCTCAGTGGTTAGCATTTTCGCTGCCGTGTTATGGAGTTCATAGTGTAAAATAAGTGCAAAAAAACTTTATTTTTAATATTATGTCACAATACCGGGATCTGAGGATCTTCTATTTGGAGGTCAGGGGCTCTCTGATGCCGTGTTGCTGTCTGTCTCGCTGTCGTCCTCTTTTGACACTGCAGTGTGGTGGACAAGAGAGCATTAACTGGTTAATAACAAGAAGTATGGAGTGTGCACTAACTGAGCCATAAATCCTCCCATACCAGTATGGATTTTAGTATTAGGGTACGGACACACTGGCGTGAAACTCTGATGAGAGCAATGTGTGATTTTCTCGCATTGCAGTCAATCTCTGAGAGCACAATGACGAGTGTCGGACGCTTTTTTCTCATCCAGATTCAGGATGAGAAAAAAGTCACAACATGCTGCGACAGTCTGCGATTCCCGGGCGAGACTCACCAATGCAAGTCTACAGGTCCGACAAAATCACATACCGCACACTGACCGTCCGAGAGGCATCTGTTTTTTTCACGGATACATTCTCATTCTGCAGCTGAGAACACTGCAAAATGTTCCTGTAAATGATTATACAGTAATAGCTGCTGAGAAAAACACGGATTGCACACGGATGTGATCTGAGAGAAATGTTGTCCACTAGCACAGCAGTTGAGAAACGGACCAAATAACGGATGTAACTCATCCGACTCTCCTGGATGAGAAATAGACCGATTTTAAGGTGGCGGGAGACAGTGTACCACCAAGTCCCCAGCTCCGTGCTGTGCACAGTGTACCACCATGTCCACAGCTCCGTGCTGTGCACAGTGTACCACCATGTCCACAGCTCCGTGCTGTGCACAGTGTACCACCATGTCCTCAGCTCCGTGCTGTGCACAGTGTACCACCATGTCCTCAGCTCGGTGCTGTGCACCACCATGTCCTCTGCACCCCCCCTTCATGTCCTCTGCACCCCCCCCTCCATGTCCTCTGCACACCCCTCCCGTCCTCTGCACAACCCTCAATGTCCTCTGCACACCCCCCACGTCCTCTGCACACCCCCCTCGTCCTCTGCACTCCCCTCCATGTCCTCTGCACACCTCCCTCGTCCTCTGCACACCCCTCCATGTCCTCTGCACACCCCCTGGTCCTCTACACACCCCGTCGTCCTCTGCACACCCCCCTCATCCTCTGCACACCCCTCAATGTCCTCTGCACACCCCCTCGTCCTCTGCGCACCCCCATGTCCTCTGCACACCCCTCCATGTCCTCTGCACCCCCCCCTCGTCCTCTGCACACCCCCCTCGTCCTCTGCACACCCCCTCGTCCTCTGCACACCCCCATGTCCTCTGCACACCCCTCAATGTCCTCTGCACACCCCCCTCGTCCTCTGCACACCCCCCTCGTCCTCTGCACACCCCCCTCATCCTCTGCACACCCCCATGTCCTCTGCACACCCTCAATGTCCTCTGCACACCCCCCTCATCTTCTGCGCACCCCCATGTCCTCTGCACACCCCTCCATGTCCTCTGCACACCCCCCTCGTCCTCTGCACACCCCCATGTCCTCTGCACACCCCCTCGTCCTCTGCACACCCCCCATGTCCTCTGCACACCCCTCCATGTCCTCTGCACACCCCCCTCGTCCTCTGCACACCCCCATGTCCTCTGCACACCCCTCAATGTCCTCTGCACACCCCCCTCGTCCTCTGCGCACCCCCCCATGTCCTCTGCACACCCCTCCATGTCCTCTGCACACCCCCCTCGTCCTCTGCACACCCCCATGTCCTCTGCACACCCCTCAATGTCCTCTGCACACCCCCCTCGTCCTCTGCGCACCCCCCCATGTCCTCTGCACACCCCACTCGTCCACAGCACACCCCCATGTCCTCTGCACATCCCCCTCGTCCTCTGCACCCCCCTCGTCCTCTGCACCCCCCATCGTCCTCTGCACCCACCCATCATCCTCTGCACACACCCCTCGTCCTCTGCACACCCCCCTCGTCCTCTGCACACATCCCCATGTTCCATGTACCTTAAGGTCAGTCCCAGTTCGTCCTAATGCGGCAGTTCTTCTTCCCGGGCAAAACGTAGCTCCGCCCGGCGCCCACGTGTGCGTGACGTCATGGCAGGTCCTCCTGTTCCACCCGGCATCTATCCCCGCGCAATGCTATGATCCTCCTGCCGCTCACCGACCTCAGCCAGCGTCATGCACCAGCAGTGCAGCACTACTGCTGCTAGTGAGGTGAGGTGGGAGGGCGAGATGACCGCGGGGGGCGGGGCGGCAGCAGATATTCCAGTACAAAAAAAGCCCTGGGTCTGACTGCCGGCGAGATTCGGGGCTCTATGTGTAAGAATCGGGGCTCCAGCCCCGATTCTTAATGCATAGCGACGTCCCTGTCCACCACCCCACTATCCCACGTCATTGATGACGCCATATCCAGGCGGGGCAGTAGGCGGCGCCAAAGGTCGCTAGAAAAGGCGGGAGATGGCGTCATCATTGACGTGAGATAGTGGGGTGATGGATAAGGATAGGCAATATCAACTTAATCAATGCTTTGTCTGTATTTTATCACTCTGCAATTATGTTACTTGCTTGCATAAATAAACAAACCAATGATTAAGTTGATATTGCCTATTCTTATCCACCACCCCACTATCCCACGTCATTGATGACGCCATCTCCCGCCTTTTCTAGCGACCTTTGGCGCCGCCTACTGCCCCGCCTGGATATTGCGTCATCAATGACGTGGGATAGTGGGGTGGTGGATGAGGATCGGCAATATCAACTTAATCATTGGTTTGTTTATTTATGCAAGCAAGTAACATAATTGCAGAGTGATAAAATACAGACAAAGCATTGATTAAGTTGATATTGCCTATCCATATCCACCACCCCACTATCCCACGTCATTGATGACGCCATCTCCCGCCTTTTCTAGCGTCCTATGGCGCCGTCTACTGCCCCGCCTGAATATGGCGTCATCAATGACGTGGGATAGTGGGGTGGTGGATAAGGATAGGCAATATCAACTTAATCAATGCTTTGTCTGTATTTTATCACTCTGCAATTATGTTACTTGCTTGCATAAATAAACAAACCAATGCTTATGTTGATATTGCCTATCCTTATCCACCACCCCACTATCCCACGTCATTGATGACGCCATCTCCCGCCTTTTCTAGCAACCTTTGGCGCCGCCTACTGCCCCGCCTGGATATGGCGTTATCAATGACGTGGGATAGTGGAGTGGTGGATATGGATAGGCAATATCAACTTAATCATTGGTTTGTTTATTTATGCAAGCAAGTAACATAATTGCAGAGTGATAAAATACAGACAAAGCATTAAGTTGATATTGCCTATCCTTATCCACCACCCCACTATCCCTCGTCATTGATGACGCCATATCCAGGCAGGGCAGTAGACGGCGCCAAAGGTTGCTGGAAAAGGCGAGAGATGGCGTCATCAATGACGTGGGATAGTGGGGTGGTGGATAAGGATAGGCAATATTAAATTAATCATTGGTTTGTTTATTTATGCAAGCAAGTAACATAATTGCAGAGTGATAAAATACAGACAAAGCATTGATTAAGTTGATATTGCCTATCCTTATCCACCACCCCACTATCTCACGTCATTGATGACGCCATCTCCCGCCTTTTCTAGAAACCTTTGGCGCCGCCTACTGCCCCGCCTGGATATGGCGTCATCAATGACGTGGGATAGTGCGGTGGTGGATAAGGATAGGCAATATCAACTTAATCATTGGTTTGTTTATTTATGCAAGCAAGTAACATAATTGCAGAGTGATAAAATACAGACAAAGCATTAAGTTGATATTGCCTATCCTTATCCACCACCCCACTATCCCTCGTCATTGATGACGCCATATCCAGGCAGGGCAGTAGACGGCGCCAAAGGTTGCTGGAAAAGGCGAGAGATGGCGTCATCAATGACGTGGGATAGTGGGGTGGTGGATAAGGATAGGCAATATTAAATTAATCATTGGTTTGTTTATTTATGCAAGCAAGTAACATAATTGCAGAGTGATAAAATACAGACAAAGCATTGATTAAGTTGATATTGCCTATCCTTATCCACCACCCCACTATCCCACGTCATTGATGACGCCATCTCCCGCCTTTTCTAGAAACCTTTGGCGCCGCCTACTGCCCCGCCTGGATATGGCGTCATCAATGACGTGGGATAGTGCGGTGGTGGATAAGGATAGGCAATATCAACTTAATCATTGGTTTGTTTATTTATGCAAGCAAGTAACATAATTGCAGAGTGATAAAATACAGACAAAGCATTAAGTTGATATTGCCTATCCTTATCCACCACCCCACTATCTCACGCCATTGATGACGCCATCTCCCGCCTTTTCTAGCGACCTTTGGCGCCGCCTACTGCCCCGCCTGGATATGGCGTCATCAATGACGTGGGATAGTGGGGTGGTGGATAAAGATAGGCAATATCAACTTAAACAATGCTTTGTCTGTATTTTATCACTCTGCAATTATGTTACTTGCTTGCATAAATAAACAAACCAATGATTAAGTTGATATTGCCTATCCTTATCCACCACCCCACTATCACACGTCATTGATGACGCCATATCCAGGCAGGGCAGTAGGCGGCTCCAAAGGTAGCTAGAAAAGGCGGGAGATGGCGTCATCATTGACGTGAGATAGTGGGGTAGTGGATAAGGATAGGCAATATCAACTTAATCAATGCTTTGTCTGTATTTTATCACTCTTCAATTATGTTACTTGCTTGCATAAATAAACAAACCAATGATTAAGTTGATATTGCCTATTCTTATCCACCACCCCACTATCCCACGTCATTGATGACGCCATTTCCCGCCTTTTCTAGCGACCTTTGCCGCCGCCTACTGCCCCGCCTGGATATTGCGTCATCAATGACGTGGGATAGTGGGGTGGTGGATGAGGATCGGCAATATCAACTTAATCATTGGTTTGTTTATTTATGCAAGCAAGTAACATAATTGCAGAGTGATAAAATACAGACAAAGCATTGATTAAGTTGAGATTGCCTATCCTTATCCACCACCCCACTATCCCTCGTCATTGATGACACCATATCCAGGCGGGGCAGTAGGCGGCGCCAAAGCTCGCTAGAAAAGGCGGGAGATGGCGTCATCAATGACGTGGGATAGTGGGGTGGTGGATAAGGATATGCAATATTAAATTAATCATTGGTTTGTTTATTTATGCAAGCAAGTAACATAATTGCAGAGTGATAAAATACAGACAAAGCATTGTACATATGATCAGTGATACAGGGGTCTTTGCCCAAAGTGTCATTCAGTGTTTGCAAAAGTTTTGAACTGATCTCCTTTGAGCCCTCCAAGATTTGGCTGAATGTCTGTTTTGAACCATGTATTTGTAGCCCATCCGGGACTGTAAGGGCTTCCTTTCACAGTAAGGGACACCCTTTGAGTGTAAGATGCAGATGTAGTCAATGTTGTGTCTTTATCTCCTACAGCATGTGGCAGAACTCTAGTTAACAGTTGTGGTGGTCTTTTTTGTACTACCACTGACCCAAACTTTGTTATGCCCCCGTGTAGATACCCTGTTGGATAATCTGTCCATATAGGCCCATTATATTGAGGTATGACTGGCCTCCTTAAAGCCCCAGGTCCATATGCTACAATGGCTCCTTTGGTATCATCCAGCCAATTTGTGGCTGCTGTCGTTGTGTTGCCAGTTGGGTTTACAAAGTTATTACTACCAGCATTCATGCGTGCATTAACTGTACCTGCACTTTTATTGGTTTCAGTTTGAGATGTATGTGTACCTCCAATTACATCTCCCATGGTTATAATATTTGCTGTTGGTACATCTGTCTGTGTTTCTGCTGTTTTTGGTTCCATGGAACCTAAATGAACTACATGTGTATTTGTAGTGACAGTACCTCCGTATGCCCCTCCATTTCCTGCAGTTGCTTTGTTTCCTGTGTCTTTAATGGATTTTCTCCCAGCTTCAACTGTTTTACTGCCAGGGTAGATGCCTTTCAGGTGTAGTGGTATAGATGGTAGTGTTAGTGCCTGCCATGGACCATTCAGGGTTCTACTTGTTTTTGTTGTATTATTTACTCTCAGCATTTCAAAATTGTGTGTTTCTACAGGGAGGAATGGAGTACTTTCTAGGTTAGCAATATCTCCTGTATCTCTTTTCCAAGAATTGGCATAGTATCTATATGGACTAGGGGTGAACAGTAACCATGGAGTTTTCACCAATGGAGTAAATTGTTTTTCTCCTAAAATACTATCTGCATTCATGGGAAACTTTTCACACACCAATGGGAGCTCATTGTCCCATTTAACCCCTAAAATTTCAGAATGACTGTCTGCCCAATTGCTTGAGCTTCCTATTGTGTTTTTCACATTTAATTGGACATTAAAAATTTCACCTTCCCATTTCACCAACTTTATAGCGCTAAATATACTGGTCAGTTCATTCCATTCTTGTGGGGCTAGATATGTAGACCACTTATTAAAGTCTATCAAGTCCCATGGAGTTTCAGTGACGACTGTGCTCCGTTTTTGTGAGTCTCCACCCACTCTGTAATTGTTATATTTCCTTTCATTGCTGCTTTGAACCACTCTTATGTTAGTGTGGAACACTCTAGTATTTCCTTTATGTTCAGTTGCACCATGCCAGACACCAGACGAAGACCCCAGTGAGCTAGAAGACACACCTCCTTCTTCACTAAACAGAGCTCGTTTTTGGATGATGATGGGCCCGCTGAGGAGTCCATCCCAGCTTCCTCTGCGTTTCTTTTTTGACTCTGTGAACAAAAGAAAATTTAGTATTTATGTTTAAAAACAAGAGGTAATAAAAAGTGTCAACTTACCGGGGGTGGTGTATCCATCTCTCAAGATTTCCGGTCCTTGAGTGGGATCAAATGAGTCTTCTTGTATGGCAGATGTCGATTCTAAGGGTTCAACACCGGTAACATCAGCCCAATCAGAGCTGGAAATTGGAGTAAAACAATCGACACTGTTAATACTGTCATCTATTGTGTCTTCAGGACTCCACATTCCACATTGTATACACCAGGTATATCCAGTGTCTCCTGGCCGTGTGTATATACCACTAGTACAGTTACAATCCTCATCAGTCAAAGACCATTGTAAAAAAGTGGACCAATTGAAAGGCGTAACTTCTCTAAATTTCAACTTCTTCTCAAACTTGTATAATGTAATCCTTTCTTCTAATGCCTTTTTGTAAATAGATGTCTTTGTGTTGCCATCCTGGACCATGTAAATGTTGTTATTAGTTGTGATGAATATTGGAGTTCTTTGTAAGACAATAGAGTCTTTGCATTTCTTATCTATTCTACATTGTTGTCCACATGACATCATTTTGAACACCTCAATGTCTGATACTTTTAATTGGCACTCATCAAACCACAATGCTAATTTATTGTTACAATCATTAAATGGAAAATTCTCATTATTCATATTCAAGGCTCCCCACAACTTTATACCATCCATCAACTGCTGTATCAACATTGTTTTCCCTGATGACGGCACTCCTTCAATAACCATGCAATTTTTTTTCCCCTGACCTATGTTATAACAACAAACTGACTTCTCTGCCGAATGCTTTGGGGTGGTGCCCTTGTAACCCAACAATTTCTAAAATGGGATGTTCCTCTGTTAATATGCCAGCTGGGTGTCTTTTATACAGCACATTTAATGCCTTTTCTGTAATGGCGTGTACAACGGCTATGTCACATGCTACATCGATTTTTTGCAAGCCTCCTGACATACAAGCTAATGTAACATACTCCTCTGGTTTTTTTAACATCAACTCTTCTTTTTGGAATATAACATTTTCTGTCATAAAACTAACAAAATCAAAAACCTTCTGAGCCTTTTTGGATCTTGTAGGCCACATCACACACACAGATAATTGTGCAGAGATTGTTCGCAGATCTCTGGTTGCAGTGAAATCATGGACACATTGTTACATTTTGTGGCTGTGTACAAATAGAACAATGTGTCCATGATTTCACTGCAACCAGAGATCTGAGAACAATATCTGCACAATTATCTGTGTGTGTGACGTGGGCCTTAGGCGACCGTCACACGGTTCAATATTGCGAACGATATCGCTTAAGTGATCTGCTTTTTGATCGCTTAAGCGATATCGTTTGTGAATCGCTGCGTGCAATCAAGCGATTTTATAATGTAAAATCGCTTGATCGCTAGATCACAGATTGGTGAGCAGCAGCTCATATCAAGCGATAAACGCTTGAACAATCTGCTTCATCGTGGTGTATGACACCACAATGAACGATCTCCCAGCGGCAGAGCCTATGCTGGGAGATGGTAACTATGGTAAACGTCGGGTTACTAAGCGCCGCGCGGCACTTAGTAACCTGATGTGTACCATAGTTACCAGCGATCTCGCTGGCCCACATCGCTGGTGAGTCTGTCTGTGTGACATCTCACCAGCGATGTGAGCGATATTGTTAGCGATCGCACGTGCACGTGATCGCTTACAATATCGCTCACGATATAGATACGTGTGATGGCCGCCTTACACAGATGTCATGTTGTTTGAGATATGTGTACTGTCTGTTTCAGTGTTGTTATACTGTTGTGTTAGCAAATTGTGTATTGGTGTTATGGATGTGCCTGCAAAGTAAAAAAAATCCTTTGTTAGAATATTATCAAACGGCAGAGCTCCCATTGGTATTTTTTTGCTAAAATAGTTATCATACATTTCTTGAACGTCTATAATTTTCCAAATGTTTCTACCATTACCCGCCTTGATTTTCAAACCCTCTACATATGTATACAACTTGTCGCTCAAGTGTAACTTGAAACTTTCTTGAACACCTTTAGTAAAATGCTGTCCAGAAGTTAAATTAGTCCAAAATTTTACATAACCTTGTTCAAATGACTGAAGCAGCCTTGCAGCTGCATGAGGTGTACTTGCTGCGGTCATAATACAATAAATATGGTCTCCTTTTTTAGCGCTGTGTTCACATTGTTTAAAATTAGTTTTGAAAATATTTTCAGTTGTACATCAGCAACTCCAGCCATAGTTCATCCAACAAAAGAGGTCCGAAGAATAATTCCCGAACAGCCAAGGAATCCAAACCGGACCACGTGCAATTTGGATGGGTCCGCTGTTTATCAACTAGAGAATTCAGTCTTTCATTTCTCACATCCAGCAAACAATCCCTCCATACAACGTACGGCACTGGAGCAATATTTTCCAAAAACTTCAAAGGACTGTGCAGCACATAGGAATAAGATGCCATGCTTTACCTCGTCCGAAGAATCAGTATTGTCGATACGGCTGTGTTCTTACTTATATTGCTGTACTATTGGGGCTGTATAGGAGGACAAAGTGTGAGAAGACAGTGTGATCAGGGAGATCACTATGGAAAGGAGAGGGCAGTGTGATGAGGGGCAGTGTTGAAGACATGTACCAAAAGAGGGACAGTGTGTAAATCATATTTTGTGCAGGAAACAGTGAGGAAGAACAATTATTATTCCGGGGTCAGTGTAGGGCAGATATTTTTACTTTGGAGAATTTTGATCATTCTGCTATTTATCGTGCTGGGATGTGCTGCAGAAGACTGGAAAAGATGGACGTCTCCAGAGACGATCTGTGGATGTGAAAAGTCATTATGGCATCTGGACAAGATGAAGAATAGAAAAAGGCGACCCCGATCAGAGACAAGTTAATCTATAAGGTACCTGGATGTAAATGATTGTGATACTAATTCTCATTAGTGCTGTAGTTCCTGTATCGTCTGATGATGACTGAACAACTCCCAGCATCTCCTTACCATTGTTAAGGATGTATCAGGAGTAGTAGGTTCATGCAGCACAAATGTGTATGGGTTTGATCTGACATTATGATTGTTTTACCATGTACTGATGGTGTTCTGATTATTTTTTTTTACTAAATGAGTGTTGTGATGCTGTGCTTATGTACTGATGAGGGTTATATGTATGTATTTCTATACCTCTGGTGGTTCTGGTGATGTATCCCTGTACTGATGAAAGTTTTAATGCTGTGTTTCCATACTGATGAGGGTTCCATTGATGTACAGTGTTGGCCAAAAGTATTGACACCCCTGCAATTCTGTCAGATAATACTCAGTTTCTTCCTAAAAATAATAATAATAATAATACTTTATTTATATAGCGCCAACATATTCCGCAGCGCTTTACAATGTAGGGTTAGAGTACAGAAAATACAGTAAGTAATTACAATAGAGAACAAATAAAGTACAATAATTGGATACAAAACAATAGGTATAAAATCAATGTGAAAAAAAAATACAATAAATAAAGCAAGAAATGAAGGTGACCCTGCTCAAAAGAGCTTACAATCTACAACGGGAAAGGGGTTGCACAAGGTGCCGGGACTTATTGCACTGGTGGTCCAAATGATTGCAATCACAAATTCTTCATTTAACTTGTCTTCAATGAAAAAACACAAAAGAGAATGAAGCAAAAAGCAAAACATTGATCATTTCACACAAAACTCCAAAAATGGGCCAGACAAAAGTATTGGCACCCTCAGCCTAATACTTGGTTGCACAACCTTTAGCCAAAATAACTGCTATCAACCGCTTCCGGTAACCATCAATCAGTTTCTTACAATGCTCTGCTGGAATTTTAGACCATTCTTCTTTGGAAAACTGCTGCAGGTTCCTGATATTTGAATGGTGCCTTCTCCAAACTGCCATTTTTAGGTCTTTCCACAGGTGTTCTTTGGGATCCAGGTCTGGACTCATTGCTGGCCACCTTAGAAGTCTCCAGTGCTCATTGTCCTGCTGGAAGACCCATGACCTCTGAGGGAGACCCAGCTTTCTCACACTGGGCCCTACATTATGCTGCAAAATTTGCTGGTAGTCTTCAGACTTCATAATGCCATGCACACGGTCAAGCAGTCCTGTGCCAGAGGCAGCAAAGCAACCCCAAAACATCAGAGAACCTCCGCCATGTTTGACTGTAGGGACCATGTTCTTTTCTTTGAATGCCTCTTTTTTTCTCCTGTAAACTCTATGTTGATGCCTTTGCCCAAAAAGAGAGAACGTTCTTCCAAAACGTTTTAGGCTTTCTCAGGTAAGTTTTGGCACGGTAGACACAGGAACATTCAGGTCTTTGGAGATGGACTTGTAGCCTCGAGATTGCTCATACTTCCTCACAATTTGGTTTCTCAAGTCCTCAGACAGTTCTTTGGTCTTCTTTCTTTTCTCCATGCTCAATGTGGTACACACAAGGACACAGGACAGAGGTTGAGTCAACTTTAATCCATGTCAACTGGCTGCAAGTGTGATTTAGTTATTGCCAACACCTGTTAGGTGCCACAAGTAAGTTACAGGTGCTGTTAATTACACAAATTAGAGAACCATCACGTGATTTTTCTAACAGTGCCAATACTTTTGTCCACCCCCTTTTTATGTTTGGTGTGGAACTATATCCAATTTGGCTTTAGGACAATTTTTTTGTGTTTTTTTTCATTGAAGACAAATTGAATGAAGATAATAATACCAAAGAATTTGTGATTGCAATCATTTTTAGGAAGAAACTGAGTATTATCTGACAGAATTGCAGGGGTGTCAATACTTTTGGCCAACACTGTATATCTGTACCTCTGGTGAGTCTGGTGATGTATTTCTGTACTGATGAGGGTTTTGATGCTTTGTTTCTTTACTGATGGGAGTTACATGGATGTATTTCTTTACTGATGATGGTTTTAGTTAAGTATTTCTGTACCTTAGGTGGTTGTTGTGATGTATTCCTGTTCAGATGGTGATTCTAATGTTGAATTTCTGGGTGGTTGTTGTGATGCATTTCTGAACTGATGTACCTCTGGTGGGTCTAGTGATATATTACTGTGCTGTTAAAGGTTATGATCTTGTACACATGTAACAATCCATAACTTGTAAGCTTACTTGATACATGACTGTTAATAAAGTATTGTGCCATCTGACAAATTAAGGGTTCTATGTTTTTAAAGGTTCAATGTTTTTATTTGCTTAGAGCATTAAAGGAGTTGTCCCAAGTTTCAGATGAGTCTTCATGCACTTTGTGTGTAACTCTAGGTGGCTTCTGAATTCTCACTGTGTGCACACTCTACGCTGTCAGGATTCTCTGGTGCAGGAAGTGAGACTGGGAGGATCATGAAACTGGAAGTATGTGAGTTACATGCATGCAGTCACGTGCTGACTAGACATGAGTGGCTTCAATCAATGAAAATGAATTGAATGAGGCCGGACACGTCTAGTCAGAATGTTGCTAAAGGTACATAAATTGCATTTTGTGCTTACATGACCTCCAATCTTCCCATTTGCACAGGAGAATCCTGAATGTGTGCAGCCCACACGCTGTGAGAATACAGAGGCCCTGTAGCGCGGTGGATTGAGGGGGGTGCTAAACTGAATTCTTTCCCCGTGTGCCAGAAAACCTAGATGCACCTCTGTTTAACCCCTTCACTACCATAAACTAGAAACATAGAAGTATGTCCTTGGTCTCCCTCCCTTTGGTGGAAGCTCACATTTAGAATTTGCATCATCCCCCACAGATGCTGGGTGATCTCATCAGCCAACATGTGTAGCTAACAGACCACTTGTTAACCCTTAGATTGTGCTGCAATTACTGACAGCACATTCTAATGCGTGCGCAGGAATCAAGCTATTCACCACAGGCATTGATTTCATCACGAGGCCTCGATGTGTTGCCATGACAGCGCAGGGTCAGCTGATGATCGGGATGCTGTCATGACTCACTTCCTGTTAGCCATACCTGAGCAATGTCGCTCACGTGATAATTTCTGCTGTTCAGAGCTTTGAATCATCACAGCTGTAAACAGCAGGAGCGATCATACATTACAGTGCTGAGGCGCCCTAAATGACGAAGTGAAATAAAAAAGTAAAACGTTTTTAAAAAATAAAAAATGTAAAAAAAAATCTAAAAGTTCAAATCACCCCCATTTTGCTCCGTTGAATGTAAATGTATGTAACAAATACACAGATTTGGTATCGCCACATTCAAAAATGCCTGATGTATCAAAATATAAAATCCATTAATCTGATCTGTAAACTGCACGGGAAAACTAAACTAAACGGGAAAAAAAAGTTTTAAGATTAATTTTGGTTGCCGCAACTTTTGCAATAACAGGCTATTAAAACATTGCATCTACCTATAAATGGTAACATTAGAAACATCAGCTGAAGATGAAAAAATATACCATCACACAGCCCCAGATCCCAAAAAATGAGAACACTATGGGTCATGGAAAATGGTGCAAAAGTGCAATTCTTTTTTTTTTTTTTTTTTTTAAACTTAGAATGTTTTTTCACTACTTACTGTAAATAAAAGTAAAAGTACACATGGTTTGGTATGTACAAACTTTTACTGACCTGTCCCAGGCCCTTGGGGTACCCATTCCTGGACGTTGTAGTTCATGGGATGTGACGGGCGGCCTGTGCCTGTGCCCTTGGCCCTGGTGGTCGCTGAAAAAGGGGATAAAAATAAAATAAAAGGAGTTTGTGACACCACCCATGGTATCAGGTAAGATACCGGCGCTGCTGCAGACCTCCAGGGATGGTGATGAGGCAGCTAGTTGGTAATGCTCCCCGTAGGTGGAGCGGAATCCCCGGGGCAGTAATGGAAGAATGGAGAACTCACACATGGAGGCGGCTCGTCAGGTGGAGCTGTAAGCTTAAAGTCTGTGGGAACAAGAGTATGGCTCCTCCGGCGCAGGTTAATGTAACACACCACACCAGGAGCGGACCTACTGCATGTGCAGCCTGTGCGGTCGCACAGAGGCCCCAGGGATGGAGGGGGCCCCTGCTGCTCTGGAAATAATGAGGGCAATCTGGCCAGTTGTTCAGAGCCCCAGGCCCCTTGGCCAGATCGCCCTCATTGCAAGTGCCGTGCCCGCGGCAGGATGCGTTCCTGCGGCAGGATGCATTCCTGCAGCAGAACTCAGAAGTCTGCCCCTGCTTCCTGCCGGGCACTAATCTCTGTGACACAGGTGTGAGCCTGTGTCATTTGAAAAGTCCCGGCAGGAAGCAGGAATAAAGCAGTGCTGCAGGAACGAGAGGTTAGTTTTTTTTCTTTTTCTTTTAATAGGCTTTGGGGTGGGATAAGTGTAGAAGGGGGTGGAATATAGGGGACAAATGACTCCCCCCCAGTGCTGTGAGCACCCCTATTGCTGTGTGATGCCCCGCAGTGTTGTGAGGCCTCCTAGTACTGAATGTGGCCCCCCAGTGCTGTGATCCCCCCCACTGCTGTGCCCCCAATGCTGTAAGCCTTCCAAGTCCTGCATGTGGCCCCCACAGTGCTGTGAGCCCCCCAGTGCTTCATGTGTCCCCCCCCAGTGCTGCATGTGGCTCCCACTGCTGTGCCTCCCAGTGCTTTATATGGCCCCCAGTACTATATGTGGTTCCCCCAGTGCTGTGTGAGCCCCCCGCTGCTGTATATGGCCCCCACAGTGCTGTGAGCCCCCCCCAGTGCTGCATGTAGCCCCGCAGTGCTGTGAGCCCCCCAGTGCTGCATGTGTCCCCCCCAGTGCTGCATGTGGCTCCCACTGCTGTGCCTCCCAGTGCTCTATGTGGCCCCCTGTACTATATGTGGTTTTCCCAGTGCTGTGTGAGCCCCCCCGCTGCTGTATATGGCCCCCACAGTGCTGTGAGCCCCCCCCAGTGCTGCATGTAGCCCCCAATACTGTGAGCCCCCCAGTGCTGCATGTGCCCCCCCCCAGTGCTGCATGTGGCTCCCACTGCTGTGCCTCCCAGTGCTCTATGTGGCCCCCAGTACTATATGTGGTCCTCCCAGTGCTGTGTGAGCCCCCCCGCTGCTGTATATGGCCCCCACAGTGCTGTGAGCCCCCCCCAGTGCTGCATGTAGCCCCCAATACTGTGAGCCCCCCAGTGCTGCATGTGCCCCCCCCATTGCTGCATGTGGCTCCCACTGCTGTGCCTCCCAGTGCTCTTTGTGGCCCCCAGTACTATATGTGGTTCCCCCAGTGCTGTGAGCCCTCCTGCCGCTGTATGTTTGCCCCCCCCCCCAGTGTTGCATGTGGTCCCCCAGTGTCCGTGATACTGCTGTGCCCTTCAGTGCAGTGATCCCCCACTGCTGGGCTCCCCATTGCTGCATGTAGCCCCCCACTGTTGGATCGCCCAACTGCTGTGCCCCTCCAGAACTGTATGTGGCCCCCCAGTGCTGTGTGCCTCCCCAGTGCTGTATGTGGGCCCCCCCACTGCTGTGAGCCACGCACTACTGTGAGCCCCTCAGTGCTGCATGTGGCCCCCCAGTGCAGTATGTGGCCCCCAAGAGCTCTATGTGGCCCGCCCAGTGCTGCGTGCCCCCTCAGTGGTGTCTGCTCTTAATACCCCATGTGTTCCCCCCAGTGGTGTCTGTGGCAACCCTGCGACCAGGGTGGCCACATAGGGAACTGCAGCCAGGCAGGAAGATAGACGGTTTGTGCAACAAACACCATCAGCACACACACCCACTAGGAGGCAACACTCAACTCGGAGCCCGGGACTCTAGGCAGGCAAGGGGTGGTAGGTTTGGAGGAAAGTGGGTGGGGAATGTAGGTCAGGTGACAGAGAGCACAAATGGAGGAAGAAGAGGAGGAAGGGGTTAGTTGGCCATAGTGAGCTGAACAAAAAAGACACAGTGAGCCGAGTAGGCAACAACAGAAATAAAGTGACACACATCTCGGTGGGGTTGGGCTCCCTGGAGACGCAGAATCCACAGAGTCACAGAAACCATGGAGAGAAAGCTCGTCCATAGCCGGCATTCCAGGGGAGTGTGAGGACAGAGACCGGACCGGTATCACCGGGTCCGAGGAACACGACAGCACTGATTGACTGGTGGAGAAGTTTTCTCTGATTGTGCTGGAATCACACGGGTTAGATGGAGCCTGGTAACACCTTGGAAGATAGGGTTACTGCAGGCTAGGCACACACCAGATTGTCAGCTCTGAGGGGAAATGAAGCAATATTCTGGCTTCTCACACAGACCAACAGGGAGCTCTGATTCCAGGTTGGAGTTCCCAACAACAGGGTTGAAGGCACAGCAGCAACCATGAAGGACCCACAAGGGTCCGAGCTGCCGCCATACAACCCGCGGAGAGAACAGAGAGAGAGAGGACAGCCTGAAAGGACACTTAGAAAGAGTGAGGGGTCTCAGAGCGACAGCCTGGCTGCAGAGGGTTCAAGTGTTCCTGGAGTTAACTGCACCGTGAACTGTTAAGAACTGAACTGTACCGTGAGCTGTGTTAACTGTGAAGAGCTTGAACGTAAACCCGGTGAACCCTGCTTCAGTGTCCGTGTCTGATTCCAGGTATACAGGACTGTTTATCATACCTTTTACCCTGCCAGGAGCAGCCCGACCTGCGGCGGGCTCATCCATCTGGCTGCAGCCTCATCATCCATCCTCCTGGCATAGCAGCGCTGCAGCGGTGGTCCCATCATTGACCACAACCAGTGGGTGGCGTCACGAAAAACACTATCCCCTGTATATATTCCCTTTTACTTGTGAAAACCCGGGACACGGTCTGGACCAGGACCTATGTGACATCCCCAGCAGTACCCCGGTCCGGTACCGAGTACCCCGTCCCAGTGGGCTCCATGTATGTACATACATATCTGTAGCTTTGTCATCATAAAAGTAGTGGGGGGCGGGGGGCCGGCAAAATTTCTTGCACTGGGGCCCCAAGCTGTCAAGGTCCGTCCCTGCACCATACAGTCTTTGTCTCTGAACTTGGCTTTACTGGTCACTCAGGCAGCAAACAGTTCTTACAGTTAACGGGTATCACTTGCCTGGGTAGTCACCAGAGGATTAGGATGTCTCACTGGGGCGCTCTGTGATGTGCCTGCTTTGTCCTTTCATCTGTCCTGGCTGCACTTTACCACTGCTCCCTCCTTGCGCTCCTGGGCACAGAGCCCTCCGCCAGTCCCCACGGATCCTTACGAAGTCTAACGCCCTCTGGGCCTCCTCTGGGAGTCTATCACCCACTGGGCCTCCTTGACACTACACAGGAGCCTTAGGGGAATTATGGCGGGGTTGGTTGTGACCTCTGAAGAAGTCCATGCCCTCCGCTTCTGCGGCTCAGGGATAAAGGCCCGCACTGCCTCGAAGCTGGTCCTCCGGTTTTGGACTGGATCCCTCAGGCGGGGAGACATACCGGCACGGATTTGGGTGCACCCTAAAACCCTAGGATCCCCTTCAGTCCCCGGGCCACCTCTCCTGAGGTACCCTCCACTGCGCTACTCGCAGGGTCCTCCTCCAGCGACTTCTCTCACTGACTACCTTTCCCGCTCTTCACTATACCACCTAAGCTCCTTTCACCGGGACCGGTTTCCTAGCAACAGATTAACCTATTGGTCCCCTCACCTAAGGTGTGTGGATGCGTGCGGTGAGGGTCCCCAATTGACATCCCACTCCCCTGGTCACAGGGATACTACACACTCTGGTCTGGGTGCCGTACCTCTACGTGGCGTCCCGACCAGTGAGGCGTCACAGTACCATCCTGAGGCATCATAATGACATTTCAGCTTTACCATATAGTGAACATGATGAAAAAAAACAAACAAATAAAAACAATTGTTTGATTTCATTTCTTTGCTATTTCTTGAATTTTTTTCCCCCGTTTTCCTGTACACTATCTGGTAAAATGAATGATGTCATTCAAACGTACAACTTGACCTACAGAAAACAAGCCCTCATATGTCTTTTTTGACAAAAAAATAAAAAGTTATGGCTCTGGTAAGCAGTGGAGGAAAAAACGAAATACAGAAAATCGCCCGGGGGTGAGGGGGTTAACATATGACAGGAGGGGTCTCTGAAGTATGATTTTATAAGATTGTCGAAAGGCACATAATAACACGACAATCACAGGAGGGCATGGCTGATGAGCAATTTGCCAAACAGTTTAGAAAACTAAAAACTAGATCATATTAGTTCATGAGCAACCAAGCTAGTTTCTAAGGTTTCCAGATATATGTTTAATAAATAAATTTGTGTTTTATTTCTAATAACAAAAAATTCTTTGTGTTGTGTTTTTTAATGTTCACTAGAAATTCATGGTGGCTTGGTCTAATTTGGCCTGACATGAATTTTGGGCTTAGTACCAGCTGACTGTACAAAGCTGGTATTAGCCCCATTATTACTCAGCGTGCCACTTCCCATCAGGGTGACTGGAAGAGTCGGGTAAAGCGCCTGGAAATGGGTGGTGGCATGTTATGATCTGGTGACCTTGGGGCCGCATGAATCTCTTTCACAGGTGTAAGTTGTACCTATACTTACTGCAGTTCCTGACCTAACACCGCAACTAGAAGTAGCCGTGGGATGTGACTAACCATACCATAGACACCTCAACACGGCCGGAGAACTAGCTACCCCTAAAGATGGAAACAGGAATTCTATCTTGTCTCAGAGCAGAACCCCCAAAGGATAGAAAGCCCCCCACAAATATTGACTGTGAGTAAGAGAGGAAAAGACACACTCAGGCAGAAAACAGAAGTTAGCAAATGAGGCCACTCTAGCTAGATAGATAAAGATAGGACAGGATACTATTGCAGTCAGTATAAAAATCCTTTCAAAAATATCCACAGCAAATAATACAAAAATACCCCTGAGTCTGCTCAAAACTTGGCACCCTCTAAATCTGCAGAACTTCTGTGAAACAACTATGCTAACACAATCAAAAGCTGTACAAGCAAACAAAAAATGAATAGCACTTAAATTCTAGGAAGAAAACTTCCTAACAGAGAGCAAGTTAAGACAGACATGCAGACTAAATATCAATCCGCAACTCTGAGCAGAAATAGACAATTCCAAAACAAGCACACAGCATGTGTGCCACAAGAAAACAAAACCATTCACTTAGCTTGAAAGTTTTGCAGCAGGGCAGGAACAGACTAGGCAGAGGTGAAACACCTCCAGGAACAATTGACAACTGGCAAGGACTGAGGAAATCCTGCAAACCTAAATACCCCAGTCTGAATTCCAATTATCCAATTCACCTGAGCAAGACTGCAAAACTGGATCAACTGCATTACCAGTCACAACCACAGGAGGGAGCCCACAAGCAGAATGTACAACAGCTGCGGTTTTCTGTGTGGGGACCCCAAAATGCTTAGGTATTCCCACTCTGAGAATTGCAGCCCCCAGCTGCCTGGTTTTACCTTGGTTAGCCATCAAAATATGCTGGAAGCCCACACAATTTTTTAAAAACTTATTTATTTAAATAATAAAAAAAAATATGGGCTTCCCTTTATTTTGATTGTCAGCCAAGGTAAGGCCGGGCAGTTGGGGGTGGCAGGCCGTAGCTGTCTGCGTTATCTGTGCTGAGAATCAAAAATACCATGGAGCGCTACGTCATTTTTTAAAAATAATTTATTTTTGCACTACTGTATGTGTGATGGACCCAACAGCCAATAACAGATGTTGTCACACAGAATGGGCGTCTGTGATTGGTTGTTTGGGGAATCTGCAATCAGCCCACACATTCTAGTATGGTAAAATGTATCAGCTGGTTTCAGTTCACTCCAGCAGCCAATCACAGATGCCCATTCTCTGTGACAGCGTCTGAGATTGGCTGTTGGGTCCGTCACACATATAGTAGTGTAAAAATAAATAATAAAAAAAAAAGAAGTGTAGCACTATCTGGTATTTTTGATTCTCAGCACAGATAAAGCAGACAGCTAGGGGCTGCTACCCCCAGCTGTTTGGCTTTACCTTGGTTAGCAATCAAAATACAGGAAAGCCAATTATATTGTTTTTAATTATTTAAATAAATAATTTAAAAAAATATATGGGATCTCAACATTTTGATCACAGCCAAAATCCAGACTTTACAAAAAGTCTGGGAGAGTCTGCCGATCCCGAGCATCGACAACTTCGCCCATCACTATTAACTACACATAGTATGTCTAACTGCTGCCAAACAAAGGGGAGTGGTATAGTGTGTTAGAGCTTTCCCATGGTAGAAATAAAGTGCCTGTGCTTCCAGAGGCGGGATCCACGTGAGGCTGCTATATGGAAGCTGCCTTAGTTTAAAGCTTTAGCACTACTTTTTTTTAACATATGGGATCAAAATCAATAGGAAATACAGTATATATGCTGTAAAATAACCTTACTCTGCCACTATAGGGAGTATACAAAGTTAAAAAAAGTATATAGAGTTTACTTATAATGGAGCAGAGTCTTGTAGAAGAAATATCAGAAGAACCCCAATGGAGTCCATGGAGATCTGACACTATAATGGCCTCAAAAGGGGATTATTTAAACATGACTTGGATCCAATTACTGCTATAGATAATTAATAAGGGTTGATTCACAAATTAATAACACTTATAGTAATTTAGGGTGTAATTAAAGGAGGACATGTGCGTTTTCTGTTTAAACTGAACAAAAAAAATATTATTACTGACACAAAAGAGCAGAACTTTGTGAAAGATGATGACTGCTCTTAAATCTCCAGATAAAAACTGGAATGAAGGACACATAAATTATCGGCAGGTTGTCACTAACACTGGGCTGTGTATGACAACAGCATCAATCATCAGCAGAGAAAAAAAATTCTCATAATGTCAAAAACTTTTTTTTTTTTATTGATGCAACAGATTGAGATTGTCTACACAGCTAAATGTGCTTTTATATGCAAGGGAGATTAGACTTAAAGGGGTTTTCCCAAGAACAAACTTAATTTTAAAGTTGATTTTAATCAATAGATCTTGGAATAATAATTTGCACAACTGGATGTTTAAAAAAAAGATCCTGTGCTGAGATAATCTTATATATGTGTCTCTGCTATGTACTGTGTAATGGATGTGTCTGACTGTACAGGGACATAGTGTGATCATACCACATCTCCTGTGCTGAGATAATCTTATATATGTGTCCCTGCTGTGTACTGTGTAATGGATGTGTCTGACTGTACAGGGACATGGTCTGATTATACCACATCTCCTGGGCGGAGATAATGTGGCACCCAAGAGTTCAGATGCCACTATGTCATTATCTCCCCTGGGGGGTGGTGTCATACTTGAGAGCAACAGAGGGAATCTACACCAGGCAAAACCAAAGCACATAACACCTTTCTGCCTCCAGGCCTGAAGGGGGAGATCTAAAGCCCGGGTTCAGGGCAGCTCCCCTATAAATTCTGGTCTGGGGCAGAGTTAGTCAGTTCAGTACAGAGCAGTACTGAGGAAGACATCCTGTGGGCTGGAGCAGTGCTAAGCTTGCCCCAGAAAAGCTACGCCTAGCTGAGGGACCTAAGGCAAGGGTCTAAGGAAGTCAAGGAGAGCCTGGGGAGCAGAGCAGTGTCGAGCTCACCCCAGAGGAAAAGCGCCAAGAAACGGACTTCGGAGTCTGAAGCTGTGCAGGGCCTAACGACCTGGCAGCTAATACCGGAGGGTGGGGAATTCCAAGTTCCCTATCTACACCAAGTGCCCAGAGGCAAAGCAGCATTGAGAGTCCATGAGTAGCCACCCGTGAAGTGGGGCTAATAAAGGATTCAAGCTACCTGTCATACCGGCACATGCAGGAGAGAAGGAGAGAAAGGGCCGCAGCTCAGCTTCAAGCAGCCGCAGGGACCCACAGGAGAAAGCGCAGCAGTGAGGCCTCAGAACTTGCCTGGTGTGGAGAACCCGAGTTGCTTCCAGTTTACACGGACTCGCAGAACAGTATCTGTGTGGAACCGGTCTTACCAGTAAAGGACCTGAGGAACCAACAAAACATGAGTCTGTCTGTTAATTCTCACCCTCCATCCTGCACCCTACACGCTTCCAACATCTACTGCCCTGGGGATCCAATCAACCTGTGCGGAGCCGCTCCATCCGAGCTGCCTATCCATCATATCCAGAAGTTCTGCGGTGGCTACCCATAGCTACAAACCATGGGTGGCATCAAGAATAACTCCCTTATAAATCCCCCCTTTCCCTACCTAAGCCAAGAACTGCCTTTTTCAACTGAACCCAAGGTCACGGAAGCCGGATCTTGACCCCTGTGACTCCCCAGAACTGCTAAACAGCCCGGTTCTGAGTACCCTATAGGGCGACACAATAATCTTATATATGTGTCCCTGCTATGTACTGTGTAATGGATGGTGTCTGACAGAACAGGGCCATGTCTGATCATACCACATCTCCTGTGCTGAGATAATCTTATATGTGTGTCCCTGCAATGTACTGAGTAATGGATGAGTCTGACTGTACAGGGACATGGTCTGATCATATCACATCTCCTGTGCTGAGATAATCTTATATACACTGCGTGCAGAATTATTGGGCAAATGAGTATTTTGATGACATGATACTTTTTATACTTGTTGTCCTACTCCAAGTTGTATAGACTTGAGAGCCAACTACCAATTAAATAAATCAGGTGATGTGCATTTGTAAAGATGAGGGGTGTGGTGTAATGACATCAACACCCTACATAAGGTGTGCTTAATTATTAGGCAAATGCCTTTCCTTATGCAAAATGGGTCAGAAGAGAGATTTGACGGGCTCTGAAAAGTCTAAAATTGTGAGATGTCTTGCAGAGGGATGCAGCAGTCTTGAAATTGCCAAACGTTTGATGCGTGATCACTGAACAATCAAGTGTTTCATGGAAAATAGCCAACAAGGTTGCAAGAAGCATGTTGGGCAAAAAAGGTGCAAAATAACTGCCCATGAATTGAGGAAAATCAAGCGTGAAGCTGCCAAGATGCCATTTGCCACCAGTTTTGCCATATTTCAGAGCTGCAATGTTACTGGAGTATCAAAAAGCACAAGGTGTGCTATATTCAGGGACATGGCCAAGGTAAGGAAGGCTGAAAAACGACCACCTTTGAACAAGAAATGTGGCGCCCCTGCAACCAGGTGGCCACAAAGGGAAATGCAGCCAGGTAAGGCAAGTCAGTTCACAAAACACTCACACAGATGCACACACCGACCCTACACCTAGGACTCTAGGTTGGGCAAGGGGTGGCAGGTGTTAAGAGTAGTGATGATGGAGCGTAGAGTAGCACTGACAAAGAGGGTGGAGAAACTAACACTAGAAAAACCTGGGAACACACAGTAAAGGCAGTCTTTTCCCAGGAGGAGTGGTTCCCTGGAGGATGCAGAATCCTGAGAGGCACAGACCCTAGGAGAGAAAGCTAGCTCCATAGACGGAGGCGAGGGAGACTACATCCATAACCAGAGACACCCCACAGCTGAAGGAAGTTGGGAGGACAACGGCCTGGCAGCCGCACACATCTTAGTTGACCGGAGGAACCCTGACCTGAAACAGTGACAGACAGAGGGAGCCTGGTGATCCCACAGCCATACCTGGGACACTGTAGGCTAGGCTGCTACAGCCCGAGAGCCGGCTCTGTGGAGGTGACAGAGAGCACTTTAGGACCCTAATCACAGGACACACCGGCGTGGAGCAGGTGCTTTATTACCTGCAGCCTAACTTTCCACCACAGTCTAAGAAAACAGTTGTTAAATTAGGACTGGTGACCCTGACTGAGAGGGAAACATTCACCCAAAAGCCCGCGATGACCAGACTGAACCCATGGGTGAGGTACTAGAGGAGAGACTAAAAGGGCCTGAACGGACTTAGAGGGAGCAATGCGGAGGAGCCGCCTGAGCTGCACAGTCTAGTAACCTGGAGCAGTGCTGAAGTGTTTAAGTGTGACTAAAGAACTGTAAACTGTGTGAGCTGCTGTGGAAAGACCAAGTAAAGTACCCAGTAAGCTCATCCCTGCCTGAGACTGTTTCCTTCCAGTGTCGCAATAAAGTCCCGCCTGGGGAGCCACAGACTGTCATCCCTGCACACTGGCTGGAGAGCTGTTGCTTTTAAGTAAGTGCACTACACCCAGTATAATCCCTCACCAGGCACATCCATTACAACTACTCCTGCCCTGGGGACCCTCAGCCCTACCCGAGGAGGGCTTACGCTCTACCTGGCCCCAAGTCACCGTCCCCAGCAGGAATATGGCAGCGGTGGTTCTACTAACCACATACCCTGGGTGTTGTCACGACAAATACCCTGTAAATACCCCCTTTTTGGACTGATCCCAGGCCACGGGACCGAGTCACGACTACTGTGATACACCATAGAGACAGAACTATCCCGGTTCCCGAGTAGCCTATAGCCTGGGGGTGCATCAGAAACATAAGATAAAACGTCAAGACTGGGCAAAGAAATATCTTAACACTGATTTTTCAAAGGTTTTATGGACTGATGAAATGAGAGTGACTCTTGATGGGCCAGAGGCTGGATCAGTAAAGGGCAGAGAGCTCCACTCTGACTCAGACACCAGCAAGGTGGAGGTGGGGTACTGGTATGGGCTGGTATAATCAAAGATAAACTTGTGGGACCTTTTCGGGTTGAGGATGGAGTGAAGCTCAACTCCCAGACCTACTGCCAGTTTCTGGAAGACAACTTCTTCAAGCAGTGGTACAGGAAGAAGTCGGTATCGTTCAAGAAAAACATGATTTTCATGCAGGACAATGCTCCATCACATGCACCCAACTACTCCACAGCGTCTAAAACATGAAAAAAATAATGATATGGCCCCCTTGTTCACCTGATCTGAACGCCACAGAGAACCTGTGGTCCCTCCTAAAATGTGAGATCTACAGGGAGGGAAAACAGTACACCTCTTGGAACAGTGTCTGGGAGGCTGTGGTGGCTGCTGCACGCAATGTTGATGATAAATAGATCAAGCCACTGACAGATTCTATGGATGGAAGACTGTTGAGGGTCATCATAAAGAAAGATTTCCATGGACGAAGTGCCTCTCTGTCCGCGCTGCTGCTCCAGGAACGAAGGAACCAAGACACGGGGATGTCTGGATCAACTTATGCTTTTATTATCCTACGTGTTCCAGAGCCACAAACCGAGCTCCTTCCTCAGGGAACAAAGTTGTTCCCTGAGGAAAGAGCTCGGTTTGTGGCTCTGGAACATGTAGGATAATAAAAGCATAAGTTGATCCAGACATCCCCGTGTCTTGGTTCCTTCGTTCCTGGAGCAGCAGCGCGGACAGAGAGGCACTTCGTCCAAGGAAATCTATGTTGTGACCACGTTTATCTGTGGGAGTGCGGTCCCTGCAGCAGCTGCTTTATTGCTTGTCAACCAGTTGTGGGTCTCAATGTGAGCAATTCCACATCGCAAACTGACAGTGTTTAATTGAGATAAGACCCTATTTGCGCATTCTTATTTTTACAGATCATAAAGAAAGGTGGCTATATTGGTCACTAATTTTTTTTTTCTGTTTTGTCAGATATGTTTTTTTCCAAATTTTGTGCAGTTATATTAGTTTACCTGGTGAAAATAAACAAGTGAGATGGAAATATTAGGTTTTTATTAAGTTGCCTAATAATTCTGCACAGTAAGGTCATGTGCACACGGTCAGTATTTGATGAGTTTTTTACCTCAGGATTTGTAGACAAAACCAGGAGTGGAGCAATCAGAGGATAAGTCCTGAAACACCTGCACCACTTCTGTATTTTATTATCCACTCCTGGTTTTGGCTACAAATCCTGAGGTAAAAAACTCATCAAATACTCAACGTGTGCACGTGGCCTAATAGTCACCTGCACAAACAGATATCCTCCTAAGGCGGCCGTCACACGCAGGGATATCTTTAGCGATATTGTAAGCGATCACGTGCACGCGCAATCGCTTACAATATCGCTCACATCGCTGGTGAGATGTCACACAGACAGACTCACCAGCGATGTGGAGCCGTGATCTCGCTCGTTACTATGGTACACATCGGGTTACTAGGGCCGCGCATCGCTTAGTAACCCGACGTGTACCATAGTTACCATCTCCCAGCATAGACTCTGCGCTGGGAGATCGTTCATCGTGGTGTTATACACCACGATGAAGGAGATCGTTAAATCGTTCATCGCTAGATCTGAGAACCGAACCTCAGATCAGCGATGTCACGATCAAGCGATTTAACATCGTAAATCGCTTGATTACATGCAACGATATCTTGCCCGATATCGCTTAAGCGATCAAAAAGGAGATCGCTTAAACGATATCGGGCAAGAAATCGTTGCGTGTGACGGCCGCCTAAGATATCCAAATTAAAAAAAAAAAACACTCCAACTTCCAAAAATATTAAGCTTTGATATTTGAGTCTTTTGGGTTGATTGAGAACATAGTTGTTGATCAATAATAAAAATAATCCTCTAAAATACAATTTGCCTAATAATTCTGCTCGCAGTGTATGTGTTCCTGCTATACACTGTGTAATGGCTATGTATGACAGAACAGGGCCATGTCTGATCATACCACATCTCCTCGGCAGGGGAAGAAATAAAAAGGAAGTATACAGACATTACAGCATAGGGTCACAGCTTATTTTGTGAGGTTAAACATTTCCCTTCCTGATTTAAAAAACATTTTACTTCAAATAAAAAAATATTTGTGATCCCGTGCTCTAATATCTGTATACTCTTTTACTTCCTCCCCTGTCCAGGAGATATGGTATGATCAGACCATGTCCCTGTACGGTCAGACTTGGCTATGACACAGTACATAGCACATGCACATACACTGGCAATCAAAATTAGAGATCAACACACACCTGGTGCTACTTTCCTTAATTATCTGACAAACCCTATATAACTGGCAGCAAAAATGATGTGCTGCTCCAAAGTGACTCAAAGGGACCACCAACAAGGTCTCTTGTTAGGGAGCTGCGCATTTCGCGGAAGGACTTCCCTTGTTAATCAGGCTAATAAACTACTGAAAAACATATAAACATGCCTTTCACTTTATAGGCAGTCAGTGACATCACGTTGAACCTGATTGGCAGTGGCGTAGCGGTAGCAGGTGCGACGGGGCCCAGACCTATAGGGGACTCGTGCCGCCAGCCACCACCTGCGCCCGCCGATCGCAGTGCCGGATGTCCACTTCACATGGATCACACATTTCACACACATCCATGTGACAGCGCGGCAGATAGGGGCAGTTTGTCAGGTAGGGGAGCAGGGGAGAGCAGGGAAGCCTCCTACTTCCTGCTGCTGCTCCCGCCCCTCGTCTCCTCTGACCTGCCGGCTTCCTGGCCTGCGTTCCACTGTGCCCCCTCCTCTCACTTCCTGCTTAAGTGCTCAGTGGAACGCAGGCTGGTGGCACCTCTTCCTCCTCCTGAGAGGTAAGTAAAGTGTTTTTTTTTTAAATAATTAGTGCAGTATGGACCTAGCCCGGGTTAGCCCCCCCTTATAGAGAATTTGGGTATAAAATGTTTCCATTCGTTAGATCTTTGTTAGATCCGGTTTGATCAACCAAAACTAACGTTAGATCTCCTCTACAAAATGAATATTTAGGATCTTTTTCAGGGGGGGCTAACCCGTAGCTAGCCCCCCCTCTTTTGAAATTGCCCGTTTTTTTCGATGGATTCTAATAGATATTCGTTAGATCCGGTTTGATCAGCAAAAATTAACGTTAGATCTCCTTTCGTTCCCGAGATATTGGGGGGGGCTAACCCGTAGCTAGCCCCCCCTCTTTTGAAATTGCCAGTTTTTTTCGATGGATTCTAATAGATATTTGTTAGATCCGGTTTGATCAGCGAAAATTAACGTTAGATCTCCTTTCGTTCCGAGATATTGGGGGTGGGGGTACGTACGGTTAGCCCCCCCTCTTTTGAAATTGCCCGATTTTTTCGATGGATTCTGATAGATATTCGTTAGATCCGGTTTGATCAGCAAAATTAACGTTAGATCTCCTTTCGTTCACGAGATATCGGGGTCTAGGTGGGGGGTTGGGTACGGGTTAGCCCCCCCTCTTTTGAAATTGCTCGTTTTTTCGATGGATTCTGATAGATATTCGTTAGATCCGGTTTGATCAGCAAAAATTAACGATAGATCTCCTTTCGTTCCCGAGATATGGGGGTCTAAGGTGGGGGGTTGGGTACGGGTTAGCCCCCCCTCTTTTGAAATTGCCTGTTTTTTCGATGGATTCTGATAGATATTCATTAGATCCGGTTTGATCAGCAAAAATTAACGATAGATCTCCTTTCGTTCCCGAGATATTGGGGGTCTAAGGTGGGGGGTTGGGTACGGGTTAGCCCCCCCTCTTTTGAAATTGCCCTGTTTTTTCGATGGATTCTGATAGATATTCGTTAGATCCGGTTTGATCAGCAAAAATTAACGTTAGATCTCCTTTCGTTCCCAAGATATTGGGGGGGGCTAACCCATAGCTAGCCCCCCTTCTTTTGAAATTGCCCGTTTTTTTCGATGGATTCTAATAGATATTCGTTAGATCCGGTTTGATCAGCGAAAATTAACGTTAGATCTCCTTTCGTTCCCGAGATAATGGGGGGGGCTAACCCGTAGCTAGCCCCCCCTCTTTTGAAATTGCCCGTTTTTTTCGATGGATTCTGATAGATATTCGTTAGATCCGGTTTGATCAGCAAAAATTAACGTTAGATCTCCTTTCGTTCACGAGATATTGGGGGTCTCAGGTGGGGGGTTGGGTACGGGTTAGCCCCCCCTCTTTTGAAATTGCCCGATTATTCGATGGATTCTGATAGATATTCGTTAGATCCGGTTTGATCAGCAAAAATTAACGTTAGATCTCCTTTCGTTCCCGAGATATTGGGGGTCTAAGGTGGGGGTTGGGTACAGGTTATCCCCCCCTCTTTTGAAATTGCCCGTTTTTTTTCGATGGATTCTGATAGATATTCGTTAGATACGGTTTGATCAGCAAAAATTAACGTTAGATCTCCTTTCGTTCCCGAGAAATCGGGGTCTAAGGTGGGGGGTTGGGTACGGGTTAGCCCCCCCTCTTTGAAATTGCTCGTTTTTTTCGATGGATTCTGATAGATATTCGTTAGATCCGGTTTGATCAGCAAAAATTAACATTAGATCTCCTTTCGTTCCCGAGATATTGGGGTCTAAAGTGGGGGGTTGGGTACAGGTTAGCCCCCCTCTTTTGAAATTGCCCGTTTTTTTCGATGGATTCTGATAGATATTCGTTAGATCCGGTTTGAGCAATGGTCCTGAGGTGTAGATGGAGAAGAGGAGGGGTCCAAGGACAGAGCATTGGGGGGACACCAACAGAGAGAGTGAAGTGAGGAGGTGGCGAGTGACTGGGACGATCTAAAAGTTCGGTCAGTGAGTCATTATCGTCCCCCGTGATGCCTACAGGCCCTCCTCTTCACAATCATCGCAGCACACTGCCCCCCTTCCCCCGCCGCGACACATCGCCAATGAAGTCCTGATGCTGCCCACAATTCGCCCACGCCGAAGTCGCCGCTGCTTAAACGGATCTAGCGAATATCTGAATCCTTAAAAAAAAGCCACATTTCAAAGTGGGGGTGGGCTTGTTTTTTGCATAGCAAGTTGTATTTTTCCTTTGCACCACTTTGGGTGCATATACTGTTTTGTATAACTTTTATTTATTTTTAGGAGAGGGAGAACTAAAAAAAAAATTTATTACGTTAATATTTTTTGAGTTTTATTATTAGTTAATTTCCCGTGCGGTAAAAGTAACAGAACACCTTTATTCTCCGGGTCAGGTCGGACACACCCATACAAAATTTATGACTTTTTTTTTTTTACTACTTTTAAAAAGTAAAACGTTTTTTTTTTAAATAATGAGAGAGGATTTTGCCTCGCCGCATGCGCAGCCCCGTAGCGCTTTTATTTTTCTGACTACGGAGCAGTGGGATGCCTCATTTTTTGCGGGAAGAGTTGTAGTTTTTACCATTTTGGGGCATATTCGATTTGTTGATCGCGTTTTATGACTTCTTTTTGTGACTCAAACAGTGAAAAAAATTGAAATTCAGGCTTTTTTAAAAAATTATATGCGAGTCATACCCCTATCAGTACACAGGCGACCCCCCTCCCATGAGTATACAGGCCCCCCCCATCGCTCCGCAAACCTGTAAAGTAAGATTATACTTATCACTGTCCTGTCGCCACTGTCCCGCCGCCACCATCGCGCTCGTCTGGCTTCATCCGTCTTCTTCCGGTTTCCTCCTCTGGTGTGCGCAGGCAATGACGTCATTGTCTGTGCACCGAGGAGGAAGCCAGAAGAAGACGGATGAGGAGCGCGATGGGGCGGCGGGACAGCGGCAACAGGACAGTGATAAGTATAATCTTACTTTACAGGTTTCCGGAGCAAGGGGGGGCCCTGGATACTGATGGGGGGGCCTGTATACTCATGGGCGTGGTGGGCGAGCTGCTGCTATATATACCTCTGGGGCTGCTGCTATATATACCTCTGGGGCTGCTGCTATATATACCTCTGGGGCTGCTGCTATATATACCTCGGGGGCTGCTGCTATATATACCTCTGGGGCTGCTGTATACTACCTCTGGGGCTGCTGTATATACCTCTGGGGCTGCTGTATACTACCACTGGGGCTGCTGCTGTATATACCACTGGGGAGGCTGCTGTATACCACACTGCTGGGGGCTGTATACTACCACTGGGGAGGCCTGTATACCACTGGGGGGTCCTGTATACCACACTGCTGGGGGCTGTATACCTGTGCTGGGGTCCACCCTTGGCTTATACACGAGTCAATAGGTTTTCCCAGATTTTGGGGGCAAAAGTAGGGGGGTTGGCTTATACACGGCTCGGCTTATACACGAGTATATACGGTATTTAATTTTTGTAGGTTGGGATCCAAGCTGATGGTAGGACAACTTGGATCTCACGATTGCTGACGGGGCTAGCCGAGGCTGCCATTCCCATGCCCGACGTGAAAACTATGGCAGAGGAATAAGGCCCGGCTAACGCCGTCGTCAAAAGTCAATGATCGGTCGTCAAGGGGTTAAAAATTCCTGTACATAGACTCTCATGTTTAGGTCTCATTTTTAATCAATTTAATTATCAAAACAATAAATCTTACTTATTAGTACAGTGAAAAACACAAGTAACAGTAATACCTTACAGAATTAGAGATTTAGCAATGGAAACCTGAACGTTTAGGACGCAAAATCCCTGGAATAGAAATAGGACACGAACATTGTAACATCTAGACAGAGTTCCTGAGTTATCGGTGTTTGACTTATACAAAAAAAGAAGAAAATTACTAATGTGACTAGATATAAATGTATTCAAATGTTTAATATCATAGAATACCAATAACAATTTACAATAAATATTCACGAAAGATGAAGGCTGTATCTAAAAAATAGGAGGACTGAAAACTCCCATGAGTGCAAAGTAACTCAAACAAAAGAAAGAAGAAGAACAGTAACACCCAAGTGTTGGGTTTTACAGTTGGGTGTTACACCGGTGTTGGGGTGTTACTGATCGGTGTTGGGGTGTTACTGATCGGTGTTGGGGTGTTACTGATCGGTGTTGGGGTGTTACTGATCGGTGTTGGGTGTTACTAATCGGTGTTGGGGTGTTACTGGTCGGTGTTGGGGTGTTACTGTTCTTCTTCTTTCTTTTGTTTGAGTTACTTTGCACTCATGGGAGTTTTAAATTTTATTGTAAATTGTTATTGGTATTCTATGATATTAAACATTTGAATACATTTATATCTAGTCACATTAGTAATTTTCTTCTTTTTTTGTATAAGTCAAACACCGATAACTCAGGAACTCTGTCTAGATGTTACAATGTTCGTATCCTATTTCTATTCCAGGGATTTTGCGTCCTAAACGTTCAGGTTTCCATTGTTAAATCTCTAATTCTGGAAGGTATTACTGTTACTTGTGTTTTTCACTGTACTAATAAGTAAGATTTATTGTTTTGATAATTAAATTGATTAAAAATGAGACCTAAACATGAGAGTCTATGTACAGGAATTTTTTTTTTTTTTTTTTTCAAATCATATTTTTATTCGTTTTATGACACAAATAAACAACATAACTATTTTTTACACGACATGACTTCTCAAGTACAATATTGTTGACACATATTCCAACGGGACAGACATATTAAACTTTATCATATGAGAAATGTCCCATTCTGTGAGTCATATCAAACTATATATTTTGGTAACTTTTTCAAACATCATAATTGGCTAACCAAAGTATTCTTAAATCTTATATTCTTTAAAGAGATAGGTAAATAAAACTGAGTACTTTGAGCATATCTGAGAAATAAAAAGTAAAGAAAAGAACAAAAAAGGAAAAGGGGGGAAACTCAGGGAAGGGATTTAAAGAGGGAAAGGGGTGTAAATGCCGAGTGTCACATATCAGTATAGAATCAGGGCTATGACTTACATGGTCACATATGTTGTTCACTTTAACCTTCTATGATCTCAGTCCACCGAGGAAACCCAGGATTGAAGATCCACATAGTCCCTGTAAAGAAACCAAGAGGTCCATCTCTCCCGATGCCTTTCCAGGCAACCGGGGTCCCGCGAGGCCCCAGATGCCAATTCCTCCATCCTGCACACCTCATTTAGTTCCGCCACCAACTCCCATCGTGAAGGACGTCTAGTCTTTTTCCACCACCTGGGAATGAGGCGCCTCGCCGACGTCAGGAAGAATCTCAATAGACCCCTCCTGAAACCCTTGGCGGACATAGGATGTAGATTCAGTAAGGCCAACTTCAAGGTGAATGTTATCTTAAGAGCCGTTGTACGTATATAAAGATCATTTACATCTCTCCAGAAAGAAGATATCAATGGGCATCCCCACCATATGTGGGTGTATGAGCCTACTCCCTCTAGACATCGCCAGCATCGGTCCGAGGCTTCCGGGAACACCCGGTGTACGTCAGCAGGGCACCTATACCATCTCGCCACCACCTTATAATTTCTCTCCTGAGACAGGGCAGAAAGAGACGCCCTATATGTGGAGATGAAGATTTTTTCCCAGTCTAATATAGATAAAGTTCTATTCAGGTCTCCCTCCCATCTCTCAATATATCCAGGTCTGTCCCCCAAGTCTGTATGTTTACATGTGTGGAATATATTGTAGATTACTGAAATAGCATGCGGTATATATGTCCGCTTGATGCATAGTTGTTCAAAGTCCGTTAAGGGGCGCTTGAGGGACGAGAATGGCAGGGATCTCACATAACTTTCTAATCTTGCATATTGGAACCACGTTCCCTGAGAACTGTCGGTCATATTAGGAAAATCTACTAGTGGCTTGAGTCCAGTTTGGGAGATACAGTCCCTGAGAGTCGGGCGAGATGTTTTAGCGAGACCTAAGAATGAAGTGCATCCCGGATCTATTGGAAATGATGGATTATTGAACAAGAAAGTTAGGGGGCCTGGATTAGTGGTAAGATGCAGTATGCGGGCCTGTCCTCTGAAGAAATCATGTAGTTGCCGGGATAAAAACGAGCGAGTTTCGCGCCCACTTGAGTCCATAGACCAGATCCACACTAGAGGATCATAATGGAGTCCCTCCCGCTCTACATCCACCCATCCTCCCTCCCCCTCCCTAAAGAGATCCAGAAGGCACCTATCCACAGCTGCATAGTGATACAATAGAGGGTCTGGAAGGCCCATTCCACCCTGAGCAACTTTCCTACTAAGTGTCTTAAAGGAGATTCTCGGGCGTTTATGGGACCACAGAAAGCGGGTCCACCCCTGCTTCAGTCTGGAGAAAAAGGAGGCCGGTAAATGGATCGGTAAGGTTTGGAAATAGTAGAGGAGGCGGGGAAGAATGTCCATACGTAAGGCGTGTATTCTGCCCAGCCATGTCAACGAGAGTTTGTTCCATTTGGTCAAGTCCGACTCCAAAAGTGACAACAAGGGCATGTAATTATGTACAAAAAGGAGCGATGGATCCCTAGACAACCTAATTCCTAGATATCCCAAGGACCCCTCCTTCCATTTGAAAGGGTAGTCTTTAGCTAAAAGTGAAACCACCAAACCTGACAAGGTGATGTTGAGTAGTTCGGACTTTGAGGATTTATCTTAAAGTTGCTCAATCTACCAAACTCCTCCATGTTGTCAATAACATGAGGGAGGGATATCAGAGGGTTTGTGATATATATTAGCAGGTCGTCTGCAAATAAGGCGATCTTATGTTCCTTCTTTCCCACTACTAGGCCCTGTACCGATTTGTCAATCTTCAAGGCACACGCCAGGGCCTCCATGCACAAAATATATAATAAAGGGGATAATGGGCAGCCCTGGCGCGTACCGTTGCGGACCGAGAAAGAGTCTGACAACACGCCATTAATTCGTAGACATGCAGTTGGATGAGTATATAAAGCCGCTATGCGGTGAAGCATAGTCTCACCCATCCCCACATGACGAAGAACGGCAAACATGAATCCCCAGTGCACCCTGTCAAACGCTTTTTCTGCGTCTACTGACAGGATGCACATGGGTGTCGATCGCCTACGGGCAGCGTCGATTAAGGCCACCGATCTGATCGTATTCTCTCTAGCCTCCCTTCCAGGGACAAACCCCACCTGGTCTCCATGTATCAACCCGGGAGGAGATGTTTGAGTCTGTTTGCCAACAGCTTAGAATATAGTTTTATATCTAGGTTGATTAAAGAGATGGGTCTGTAGTTACCACACGATGCCACATCCTTCCCGGGTTTATGCAGGACCACCACATGGGCCATGAGTGCTTGAGCCGGGAAGGATCCTCCTGAGGAAAACATCATTGCACACTGACAAAAATATCGGTCCCAGAAGATCTATATATTTTTTATAGAAGCCTGCGGAATACCCGTCAGGTCCCGGACTCTTACCAGGCTTCATGTCTCTAATCCCGGCCTCAATTTTCCCCAGAGTAAAGTCAGCGGATAACTGGTTCTCGTCCTCCAAAGACAGACCGGGCATGCCCGTCCTCCTAATGTAGTCCAAGAAATCCTCCTCAGATGCTCGGGGGGCCTCTAAATTATATAAGGAAGAATAGAAATCTCGAAATCTATTTAGAATATCACTGGTTTTATGGAGCATAGTGCCCTCTGGATCTCGAATGTGGGATATATACGTTCTAGGGGGCCTGGGGTGGAGAGCCCTAGCCAATAATTTCCCACTTTTGTTGCCCAACGTATAGAAGTGAGATTTAGTCCACTCCCTGTTCATCCTGTCTTTTTGATCAAGAATAGACAATAACTTATGCCTTATAGTAGATAAAAGGGACAAGCCCTGTGGTGTTGGATTCTCCTTGTGTCTCGACTCCAGCTCGGCAGTCTGGGCAAGCTATGTACAGGAATTTTTAACCCCTTGACGACCGATCATTGACTTTTGACGACGGCGTTAGCCGGGCCTTATTCCTTTGCCATAGTTTTCACGTCGGGCGGGGGAATGGCAGCCTCGGCTAGCCCCGTCAGCAATCGTGAGATCGCAGCTGTCCTACCATCAGCTGGGATCCCAACCTCCGAAAATTAAATAGTTTAATATTTATTCCACAGGGTAAATGCCATAAAAAAATTTTAAAAGCCTGAATTTCTATTTTTTTCACTGTTTGAGTCACAAAAAGAAGTCATAAAACGCGATCAACAAATCGAATATGCCCTAAAATGGTCAGAATGAAAACTACAACTCTTCCCGCAAAAAATGAGGCATCCCACTGCTCCGTAGTCAGAAAAATAAAAGCGCTACGGGGCTGCGCATGCGGCGAGGCAAAATCCTCTGTCATTATTTAAAAAAAAACATTTTACTTTTTAAAAGTAGTAAAAAAAAAAAAGTCATAAATTTTGTATGGGTGTGTCCGACCTGACCCGAGAATAAAGGTGTTCTGTTACTTTTACCGCACGGGAAATTAACTAATAATAAAACTCAAAAAATATTAACGTAATAAATTTTTTTTTTAATTCTCCCTCTCCTAAAAATAAATAAAAGTTATACAAAACAGTATATGCACCCAAAGTGGTGCAAAGGAAAAATACAGCTTGCTATGCAAAAAACAAGCCCCCCCCCACTTTGAAATGTGGCTTTTTTTTAAGGATTCAGATATTCGCTAGATCCGTTTAAGCAGCGGCGACTTCGGCGTGGGCGAATTGTGGGCAGCATCAGGACTTCATTGGCGATGTGTCGCGGCGGGGGAAGGGGGCAGTGTGCTGCGATGATTGTGAAGAGGAGGGCCTGTAGGCATCACGGGGGACGATAATGACTCACTGACCGAACTTTTAGATCGTCCCAGTCACTCGCCACCTCCTCACTTCACTCTCTCTGTTGGTGTCCCCCCAATGCTCTGTCCTTGGACCCCTCCTCTTCTCCATCTACACCTCAGGACCATTGCTCAAACCGGATCTAACGAATATCTATCAGAATCCATCGAAAAAACGGGCAATTTCAAAAGAGGGGGGCTAACCCGTACCCAACCCCCCACTTTAGACCCCAATATCTCGGGAACGAAAGGAGATCTAACGTTAATTTTTGCTGATCAAACCGGATCTAACGAATATCTATCAGAATCCATCGAAAAAACGAGCAATTTCAAAAGAGGGGGGGCTAACCCGTACCCAACCCCCCACCTTAGACCCCCGATATCTCGGGAACGAAAGGAGATCTAACGTTAATTTTTGCTGATCAAACCGGATCTAACGAATATCTATCAGAATCCATCGAAAAAAACGGGCAATTTCAAAAGAGGGGGGGCTAACCCGTACCCAACCCCCACCTGAGACCCCCAATATCTCGTGAACGAAAGGAGATCTAACGTTAATTTTTGCTGATCAAACCGGATCTAACGAATATCTATCAGAATCCATCGAAAAAAACGGGCAATTTCAAAAGAAGGGGGCTAGCTACGGTTAGCCCCCCCCAATATCTCGGGAACGAAAGGAGATCTAACGTTAATTTTTGCTGATCAAACCGGATCTAATGAATATCTATCAGAATCCATCGAAAAAAAACGAGCAATTTCAAAAGAGGGGGGCTAACCCGTACCCAACCCACCACCTTAGACCCCCAATATCTCGGAACGAAAGGAGATCTAACGTTAATTTTTGCTGATCAAACCGGATCTAACGAATATCTATCAGAATCCATCGAAAAAACGAGCAATTTCAAAAGAGGGGGGCTAACCGTACCCAACCCACCACCTTAGACCCCCAATATCTCGGGAACGAAAGGAGATCTAACGTTAATTTTTGCTGATCAAACCGGATCTAACGAATATCTATCAGAATCCATCGAAAAAACTAGCAATTTCAAAGAGGGGGGGCTAACCCGTACCCAACCCCCCACCTTAGACCCCCGATATCTCGGGAACGAAAGGAGATCTAAAGTTAATTTTTGCTGATCAAACCGGATTTAACGAATATCTATCAGAATCCATCGAAAAAAACGGGCAATTTCAAAAGAGGGGGGGCTAACCCGTACCCAACCCCCCACCTGAGACCCCCAATATCTCGTGAACGAAAGGAGATCTAACGTTAATTTTTGCTGATCAAACCGGATCTAACGAATATCTATCAGAATCCATCGAAAAAACGGGCAATTTCAAAAGAGGGGGGCTAACCCGTACCCAACCCCCCACCTTAGACCCCCAATATCTCGGGAACGAAAGGAGATCTAACGTTAATTTTTGCTGATCAAACCGGATCTAATGAATATCTATCAGAATCCATCGAAAAAAGGAGCAATTTCAAAAGAGGGGGGGCTAACCCGTACCCAACCCACCACCTTAGACCCCCAATATCTCGTGAACGAAAGGAGATCTAACGTTAATTTTTGCTGATCAAACCGGATCTAACGAATATCTATCAGAATCCATCGAAAAAAACGGGCAATTTCAAAAGAGGGGGGGCTAACCCGTACCCAACCCCCCACCTGAGACCCCCAATATCTCGTGAACGAAAGGAGATCTAACGTTAATTTTTGCTGATCAAACCGGATCTAACGAATATCTATTAGAATCCATCGAAAAAAAAACGGGCAATTTCAAAAGAGGGGGGCTAACCCGTACCCAACCCCCCACCTTAGACCCCCAATATCTCGGGAACGAAAGGAGATCTAACGTTAATTTTTGCTGATCAAACCGGATCTAATGAATATCTATCAGAATCCATCGAAAAAAAGCAATTTCAAAAGAGGGGGGCTAACCCGTACCCAACCCACCACCTAGACCCCCAATATCTCGTGAACGAAAGGAGATCTAACGTTAATTTTTGCTGATCAAACCGGATCTAACGAATATCTATTAGAATCCATCGAAAAAAACGGGCAATTTCAAAAGAGGGGGGCTAGCTACGGGTTAGCCCCCCCCAACATATCCGGGAACGAAAGGAGATCTAACGTTAATTTTTGCTGATCAAACCGGATCTAACGAATATCTATCAGAATCCATCGAAAAAACGGGCAATTTCAAAAGAGAGGGGGGCTAACCCGTACCCAACCCCCCACCTTAGACCCCCGATATCTCGGGAACGAAAGGAGATCTAACGTTAATTTTTGCTGATCAAACCGGATCTAACGAATATCTATCAGAATCCATCGAAAAAACGGGCAATTTCAAAAGAGGGTGGGCTAACCCGTACCCAACCCCCCACCTTAGACCCCCAATATCTCGTGAACGAAAGGAGATCTAACGTTAATTTTTGCTGATCAAACCGGATCTAACGAATATCTATCAGAATCCATCGAAAAATCGGGCAATTTCAAAAGAGGGGGGGCTAACCCGTACCCAACCCCCCACCTGAGACCCCCAATATCTCGTGAACGAAAGGAGATCTAACGTTAATTTTTGCTGATCAAACCGGATCTAACGAATATCTATCAGAATCCATCGAAAAAACGGGCAATTTCAAAAGAGGGGGGCTAACCCTACCACCCCCCACCTAGCCCCAATATCTCGTGAACGAAAGGAGATCTAACGTTAATTTTCGCTGATCAAACCGGATCTAACGAATATCTATTAGAATCCATCGAAAAAACTGGCAATTTCAAAAGAGGGGGGGCTAGCTACGGGTTAGCCCCCCCCAATAACTCGGGAACGAAAGGAGATCTAACGTTAATTTTGCTGATCAAACTGGATCTAACGAATATCTATTAGAATCCATCGAAAAAACGGGCAATTTCAAAAGAGGGGGGCTAGCTACGGGTTAGCCCCCCTGAAAAAGATCCTAAATATCTCATTTTGTAGAGGAGATCTAACGTTAGTTTTGGTTGATCAAACCGGATCTAACAAAGATCTAACGAATGGAAACATTTTATACCCAAATTCTCTATAAGGGGGGGCTAACCCGGGCTAGGTGGGTCAGACCCAATGCACAGCGGTTGTTCATTTGCCCTGATGGCTCTTCTCATGTGCAGACAATACAGGACGGCTTATAAGGATGGAGACACTGATATCGATCCTCATTGGAGAGACCCAGCATTACCTCACTCCTCCCCCTCCCAATATCACCATCACCCACATTATATATAACAGCTCTCAGCCGCCATAGAGAGTGTGTGCAGCGCCATGCTGGGAGCAGTAGTGCCCCTCACTTACCCCTTGGGCCTCCTCACAGTCCTGTCCTGACACTTCTCTCCCTATAGAGGCCCAGTCATTCATCTGCTCCGCGGTCACTTTCCTCAGCGCCTCCTCTACCCTCCTGCTCGGATCTCGGCGTTCTGCTCACTGATAGGCCGGGAGCTGTCACGTGTCCTCTGTGAAAGTCTCTGTTACCATGGAGACGGCTCCCTGCGGCCTAGAGCCTGAGCACAGCCTGCTCCTCATATTACACCAGGGGCGGTGACGGGGCCCCGCAGGGTGAAGAAGCAGCCGGCGGCTCCTGTGTGTCAGGGAGACAGGAGGAGCTGCCCCAGCCTGGGCTCTCAATGTCAGTGCAGGCGGCAGGGCAGGGCAGCGATTAGCTCCGCCCCTCCAGCCCCTGTGTGATGTGATTGACAGCGATTAGCTCCGCCCCTCCAGCCTGTGTGTGTGATGTGATTGACAGCGATTAGCTCCGCCCCTCCAGCCTGTGTGTGATGATACTGGCAACGCAAGGCTCCACCCCTCCAGTCTCTCAGTGTGATGTGATTGGCAGCGCTTGGCTCCGCCCCTCCAGACTCTCGGTGTGATGTGATTGGCAGAACTTGGATCCGCCCCTCCAGCCTATCATCAATCATCATCATCATCATGTGGTGGCAGTGTGAGCTATGTGGACCCAGGGGGCAGCAATGTGGGTGATGTGGACCCAGAGGGCAGCAATGTGGGCCCCGGGAGCAGCAGGGTGGGCTATGTGGGCCCCGGGGGCAGCAATGTGGGCTATGTGGGCCCCGGTGGCAGCAATGTGGGCTATGTGGGCCCCGGTGGCAGCAATGTGGGCTATGTGGGCCCCGGGGGCAGCAATGTGGGCCCCGGTGGCAGCAAAGTGGGCTATGTGGACCCACGGGGCAGCAATGTGGGCCCCGGAAGCAGCAATGGGGGTGATGTGAGCCTCGAGAGCAGCAATGTGGGCTATGTGGGCCCCAAGAGCAGCAGTGTGGGCTATGTGGGCCCCGGGGGCAGCAATGCGGGCTATGTGGGCCCCAGGGGCAGCAATGTGAGCTATGTGGACCCAGGGGGCAGCAATGTGGGCCGCGGAAGCAGCAATATGGCCTATGTGGGCCCCTGGAGCAGAAGTGTGGGCTATGTGGGCCCCGGGGGCAGCAATGTGGGCTATGTGGGCCCCGGGGGCAGCAATGCGGGCTATATGGGCCCCGGGGGCTGCAAAGTGGGACCCGAGAGCAGCAATGTGGGTATGTGGGCCCCGGGAGCAGTAGTGTGGGCTATGTGAGCCCCGGGGCCAGCAATGTGGGCTATGTGGACCCAGGAGGCAGCAGTGTGGGCTATGTAGGCCCCGGGGGCAGCAGTGTGGGCTATGTGGACCCAGGGGCAGCAATGTGAGCTATGTGGGCCCCGGTGGCAGCAATGTGGGCTATGTGGACCCAGGGGGCAGCAATGTGGGCCCCGGGAGCACAATGTGGGCTATGTGGACCCAGGTGGCAGCAATGTGGGCCCCGGTGGCAGTATTGTGGGCTATTTGGAACCACGGGGCAGCAATGTGGGCCCCGGAAGCAGCAATGAGGGTGAGGTGAGCCTCGAGAGCATCAATGTGGGCTATGTGGGCCCCAGGAGCAGCAGTGTGGGCTATGTGGGCCCCGGGGGCAGCAATGTGGGCTATGTGGGCCCCGGTGGCAGCAATGTGGGCTATGTGGACCCACGGGCAGTAATATGGGCCCCGGAAGCAGCAATGGGGGTGATGTGAGCCTCGAGAGCAGCAATGTGGGCTATGTGGGCCCCAAGAGCAGCAGTGTGGCTATGTGGGCCCCGGGGGCAGCAATGCGGGCTATGTGGGCCCCAGGGGCAGCAATGAAAGCTATGTGGACCCAGGGGCAGAAATGTGGGCCACGGAAGCAGAAATATTGCCTATGTAGGCCCCTGGAGCAGAAGTGTGGGCTATGTGGGCCCCGGGGTCAGCAATTCGGGCTATATGGGCCCCGGGGGCTGCAAAGTGGGACCCGAGAGCAGCAATGTGGGCTATGTGGACCCAGGAGGCAGCAGTGTGGGCTATGTGGGCCCCGGGGGCAGCAATGTGGGCTATGTGGACCCAGGGGGCAGCAATGTGGGCTATGTGGGCCCCGGAGGTAGCAATGAGCAATGAGGGCTATGTGGACCCAGGGGGCAGCAATGTGGGCCATGTGGGCCCCAGGGGCCGCAATGTGGACTATGTTTAGCCAGGGGGCAGCAATTTGGGCCCTGAAAGCAGCAGTGTGGGCTATGTGAGCCCCAGGGTCAGTAATGTGGGCTATGTAGACCCAGGGGATAGCAATGTGGGCCCCGGAAGCAGCAATGCGGGCCCCGGAAGCAGCTATGTGGACGCAGGGGCAGCAATGGGGGCTATGTGGGTCCCGGGGTCAGCAATGTGGGCTATGTGGACCCAGGGGACAGCAATAAGGGCTATGTGGGCCCCAGGGGATCATTGTGGGTAATGTTGTCCCCGGGGGTAGCAATGTGGGCTATGTGGACCCAGGGGGCAGCAATGTGGGCTCCGAAGAAGCCATGTGGACTATGTGGACCCAGGGGCAGCAATATGGGCTATGTGGGCCCCAGGGGATCATTGTGAGCAATGTAGTCCCCGGGGGCAGCAATGTGGCACTGACACATAACGTTTGCTGTGACATAAGGCAGAAGAACGTAGTGGAGTGCCTGCCTGCTCATCCCACAACACCGGTTGGCTGAATGCCTGCCTACTACGGACCTGACCTCTGTATAGCCTGTGGCCATGTGCTCAATTTAAGGCTGGTTTCACACTGGCCCCTCCGCAGCGTTCTGTGGAGGGGAACCGCCATGTGAGCGCAGGCAGCGCAAGCCCCTATGTTTATAATGGGGACTCATGGTGCTGCGCTTGACTGCGCATGACCGTGCGCCCCATTCACTGCAATATGTGATTCGTACGCAGGCAAATCACAAATCACACACGCTCGTCCGCACCAGAGACGAGACATGTTGCATTCCTGGCGTGGACGAGACTGTGTGATTTGTGTGCAGGCATCCGCCTGTGTACAGATCACATATGGCAGTGAATGGGTGCGCACGGTCATGCGCAGTCAAGCGCAGCACCATGCGTCCCCATTATAAACATAGGGGCTTGCGCTGCCTGCGCTCACATGGCAATTGAAGTGTGAAACCAGCCTAAGGGCAATTTACAGCCAGTATTAAAATACATTGCAAAAAAGCACCCAGCTGTCTGCACAGGGGTGAGGGGCACGAGGGAGAGCCAGACTGAGGCTGATAAACAGTGATAGATAAGGTGGGGGACAGGGGCGGACACAGACTGTAGTGGCCCGACCCCCCCTCATAGTGCAACAAAGTTATGTAAACATATGTTCCCGTAAACATATAGATCACTATTAAATGTGCAACATGTAAGGGCGCCTTCACATAGGTGAGGTTTTTTGTATCCGGCGAGATCAGGCGAAAACTGCCTCTGACTTGATATGGTTTTTGCCCTTAAGGCGGCTTTCACACTGGCGTTTTTCGTCGCTAGCGGCAGATCCGGCAGATTTCCGCACCTCTGCCGCCTAACGGGCGACTTCCGGCACAGATCCAGCAAGCGCCATTCATTCTCTATGGGGCTCTTGATCCGCCGCGGCAAGTGCAGTCGTGCCAGATCCGCACTTGCGACACCGCAAAAAAAATGTAGAGAGCCGCAGTTTTTTCGCGGTGCCGCAAGTGCCGGATCTGCCGGATCTACCACAACCGCACTTGCAGCAGCCGACCGCAAGCCCCATAGAGAATGAATGCGGCTTGCTGGATCAGTGGCGGAAGTCGCCCGTTTGGCGTCAGAGGTGCGGAAATCTGCCAGATCTGCCGCTAGTGGCGAAAAACGCCAGTGTGAAAGGAGCTTAAACCAGATTAAACTGGAATGGAGTTACACCGCATTCGTATACCGGTTCCGTTAGGACCCGTTCACACAATGCGTATTTTGCCACGTATTTGGTGCATATACACTGCAGATATGCAACAAATATGCAGCTGCGTGTTTTCCCAGCAAAGCTTCTGGTTTTTGACAATTCCTGTGTACGTGGTGCCACTAAACTATACAGCCGATATGCTGCGTATTGTAGTGCGGGAAAATCTGAAGCATGTCAATTTTTGCTTCGGATTTTCTCACCGTAAATGTACTGTATATCTAATATTGAGGCTATGCAGGGCTGGATATAATATCTGGAGGCTGCTGCTGGGCTGTATTATATTGATTCAGCCCAGTTCAGCAGCCTCCAAATAGCATACACAGCCCAGCATTGCCTCTAGGTAATATATACAGCCCAGCACAACCTCCAAATAGCATACACAGCCCAGCATTGCCTCTAGGTAATATATACAGCCCAGCCCAGCCTCCAAATAACATATACAGCCCTGCATAGCCTCCAGTTAATATATACAGTCCAGCACAGCCTTCAGGTAATATATACAGCCCAGCACAGCCTCGTAGTAATATTTACAGCCCAGCACAGCCTCCAGGTAATATATATAGACCAGCACAGCCTCCAAATAACATATATAGCCTATTACAGCCTCTAGGTAATATATACAGACCAGCACAGCCTCCAAATAACATATATAGGCTAAGACAGCCTCCAGGTAATATAGACAGCCCAACACAACCTCCAGGTAATATATACAGACCAGCACAGCCTCCAGGTAATATATACAGACCAGCACAGCCTCCAAATAACATATATAGCCTATTACAGCCTCTAGGTAATATATACAGCCCAGTATAGCCTCTAAATAACATATATAGCCCAAGACAGCCTCCAATAAATATATATAGGCACCCCCGTTTCCCTTTGTTTCATAATGCTCTCCCCCATATGCGGTTCACTTCTGACATAGTGCTTCTCGCCCTATGTGGCTCCCCAGTTTGTGCTGCTTCTCTCATGTGCCCCCCAGTTTATGCTGCTTCTCCCTCTATGTGGGCCGCCTGATTCATGTTTCTTCTCCCCCCATGAGCCGCCCCATTCATGAGCAGCCAAGCATCTCCCCCAGGCTCCATTCCCCCCCCCCATTCATGAGCAGCCAAGGCCATGCTTCTCCCCAGGCCAGGTGCCCCCATTCATAAGCAGCCAGGCCATGCTTCAGTTCTCCCCCAGGACAGAGCCCCTCAAATCATGCCTGCCATGCTTCAGTTCTCCCCCAGGACTCCTGGGGGAGAAATGAAGCATGGCAGGCATGATGTTGGGGGGCTCCTGGGCCAGGAGCCCCCAATATGATGCCTGCCATGCTTTAGTTGTCCCCCAAGAGCCCCCCAAAATTATGCCTGCCGGTCCCAGTCCCTCAGTCCTGCTCAGCTCCGTTACTCTTACCTGGAGCACGCAGGGCAGGCCAGACCAAGAGGATCATCCATCCATCCACTGTCCGCACATGAGCTGCAGCATTGTGGGGCACAGTCAGTGTGCGACTTCACAGACACACACACAGTGATGCTGGCGATGCGGCTGCAGCCACCGTCCAGCCGGCGCCGCACGCACAGTGAGTGACAATATTATCACTCAGTCTGTCTCCTCCTCTCCTATCCTCCACAGCAGCATGCCGGCAGCGCAGCACAGCACTGACGCTCAGCTCACCTCAGTGCTGGCGCTCGCACAGTCGCACTCGTCTCTCTCTCAGGACCCGCTCCCGCCACCTCCCGCAGTGCTGCTTTCCTCCTTGCGCCTCGGCGCTCCACATGGCTGCTATGGGGCCCGTATGTAAGGGAGGCCCGGTGTCAGCTCCAGCAGCAGCCTACACCCCGCCCATCATTGCACAGAGCAATAAAGAAAGAGGGAGCACTCCTTCTTTCTTCATCCTCCCTTTGTGCCTGTGCTCTGACATCTCAGCGCAGCGGAGCACAGTGATGTCACTACTGCACGCCGCCGTACTGAGATGTCAGAGTGCAGGACACTCGCAGGGAGACCGAAGAAGCGGGGAACCGGAAGAGGCGAATACACATTTCTTTTTTTTAATCAGTGAGTACACGGGAGGGGGAGAAGGGTGCATTATACTAGAAGGAGGGCTATGATGCTGCATAGGTGAGGCTGAAATATGCTATATGGAAGGATATGAGGTAGCATCTACTTATAATTGCCTTGTGGTTTCCGCTTATATCCAGATGTCTATGATGGGCCCCCAGGCCATGGAGTACTCAGGCACCGGATCGCTGCTGCGGTTGGGGAGTCACGGGGGTCGTGACCCGGTCCTGTGGCCTGGGCGTCAATTGAACAAGGGGTTATTTACAGGGAGATTGTCATGACGCAACCCGTGGTATGTGGTCAGTGGGGACCACCGCTGCTGCAGAACCTCCGGGGATGATGGATGGCAGCTGGGGATGGGACGGCTCTCCACGAGTAAAGCCAATCCCCGGGGCAGTGTGGATAGTCTAGGTACAGGGATGCATGGCAACAGGCACAGAAATAACTGGAGTCCACAGCAGTAAACGTTTCCTTTACTTTTACTGGTCCATTGCTACGGGTACAGTCCGGTACACCAATTTAGATGTTACTGAGGACCCAGGTGGCCTGGCAGCAATTGGGGAATCCACCTATCTGGGTGGGTTGGAGGCCTCCCTTCTGTGCTGTTTAGTGGCTCTTGGGGCTGCTTAACCTCTCTCTCCTGCGTGTGCCATATGACAGGCAGCTCGAGTCCTGTTTCAGGGGTCTCTCCTCAGTGGAGACCCCGGGCTCTAGTAAGCTGCTTTGCCTCCTGACACTGTGTGGCTGGGAAATCTGGAATTCCCCACCTTCCGTTATTGACTGCCGGGACATCAGACCCTGAACAGCCTCGGAATTGGTGTCCGTTCTCTGCGCTTTCATCTGAGGTAAGCACGACGCTCCTCATCTCCCTCAGGCTTTCCTCTCCTTCCTCCTCAGACTCACTCCATGGCTGTTCTAACTTACCCCACCTGCAGGCCAGACCTTTATACAGGGAAGCTCCCCTTAAAGAGGACCTGTCACCCCCCCCATACATGCTGATCTAATTGCAGTACTGAATGCAGCATGTCTGCTGCATTCAGGCAAGGGGTCCCCCATCCCTTGAGCCTCCCTGTACCCCGAGATAATTTAATTTAAAAACTTACAATGTGGAGCCAAAGAGGTGGGGTGTAGTGGCTGGGGCCACTTCTCTTCACAGGGCAATTTCACGCCCCCTTTATGTATTATCCTCCCTCCGCCGCTTCCCTTCTGTCATTCATGGTCTCCCTCTCCTGCGCCTGCTGCATGAGAAGCTGGACGCCTGCCCCACCTCCTGCGGTGACATCAGCTCTTTTACCCCCCCCCCCCAGCTCCATGTTATCCACAGAGCAGGGCGGGGAAAGGCGGTGATGTCACTGCAGGAGGCGGGGCAGGCGTCCACCTTCTCATGCAGCAGGCGCAGGAGAGGTAGACCATGTGACAGGAGGGAGGCAGCGGAGGGAGGATAATGCATACAGGGGCGTGAAAGTGGCTCCAGCCACTACACCCCACCTCTTTGGCTCCACATTGTAAGTTTTTTAATTCAATTATCTCGGGGTACAGGGAGGCTCAAGGGATGGGGGACCCCTTGCCTGAAAGCAGTAGACATGCTGCATTCAGTGCTGCAATTAGATCAGCATGTATGGGGGAAGGTGACAGGTCCTCTTTAAGCCAGGTTCTAGAGCTCCCCCTTCTGGTCTGAAGACAGGAAAGTGTTGGATGCTATGCCACCTGAATAGGGAACCCCCTTTTGCTTCTAGGCGTACCATCAGGACCCTGGGGTGCTACATCTACATATCCCACAATCCACCATGCCGACCAGAAGTACGCCGGACACCATATTGGAACACCCGAGTAATGGGTCTCCCAATATGGCGATCGCCACACTACCGGCCTACACACCTGCTGCACCCACCTCCACAACCTGATCACCTCCACCCAGTCCCAGCACCTGCAACCTCCTTCACAAACCTGACGCCGCGGCCCCCCTTTCCCCCAGCCACAAAAACCAAAGAGAAAACTTACAGGACCTGTGGTGACGTCACAATCACGGAGGAGCCAGGTGCATGTGAAGTCTATGAGGCTGTATTATGCTATACGGAGGGATATAAGGTTGCATTATTCTATATGGAGGACTATGAGACTGCATTCTGCTATATGAAAGGCTATTATATTATATGGAGGGATACGAGACTGCATCTTTTATATGGAGGACTATGAGGCTGCATTATGCTATATGGAGGACTATGAGACTGCATTCTGCTATATGAAAGGCTATTATATTATATGGAGGGATACGAGGCTGCATTCTGCTATATGGAGAAGGGCTATGAGACTGCATTATGCTATATAGAGCGCTATGAGGCTGCATTCCGTTGTATGGAGCGCTATTGTCGAGCCCCAGGGTGTGGGGTACTCGGGTATCAGGCGGCGAGGGATAACTGTGTCACGGGGAGTGGTGGCTGCCCCTGATCCCGTGTCCTGGGGGACTATTCTTTGAAAAAGGGGTTGATATTTACAGGGGATTATATACAGGTTGTCGTCGTGACGCCACCTGTAGTTTCTGGTGATTTGCATCAGCGCCACCACAGTCCGCCGGAGGTAGATGGTGTCGTGGCTAGGATGGTGTAGTCCTCCACATGTAGAACGGGAACCTCCGGGGCAGCGTTCCTGCAAAGGAATAAGTTCATGCAAAACAAATGCAGGCTGTGTCCAAAGTCACTGTTCCTCCGGGTACTTTACTGGCAATTGTATTAGTTGCATACAAAAGTTACAGCATAGTATTCCTGATGGTGTGAGGACAGGTAGCTGGACGGGTGGCTGCAGGCAGATCTTCGGTTGTATGATCTTCGCTCCCGTTGGGTTACCCTCTGCTGGCTGACCGCCGAACCATCAAGCGGTGCCTGGTACCCGATTCTGGTCGCTTAAGAGCCTGGGAGCAGTATATACTCCACAGGTCTCCGGATTTTCTGAGGTCCTTAGAGGATCCCACAGGTGCGGGCTCTGGTACCCGTTAACTTTCTGCGCCTGGGAAACTTTCTCTCTTAAGCCATTTCTTCTTCCTCCTCCATCTCCAACTCATCCAGACTACTGACCGACCGACTGACCGCCCTTCTTGTTCCCCCTAGAGGTGATTGGCGGTCCCAGTCCAAATTTTGCACCGGGGCCCATTGGACTCTAATTACATCATTGTATTACACATATTATTACATGGCAGATTTGTTATGTAATGCCGCAAAATCCTGTCCTCAGTGTAACGCCTCCTTCACATGTCAGTGTCTCCGGCACATGCAGCCATATGCCAGAGGCACGGACATGCTTTCACAAATCACACGTCCGTGTTTCTGCACAGACCGTTTCTCCCTATGGAGCAGACACGTGACCATGTGGAGCAGACGCACGTCTGCGTGGAGCAGATGCGTGTCCAGTGATGTACCATCAATTATGGCAGGCCAACGCAGGCATCAGGACCCCCAGCTCCGCCGCGGCCTCCCCTACCTTGCACCCCCCACTTAGTGACATGACATCACATGTCAGCCACTTAAACAAATGCACCTGGAAAAAGGGAGTAAGTGGCTGACATGTGATGTCATGTCACTATATTCCTGCATACCCCATACTAAAGCTCTTGAAGTTTTGTCTTGTACTCGAAGAGAAAGTGATATCTATGATGGAGATGTTCAGCGATTTATACTAATGGCAACTATCTGCTTAAAAGGAATTTCTTCTGTTTTGACAGTCTGTTATTCATACAGCGATGCGGTTATCCAATGGGGGCAAAATTCTCGCCATCATTGGCAAACCTATATGTGGAAAGGTGGGAAAAACTATTTATACCATACATAATCCTTTCCTGGATGCAATTGGCTGGTACGGTAGATACATCGATGATCTGGTCTTCATTTGGACTGGATCACCAGATGGGTCTTCCGGATGAGAAATCAGTCGGTTTTTTCGACTATCTGAATAGAAACAACTATCATTTAAAATTCACCATGAACATTCAGGGGGATTCCACACCTTAATTGGATGTGATCCTCATGGGAAATGAAATTGAAGGAAAGGTAACATCTAAATTATACAGGAAACCTACATTGGGTAACACCCTGTTATGAGTGGATAGCTGCCATACCTCACAGGTGATTAAAAACCTACCAGTAGGGAACTTACCGGAGGAAACCGAAATTGCACTAGTGTGAGGGATTTTCAACAGGAGGCAAATGTAATAAAGAGCAGACTGAAAGAGAGGGGCTTTAAACCGTAGGGCGATAACAAGAGCCAAGCAGATAGTAGATAAAAGACCAGGACGGAACTTTAAAGGAGAAAAGAAATGAAAAAACTCAGAGATCTGTAAAGAATGGGGGAAAATCTACGCCTCCAACCTTCTCAACACCCTTCAGCAGATTGTAGACATCGTTAAATACTACACAAAAATCTTCTGATATTATATCAGGACAATATAGTGAGAAAAATATTGGTGGGGGGGGGGGTCACACAGTTGCGAGAAGAGCGAGGGACAAAGGCAGCATTGGGTCACCCAGTCTGTATGAAAGTAAGAGAAAACAACGTACATGCTTAAAATACAACGGGTCATACAGATGAGGTGGGAACAAATGTAACCTGTGTAGAAAAATCAAGGCGACAAATCATTTCTCTAATGCGGTAACTGGGAAGAGATTTCCGATCAGAACATATATGAACTGTAACAATACACAACGTGCAATGAATGTAGAAAGTACTATACAGGATGGACTACACGTACCTTGAATAATAGGATGTCAGAACACATAACAGCAATGGATTCCAGTACAGTAAAGACGACCCCCAACTTTTCCAGTTAAAATATAGAGTTTGGAATATACTCGCCATGTAAGACTACTCCTCTTCTACGGTGTGATCCCCACTGTGACCCCCACACAGCCCTCCCTCCATACAGTATAATGGACCCACATCTAATATAATAATTGCCTAAGCCAGCTTCTGTCCGTTTCTGCTTGAAATGACGTCAGATCCGGACTGAAGCTGGCTGTACACCCACTAAGGGTGTACCAAGATGGCCAACCGTTAGCGAGAGCGGGGCTAATACAGCCTCACTCTTGCTATCAGTACTCTCGGTGGCCCCACACACACTCCACTCTCACTCCCCACTCCTCCACACACACCCCCGCCCAGGGCTGGCGTCAGCACCCGGCGTGCCGGGCCCACGCGTGACAAGGGGACCCACCGCTGCCCGCCCCGCATCGCATCGCACCACCGGTATTCTGTTTCTTACCGGCGCTACCGCCGCTGCGGACTTTAAATCAAAAGCCGGCCAGCGCCAGTCCCCGCATCCGGACCGTCATATCCGGTGGCGCCCATCATATCCGGTCAGGTCGTCACTTCCGCTACCCGGTGGAAAGCATAGAAGAAGCGTCTCTTCACTTCCTCTTCCTCACTTAGCGTTCCACAGTGTGGAGCAAATTGAAGAGGTGCCTCCCCCGCCGCTTAGCCTCCAACCCAACCCCTTCCTGTGCTTTGCGGTCCACCGCCAACGTAGACAGTAGTAGTCTCCATAATGGTCGCCTCCCACTGCCCAGCCCCATATTACAGGCTGCAGCCAGGCAGAGCGAGCTGGACCGAGCACAGCTCGCTGTGTGAATACACAGACAGCACACACGGATGGGATGGGTGCTGTCCGTCCGACCGTCCAGGTGGGTAGTAATAAATGTATAGAATAATTAAAGATATCCTCTTCCACCCTGCCCACCCTGCCCTAGACATATGTACCATGGTGGCTGTGCAGACTGTATATAGAGGCTGTGCAGACTGTATATAGAGGCTGTGCAGACTGTATATAGAGGCTGTGCAGACTGTATATAGAGATTGTGCAGACTGTATATAGAGGCTGTGCTGATAGAGGCTGTGCTGACTGTATGTAGAAGCTGTGCTGACTGTATGTAGAGGCTGTGCTGACTGTATATAGAGGCTGTGCTGACTGTATATAGAGGCTGTGCTGGCTGTATACAGAGGCTGCTGCTGAGGTATATGGAGACTGCTGTTGTGCTGTATATATAATATGGAAGCTGTGCTGGACTATATATATTGTTTGGCAGCTGTGCTGAGCTGGATATATTATTTGGAGGCTGCTGCTGGGCCGTCACAGCTTCCATATTATATATACAGCCCAGCACAGCTTCCAAATAGTATATATAGCCCAGCACAGCCTCCAAATAATATATACAGTCTGCAGCCTCTATATTTTATATACAGCCTGGCAGTCTCCATATTATATATACAACCCTGAACAGCCTCTATATTTCATATACAGCCCACCCAGGAGCCGCTATATAACATATACACAGCCTGCACCTTCTTTATTATATTCATGAATCATAGTATATGTTAAAGGGGCCCACTGAGACTGTTTCGCCCAGGGCCCACAAAAACCTGGAGCCGGCCCTGCCCCAGCCATCACACTCCTTATCACACACACCGTCCTCAGTCGCCACGTCTGCACACACGCCCCCCCCTGCCATTTTTCAATCGCCCCCCCCCCCCTTGCTCGCCACGCCACACTCATACCCCCAGGACACCTATACATACCACTGGCCCCGATGCTCCGCCGGATGCTGCCGCTCACCCGCTCTTCGCCTCCCGGCTGGTTCTAGTCACCTCGAGCATCTCTGCTGCTGCTCCGCCCACCTCGCGCTGCTGCTCCGCCCACCTCGCCACGTCACCTCGTGTGTCTCCGCAGTTGCTCCTCCCACCTCGCGCCGCTGCACCCGCTGGCTGTGCCCACCTCGCGCCGCTAACCCGGCAGCCGCACCTTGCCGCAGGTCTCCTATACATTGCATTGGGACTTGCCGCAATTGCGCTGCAAGTGTGCCGCAAGTCTCCCGTTCTGCGGAAAGTACGGAATTGCATTTTTTTTACCGCAAATTCCGCACATAGCAGAAACCCGCCGAGCTGACCTCATGCCGCTCCCGCACACACGTACAGCGCCGCCACAACACTCTCTCACCCCCCACCCCTTTTCACCTGCTCACACTCACTCATTCCCTCATGCATACTCACAGTTATACTTACCAGTCCGTCATCGGACATCCCGCTGCAGCCGCCGCCATCTTGGTTACTACGATCCTCTCCGGTGACACCCTGTGCAGCAATCATAGTTTCGGCCGCAAAGACCGCGGTTACCAGCGGTTTTTTAGTGGACACATTTGCTGCAACTGCTGAAGCCGCGTTTGCCGCATCTACAGCAAGTTAACCGCAAGTCCCATATACATTGCATCGGACTTGCAGCAAGTGTGCCGCAGTTAGGCCCTTAGGTAGCAAGTGCAGAAATTGTATTTTTTTCATCCCCACGTTCTGCAAATAGCTGAAAAACACTGATATGAAAGGAGTCTAAGTGTTAATGAATAGTAATAAGGTAGATTAGGGACCCATCAGATCTAAGGCTACCGTGACGTGGTTGATGGGCAAACACAGACTGGTGAATACGTAGACTACGAACATTGATTTCTGAAATGAAGCTACTTCATGGGTACACAAGTATTGGCCAGTATGTGTACCAAGCGCCTTAGCATATAACAATTCAATTTACAAAAATTACATAGACCATACAAACATAGGTAGTTGATGGATAGATATCATGTCTTAATTGCATTATTGTTAACTCTTACTAAATAAACTATATATGGATTCTAGACTACCCGATTCTTTAGAATCGGGCTGACATCTAGTACAGAATAATGGCCCCTACATCTCTTCACACTGTATTATGGCCCACACACAGCCCTCAAATAGCCCTCCATAAAGTATAAAGGCTTCCTCATAGCCCTCCAAGTATTATGATGCTCCCACAGAGCCCTCCAAATATTATAATGGCTTCCATATAGTATAATTGTCTCCATACATTATAATGCATTATCCATAGTCAGCCATTGTAATGCACCATCATAGTGCTCCATATAGTATAATGCACCACATCACATTTGAAGTCACTTTGAGAGGCCTACATAATAGAAAACACCCAAAAATGACCCCATTCCAAAAACTGCACCCTTCAAGCTACTCATAACCACATTTAAGAAGTTAATTAACCCTTCAGCTGCTTCACAGGAATGAATGCAAAGTGGAATGAAAACAGAAACACATTTATATTTTACCTAAAATGTCAATTTATTCACTTTTACAAGTATAGCATGAAAAATTGGATGCTAAAATTTGTTACCCAGTTTCTTCTGATGCAACCCCCATATGCTATAAGAGCGGGCACCCTGCCAGGGGGATGTCAGGTCATGAACTCTGTGAGTTCACGACAGGTCATACGATCCTGGAGTCACACAGAGGTTAATTGTGATCTCTTGGTGATCTGCTTTAGAGATCATCTTGAGATCACAGTTAACCCCTGTCATCACGATCCTCGGTTCACACAGGTTAACTGTGATCTTATGATGCTCTCCAAAGCAGATCACCAAGAGATCACAATTAACCCTTGTGTGAGTGACAGGGCAGAGGTGGCTCTGGAGGTGCAGGCGGCGATCCAGGGAGATGTGCCGGCACAGGAAGTCGGCACACACTGGAGCAGAGGCGCGGGGTCTGGAGACAGGAACATGAGGACCAGGGGTACAGGGGCTTTCATCGGGGGTTGGGAGACAGACTGAGTAGGTTTGGGGGACCAGAGGGGGAGAGGGGTTTGCAAACTCTATCCGATCTGACCAGATCGTCAGATCAGATGGAGTTTCAGAGAAGGTGGTGGCGGCAACATGCGTCAGCACTGGGTGGGGGCGGAAGGACCGGAGGCTGGTGACAGTGCGGGGGACCGGGGATAGCATCTTCATGCGATCTGACATGTCTGATGACATACAGATGTAGGGGATGCTGCGGGTTTTCCTGCCTGCCGCGGCCATTGTAGGATGGTCCGGGGAAGGGGTGGGGGTGGGGTGATCACTAGCACGGGGGACTTAGGGGTTAACTTTTCTCTTTCATCCGACATATGTTTTCATGTCGGATGAAAGACAAAGCATGCCGCACAGTCTCTTTACCAGTAGGTGGCGCCCTGCACTGGGTGAATAAGACGACCCCTGACTTTTGAGAAGATTTTCAGGGGTAAAAAAGTCGTCATATACACCGGAAAATACAGTAGTCATTTTTGCATGACCTGAAAGATTAGTTGAGTGAATTGTAGCATATGAGCGTCAGCCAGCTGGAATCTATCCAGAGTCTCCCTACCTGTCAACCAATGTCCGTTCTCCCTATGAAGCAAGTCACCCATTGTGTTCACTCCCCTTTCCCTCCAGGCCCTAAAGAGGATATTTTCTCTTCCTAATTTGAAATCCACATGAGCCCATGGGTTTACATATTTCAATACCCTCCAGGCCATATTCAGTTTATTGCTAACCGCTTTCCAGCATGCTGTGGTGTCCTGACATACCAAGGCTGATTTTATATGTTGCTGTATATTCCATCAGGACGCATGAAGAAGTGAAGTCGGCTCCCGGGGTTTACAGAATTCTGCCTCTAACTCATAATTGGAGTATCTGCTTGATTTTTTTAACCAATCTATGACGTGGTGGGCAATACAAGCTAAGTTATACCCCCTAACGTCTGGCAGCCCTATCTCACCTCTAGCCTTTGGGAACACATCCGGGCCCTCTTCCCTCTCCACAGAAACTTAGAGAATGCCCTATGGATTCTCTGGACATCAGTATGATCCAGTAACAGCGGAACAGTCTGCAGGGGATACAACAGTCTAGCGAAGCTGATCACTCTGATCAGGTGGCACCTACCCAACAATGGAGGTCCATCCATCCCTCCTGCTCCTTTTTTATCTTTGTGATTAGTGGACCATAATTCAGAGAGTATAATGTCCCCGGGGCATTCCCCAAGTAAATTCCCAAATATCTAATATGATTGGGGGCTATCTTAATACCACTAAGATGTTGAGCTCCCTCACCTCCACCCCCACAGCCATTGTTTAACATCATTACTGCACATTTTGAACTATTCAGTTTAATTGACGCAATAGTGCATCTATATCCCGCTGTGGTTTATTCAAAAAAATAATCACATCATCCGCAAAGAATGCCGATTTTACAACCTTTTACTGCATTACTGTTATCTTGGATCTGTGTTCTGACAACTCTTAAGGAGCTTTCACACTGCGTTTTTGTTCAATCTGTGGCTGTCTGTTTTACCCCATCTGTGGTATACAGGCTCCCCATTAGTGGTGTACAGGCCCCATCAGTGGTATACAGGCCCCCATTAGTGGTATACAGGCCCCCATTAGTGGTATGCAGGCCCCCATTAGTGGTATACAGGCCCCCATTAGTGGTATACAGGCCCCCATTAGTGGTATGCAGGCCCCCATTAGTGGTATACAGGCCCCATGAGTGGTATACAGGCCCCATCAGCAGACAGCATCCCCATTAGTGGTATACAGCCCCCCATTAGTGGTATACAGGCCCCATCACAGGTTACTGCCCCCCATGCTGCCGCACACCTTAAAATAACAAAGCATTCATTCTTACCCTCCGTCGCTATGTCACTCTTGCGTCCTCCGGTCCCTGCTTCTTCCTGCTTTCGCCGGCTTCTATTGCTATGACAGCCGCAGCAGCGATGACGTCATCACTGCTGCTACAGTCACATGACGCCGGCGAAAGCAGGAAGAAGCAGGGACCGGAGGACGCAAGAGTGACATAGCGACGGAGGGTAAGAATGAATGCTTTGTTATTTTAAGGTGTGCAGCAGCATAGGGGGCAGTAACCTGTGATGGAGGGGGGAGTATACATAGTGCAATGTAATATGCACCGCTCTCCCTGTCGCTGATGGACAGGGGGATGCAGTGCATATTGCATTGCACTAATGAGCAGCCCCATGTGACCAGCCGCACACTGTACAGCCTCCCCCTGCCTCCTCCAGCCCCCGGACACCGCCCCCCACACTCAGCCAGTACCATTGACTCGAGTATAAGCCGAGGGGGGCACTTTTCAGCACAATTTTTGTGCTGAAAAACTCGGATTATAGTCGAGTACATACGGTACATACATATTCTAGAATACCCAATGCTTTAGAATCGGGCCACCATCTATTTTTTTTATAACCCCTTCATGACCAAGGACGTACATGTACCTCCCTCCCTTTGATACAAGCTCATGCGCTGAACTCGCATCATTCCCAGCACATATTGGCTGATCCGATCAGCTGACATGTGCAGGTAACAGGTGCGGGTGGATAGGAGATCTGAGATCAACCCATGTCTGTTAACCCATTAGAATCAACTGTGATCCCCGGCAAGCTTCATGTAATTACCTTATCTAGTATTTTCACAGAAGTTTTCCTAGACCATGTTTCCCATTTTCTCATGTCCCAGAGTGCGGCTGTATGCTCCTTTGTATAAATATTTTTTTAGCTGGCACCTGTTCACATTGCTGGTGTCACCAGTCAGATTTTTCATGTATTCTTACCTAAATCATGGACAACCACTATAAAAACAACTAGTAAAAGGTGACTTGTGGAACCCAAACTGCAGATGCAATACTATAAAACCTCACAGACTGCAGAGACCCACCAGTTCCTGGATGTAAATGACTGCTGTCATTAGTACTTTGGTTCCTGTATGATCTAATGGTGACTGGTAACAACAACTCCCAGTACTCCTTACCATTGTTAAGGATGTAGTAGGGATTGTAGGTTCATGCAGCACAAATGTGTTTGGGTCTGACCTGACATTACAATTGTTTTACCATGTACTGATGGTGGTTCTGATGATGAATTTCTGTACTGATGGGGATTGTGATGTTGTGTTTCCATAGTGATGGGGGTTATATGGATGTATACCTGTACTGATGGGGATTCTAGTTATGTATTTCTGCACCTAGATAAAGTAAATAAAATGTATATTCTACAGTAGATATTTGGATTTGTGTGCACCTACCGTGTTTCCCCGAATATAAGACAGTGTCTTATATTAATTTTACCCCCAAAAGTCCCACCCTGTCTTATATTCGGGGTATGACTTATATAAAAAAAAAAAATGACAAAAATGAAAAGTCCCAGCCCCATACAGTATGCCACTGCAGCCCCCAGCACAGTACCGTTAAAACCGCAATTCCGCCGCACAGCCGACTTGCGGCACACTTACGGCAGGTCCCCATACAATGTACGGTACTGTATGGGACACTTGCGGCAAGGTGCGGCAAAGGTGCGGTAACCGCACCTTGCCGCAAGTGTCCCATACAGTACCGTACATTGTATGGGGACCTGCCGCAAGTGTGCCGCAAGTCGGCTGTGCGGCGGAATTGCGGTTTTAATGGGCAAGTCGGCAAGGAAACATCCTTACTTTTTAGGGTAATGGTGGCCTCGGGCTATGGATTCCTCCGCGGTGCAGGGCGTTGTCCAGATGCTTCTTCATGCAGGAGCTTCTGGCCAATCAGCACTCGAGCTGCTGAGCCAATCAGCGCTCGAGATGCTGGGGAGCCGCTGGCCAATCAGAAGCTCCTGCCGGCAGCGGTGACGTCAGGCCGGGGCAACAGGCGCACAAGATTAACCCTATGCCCTTGGGGTTACCTGCGGCACCTGAGGGCAGAGGGGAGCCCACGGAGGACAGCGGGGCCAGTGGGACAGCGGGGACACAGGTAAAACATGCAATGGGCAAAAATGGCACTTATACGACCGAAATATCACCCTGTCTTATAATCGGGGTATGACTTATATTGGAAAATTCTGCGCCAGCCCTGCCCTGACTTATATTTGGGGGTGACTTATTTTCGGGGAAACAGGGTATTTATGCAGGGGTTTTTGCTCTTCTTCCCTCATGTATAGTTCTTCCCTGCAATTTGTAGAACCTTCATAGTGATTGTGTATCTGGTGCACCTCGCCTTCTACAAGTCTCAGACATTCTCACCTTGATATCCAAAAGAACAATCCATCCTTCATGTTTGCTCTGGAAATTTAGAAATTTCTCAGCCTGATCTCGCTGTTCATCAGGCAGCCGGACCCCTGCGTCTCCACTGAAGTATAAGTCTATGAGCTGGAAGGAAGAGATTGGTTGATTTTGAGGGTAGCACTTGGGTGCACCAGTCCAGAATGGAGAGAACAGTGTCTAGATCTGTGGTCGGTTCTCTAAGATGCTTGGAATAACCTTCCTGCTGAATTAGAAAGGAAGTCTGACATAGTCTGATATGTATCACATAACCGCGACGCGGCCAATCAGCGCCGGAGAACGCCCCTCTGACATCATCACGGCAGGTCCTAGCAGAACACACATCTCCTGGCCTCGCCACCGGACACCGGGAAAAGGCGTCGGAGAGGTAAAGTATTTCATTCTTTTTTATTTTACATACATTTGGCTTTGTTTAATTTAGATTTCGCAGTGTATATTAATACACTGCGAAATCTAATGGGGGGTCACAGCTGTCACAGAGGGGAGGAGGAAGCAGGATTCTTCCCTCCTCTGTGACGTCAGAGGGAGAAAACGCAGGAGCAGCTGCGTAAAGATTGACATGTCAATTCTTTATGCAACTGCGTTTTCTTCCTGAAAAAGCGCTGCGTATTTTTACGCAGTGTCTGCACAGCAAAGTGAATTTCCCATTCACTTTGCTGGCAGACACAAAACACATTGCGTATTTTGAAAAGCGCGCATAAAAAAGTGCGGCAAAATACGCAATGTGTGAACACAGCCTAAGTCCATCTAGTTCACCCCATAGCCTAACATGTTGATCCAGAGGAAGGCAAAAAAAAAACCCATGTGGCAACACTAAGCTCCACATTGGGGAAACAAAATTCCTTCCTGACTCCAGATACGGCAATCAGACTAGATCCCTGGATCAACGCCCTATCAAAGAATCTAGTATATATAACCGGTGCAGTGCGGGCACACCATAGGCTGCCAACCTCCCCTGTGCCCCATCACTCACTGCCCGGAGGTAGGATGCAGTGCAGCGGAGGCACATCATGTTACCCAATGTCATCATCGTGCTCGGCCTGGGCTACTGAAGCCTAGAAGACCTTGGGTAAGGGAGCATGTGCAAGTTACAGGAAAGCCCTGCTATGTAAGGAGGCGACATGCAGCAGGTGACATGTAAGGGGCTGCTGCCTATAGCAGCGATTCTCCATAGAGGGCTTACTACTAACTATGGCGAGCCATTAGAAGAGGTGTGGTGCTGTATTCAGCTGTACAGAGCTGCTGTGCGCTTGTAGTAGTATTGTGTATTGGTAGACGCTCCCTAATGTGCAGCTCCTACATCTACTAAATGCGTCGCGGAAATCCTGTTTTGAATGCGCGCAGCTGTTTTACATACACTGCGCTCATTGGTCGCCGCGGCTGGCAGCAGCCAATGAGCGCTGGCGGGCGATTTCCGTGACAGACAGAGAACATTATGAGATTATATAGTAGATGTTGCACGTTATGCGTACGACTAAAGGCGAATTCACACATCCATGTATCGCTGTGCGAGTACGGACATGGGCAGATGTGAGGTTGCGATGACCGGGTCATGAGACCTGTGATAAATCTATGCACAGCGCTCTGCTCTCAGACCGCCATACACGGACAAAATAAAAATGATGGATTTGACGCAAAATGCTTGAAAAATGGCGCATGATTTTTATAATTATTTCTAAACTCTAAGGGTACCGTTACACGACGTAATATCGCTAGGCAATTTCACTGGCAATTTGCTGGTTGCAGTGAAATCATGGACACATTGTTACATTTGTACACGGCAACAAAATAGAACAATGTGTCCATGATTTCACTGCAACCAGCAAATTGCCAGTGACATTGCATGCAATATTGCATCGTGTAACGGTACTCTAACACATTCTCATTTGCATTAGTTCAGTCAACTATTCTTTTTGTCTTGTTATCCGCTACTACTTTTAGCGATAAAATTATCGTGTTGCGATAAAAAATAATAAAGGTGTATCTATAATTATAAATAAAAGAATCCGCTTTGTACTTCAAGACGTCATATAAGACACAGATGGGAGATATATATTCTTAAAGTGTATGATTTACAACGAAACATTTTCTCTAGTCAACATATATGCTCCCAATAGCAACCACCGCCCATTCTTCAAGAAGATATTCGACATTCTAGACAGCTTCACCGAAGGACAAATAATATTAGGAGGCGACTTCAACATACTGCTACATCCCCCTTTAGACACCTCAGATAATCACTCCACAGTCCCGATTAAAACAAATATATCAAAAAATCTTTATCATCTACAATCATGGCCAAAAGTTTTGAGAATGATACAAATATTAATTTTAACAAAGTCTACTGCTTCAGTTTTTCTAAAGGCAATTTGCATATACTCCAGAATGTCATAAAGAGTGATCAGCTTAACAGCAATTACTTGCTAAGTCAATATTTGCCTAGAAAATGAACTTTAACTCCCAAAACACATTTCAACATCATTGCAGTCCTACCTCAAAAGGAGCAGCTAACATCGTTTGAGTGATTGTTCCATTAACACAGGTGTGGGTGTTGATGAGGACAGGGCTGGAGAACAATCAGTCATGATTAAGTAAGAATGACACCACTGGACACTTTAAAAGGAGGCTGGTGCTTGGTATCATTGTTTCTCTTCAGTTAACCATGGTTATCTCTAAAGAAACACGTGCAGCCATCATTGCACTGCACAAAAATGGCCTAACAGGGAAGAGTATCGCAGCTAGAAAGATTGCACCTCAGTCAACAATCTATCGCATCATCAAGAACTTCAAGGAGAGAGCTTCCATTGTTGTCAAAAAGGCTCCAGGGCACCCAAGAAAGACCAGCAAGCGCCAGGACCGTATATTAAAACTGTTTCAGCTGCGGGATCGGACTACCAGCAGTGCTGAGCTTGCTCCGAATGGCAGCAGGCTGGTGTGAGTGCTTCTGCACGCACTGTGAGGCGGAGACTCCTTTGAGCAAGGCCTGGTTTCAAGGAGGGCAGCAAGACGCCACTTCTCTCAGAAAAAACATCAGGGACCGACTGATATTCTGCAAAAGGTACAGGAAGTGGACTGCGAGGACTGGGGGAAAGGTACAGGGAGTGGACTGCTGAGACTGGGGAAAGGTACAGGGAGTGGACTGCTGAGGACTGGGAAAGGTACAGGGAGTGACTGCTGAGGACTGGGGGAAAGGTACAGGAGTGGACTGCGAGACTGGGAAAGGTACAGGAGTGGACTGCTGAGGACTGGGGAAAGGTACAGGGAGTGGACTGCTGAGGACTGGGGGAAAGTGACAGGGAGTGGACTGCTGAGGACTGGGAGTAAAGTAATTTTCTCTGATGAATCCCCTTCGATTGTTTGGGACATCTGGAAAACAGCTTATTCGGAGAAGAAGAGGTGAGCGCTACCACCCTCTTGTCTCATGCCAGCTGTAAAGCATCCTGAAACCATTCATGTGTGGGGTTGCTTCTCAGCCGAGGAAATCGCTCACTCACAGTCTTGCCTAAAAACACAGCCATGAATAAAGAATCGCTACCAGAATGTCCTCCAAGAGCAACTTCCTCCCAACCGTCCAAGAGCAGCTTGGCGCCCAACAATGCCTTTTCCAGCATGATGGAGCACCTGCCATAAAGCAAAGGAGATAACTAAATGGTCAGGGAACAAAACAGAGATTTTGGGTCCATGGCCTGGAAACTCCCCAGATCTTAATCCCATTGAGAACTTGTGGTCAATCATCAAGAGACGGGTGGACAAACAAACACCAACAAATTCTGCCAAAATGCAATCATTGATTATACAAGAATGGAAGAATGGAAGAATGGAAGAATGGACGGCGATCAGTCAGGATTTGCTCCAGAAGATGATTGAGAGCAGCCAGGGAGAATTGCAGAGGTCCTGAAGAAGAAGGGGCAACACTGCAAATATTCACTTGCTGCATTATCTCATCTGTCAATATAACCTTTTGGTATCATAATATGATTGCAATTATATTTCTGTATGTGATATAAACATCAGACAAACACAAATAAAAACCAGAGGGCAGCAGATCATGGGAAAATAGCATTTTGGTGTCATTCTCAAAACTTTTGGCCATGACTGTAGATCGGACACCTTCAGAACATAATAAACAATATTTTCTTTGAATTTTTTTTTTTGCTATCAAGGCTGGCACCTCATACCACAGCAGGCACTCGTTATACCACAGCTGGCACCCGTTATACCACAGCTGGCACCTTATACCACAGCTGGCACCCGTTATACCACAGCTGGCACCCGTTATACCACAGCTGGCACCTTATACCACAGCAGGCACCCGTTATACCACAGCTACCGGTAGTACCTGTTATATCACAGCAGGCATCTGTTTTACCACAGTAGGCACCCATTCCACCAAAGCTCGTCCTCGTTATACCACAGCTAGAACCCGTTATATCACAGCTGTCTCCCATTATACCACAGCTGCCACCCGTTATACCACAGCTGGCCCCGATATATCACAGCTGGCACCTGTTATACCACAGCTGGCCCCCGTTATACCACATCTAGAACCCGTTATACCACAGCTGGCCCCATTATACCACAGCTGGCCCCATTATACCACAGCTGGCCCCGTTATATCACAGTTGGCCCCCGTTATACCACAGCTGGCCCCCATTATACCACAGCTGGCCCCATTATACCACAGCTGGCCCCGTTATATCACAGCTGGCCCCCGTTATACCACAGCTGGCCCCCATTATACCACAGCTGGCCCCGATATATCACAGCTGGCCCCCATTATACCACAGCTGGGCTCTTTATATCACAGCTGGCCCTGTTATACCACAGCTGGCCCCATTATATCACAGCTGGCCCCATTATACCACAGCTGGCCCCGTTATATCACAGCTGGCACCCACTATACTACAGCTGGCACCCACTATACCATAGCTGGCACCCGATATACCACGGCTAGCACCGGTTATACTACAGCTGACACCCATTATACCACAGCTGGCACCTGTTACACAACAGCTGGCCCCATTATACCACAGCTGGCCCCATTATACCACAGCTGGCCCCATTATACCACAGCTGGCCCCATTATACCACAGCTGGCACCCATTATACCACGGCTGGCACCCATTATACACAGCTGGCACCCATATACCATAGCTGGCACCGATATACCACGGCTAGCACCGGTTATACTACAGCTGACACCCATTATACCACAGCTGGCACCTGTTACACAACAGCTGGCCCCATTATACCACAGCTGGCCCCCATTATACCACAGCTGGCCCCATTATACCACAGCTGGCACCCATTATACCACAGCTGGCCCCATTATACCACAGCTGGCACCCATTATACCACAGCTGGCACCCATTATACCACAGCTGGCACCCAATATACCATAGCTGGCACCCGATATACCACGGCTAGCACCGGTTATACTACAGCTGACACCCATTATACCACAGCTGGCACCTGTTACACAACAGCTGACACCATTATACCACAGCTGGCACCCATTGAGCTCTTGTACCTGCTGCATACACCTGTTCCAGGACGCCTTGCATTAATGAATCTGTACATTATGGTGTTTTTTGTGAGAACATCAGAAAAAAAAAAAAACTTTTACTATTCCCATCATTGCCTCCTCCACAAACATTTCACATGTGATTTAAGTTTACGGATAAAACTGGATAATTCCCAATTTTCAGTAGATTATACTGGTGATTTCTTGTTTTCTTGCATTTTATCTCTTGGACCTTAAGGGATCAATTTTGGGGTCTCCGAAGTATCTACTGAGAGCCACCAGATCAGAGAAAGAACAAAAGGGAAGAGACATGGATGACCCCTCTGTAGACACTGAGGTCCAAGAGATAAAATGCATCATTATATCTCTACCGTAAAATGCAAAAAAACAGCAGAAATCTCCAGTATAATCCAGTGGAAATGTGGAATGATCCAGTTTTATCAGTAAATGTAACATCTGTTATCTCAGGGGCAGATAGTTACAATCTTCTTGTTGACCTTACATGTTGTTGTAGGTAATGTCTAATGGTGCCGTCACACAGCACGATCTGGCCAGCGATGTCGGAAGCGATGCGCGGGTGCCCGCTCGGTTCCGACATCGCTGGCCAGCTGTCACACAGCATCGCTGCAGCCGGTGACACCGCAGCGATGCGGGCGGTGACATCGCTCGCTGGGCTGGGCTCAGGCCAGCGAGTGATCCGCAGCGGTATAGGCTGGATCGCCACCGACATCGCTCTGGCGATGTCACACGGCGCGATCCAGCCTTATCGCAGGTCGACGGTTGACAGGTTTACGGTTCTTCCCGTAAACCTGTCAACCTGCAACAAAACGCGGTCGCGCCGCTTGTTTACACAGCACGACGTCGCTAGCAACATCGCTGATACGTCACTTTTTCGGCGATGTCGCTAGCGACGTCGGCAGGTGTGACGGCACCATTACATCTTTTCCTCCTATCTACCACGTTAATCCCACAATGATGGGAGGTCCACCCTATACCCTTGTAGGTTCACGCTCCATTATTCATGTAAAAACTTTTTGTTTTTCCTTCTAAGAAAAGGGAAATTTGTCTTTTTGTCATTGTAAAATGTTACCTGAAGAAGAGAAAACGATCAAACACCCTATAGTTTGTATGTGCCAAAATGTATTAAATATCAAGAAGGTGAATGTATAACATCACATGAAACGTATGGCACAGTGAACTATACACAATGCAATTATTGTAAGTGGATGACCGTAAGGGTCAAGCTAACAGGTAACCATATATCTGCAATAATCAATAGATATCATAGATATAATAATGCCTGCTGTGAAACATAGATTATTTATAGGCTACATACCAATTACACATACAGCTCTGGCAAAAATTAAGAGACCACTGCAAAATGTTCAATTTCTCAGATTTTTCTCTTTATATTTTGAGTAAAATGTCCATTGTTCTTTTGTTCTATAAACTCCTGACAACATGTCTCTGAAATTCAAAGATAAAAATGTTGTATTTATTTGCAGCAAATGAGAAATCGTCAAAATAATAAAAAAGAAACATCAGACCTCAAATAATGCAAAGAAAACAACATATTCATGTACAAACAACAATACTCATGTTTTAACTCAGGAAGAGTTCAGAAATCAATATTTGGTGGAATAACCATGATTTGTAATCACAGCTTTCATGCGTCTTGGCCGCTTTCCACCGGTCTTTCACACTGCTTTTGGGTGACCTTATGCAACTCCTGGTACAAACATGTAATCAGTTCTTCTTTGTTGATGCCTTGTGACTATCCATTTTCCTCTTGATTACATTCCAGAGGTTTCAATGGGGTTCAGGTCTGGAGATTGGGCTGGCCATGACAGGGTCTTGATGTGTTGCTCCTTCATCCACACATTGACCTTGCTGTGTGGCATGGGGCATTGTCCTGCTAGAAAAAACAGTCCTCAGAGTTGGGGAACATTGCCTGAGCAGAAGGAAACAAGTGTTTTTCAAGGATAACCTTGTATGCGGCTTGATTCAGACGTCCTTCTCAAAGATTAACCTGATCAATTCCAGCCTTGCTGAAGCATCTCCAGATCATCACCGATCCTCCACCAAATTTCACAGTGGGGGCAAGACACTGTGGCTTGTACACCTCTCCAGGTATCTGTCTAACCATTAGACGACCAGGTGTTGGGCAAAGATGAAAATTAGACTCATCAGAGAAGTTTACCTTACTCCACTCCTCTACAGTGCAATCCTTATAGTCTTTGGCAAACTTCAGCTTGGCTCTAATTTGCTTCCCATTGATGAAAGGCTTTTTTTTAGCTTTACATGACTTGAGCCCTACCTCTATTACGAACTATTCTTGCCGTGCACTTCACCCTAGCTGCCATTTGCCATTCCTTTTGTAAGTCACTTGATGTCATCCTGTGGTTGCTGAGTGACATTTGAATAAGATGACGGTCATCCGGGTCATTGGAGAGTCGCTTTTGCCCTCTGCCGGTCTGTAGCTTTGTTGTCCCCAATGTCTGCTGCTTGGCCTTGTTGTAATGGACTGCCATCTTTGAAATTTTAACGATGGAGGCAACATGACACTCCTGTATCCCTCTGCTAGTAAAGCCAGTTTGAGCCCTTCTTTTCCTCACTCAAGACTTTTCTTTTCAACTCCTTCGGCATGGTTGAATGTTATTTTTTCATTCAATTTACCTTTGGGCTGTTCCTAGCACTTGTATTGCCAACCAGCTTGTCCTATTGCAAGAGCATGGTGAAGACACAGCAGGGTTTTTTATACTTTCCCTCATTAAATAAGATTTGGTTCAGGTGATCACCTAATCAGAAGCACATTAATAGAATGAGGTGGACTTTGGTTGGAATTCAACCAACACTGGAATGGAATGGCTGTCACACATGGAGAGATGGGGATTGTTAGAAAACTGTGCAGTGGTCTCTTATTGCCAGAGCTGTATGTTGACATCTATATACTGTCCTGAACAAGGAGCAAAAGCCCAAGTCCCATACACTCAAATTTAGTATGACTGAGCCAACTACATAATGTTTAAAGATTTAGGGCCAATAAAGATATCCTAAGAATCATAAAGTCCACTGGACTTAAAGTAAATAATTGGTTTCCTGGCCTGAGACCATGCTGGAGAAACAGTCGCCCAATGTTATACATATAAAAAAACATCTAACCCCGGCACACACCAAGAACGTGAAGACAGAACAATCACTTTTTAGATTTTTTTAATTAACTTGTGCAAAGAGTGAATAGTTTGTAAAGGCCGACGTTTCGGCTCAAGCATGAGCCTTCGTCAGGAAGATAAACTTTTATTACATTGTTGTAAGGATGTACCGGACTTTCAGACTGCCATTGGGAAATCCGTCACATTGATATATGGACTCTATGACAGTTTAGCTCCCGGTCTCCACAACAAACACTTGTAAAGGACACAGGATGGGAACCACATGCCAGCCCAGTTACTTTACGATCGGTGAATAAGGTTCATTTTGGTCTAATTACTTCACATAGCATGTCTGAGCATTTCCCACTACATTGAAAGGCCATCACCCCAGATCGCCCATTTTCTGGATACAAGGGTTATTTTGACCTCCACTAGACTGTAATACTATAAATTAATCAAAAAGGGCACTTAACTGTGGGTTCCACCATTTCCAGACCCCATAGTGCTGGCTTATAAAGCATGATACAATTGCTCATTCTTCCAGTGTTTCCATGTTTGACGACTCCTTACTGTCATAGAGTCCATATACCAATATGTCGGATTTCCCAAGGGCAGTCTGAAAGACTAATAAAAGATTGTCTTCCTGACGAAGACTCATGCTTGAGCCGAAACGTCGGTTTTTGGAAACTATTATCATTTTGCACAAGAAAATAAAAAAACCTATAAAACAATTATTCTGTCTTCATGTTCTTGTTGTGTGTGCCGGGGTTAGATATATTTTATATTGATAAGCCCTTTACCCCTGAGCACCTAACAGTGGTCGAGCCTGATTCTAATCGCATTAGTGCCCAATTTTATACATTCACCTCCTGTGCTCCCAGTGGAGTAAGTTGAAGCTGATGGGCCCTGATGCGAAAGCTCCAGCGGGGCCCCCAATTATTACAAATCTTTAACAGCAATAGTCTTTTTCTATAGGTCAAAGGGACTTTTGGGGCCCCTCAGGCTCTGGGGCCCGGGTGTGATCGCAATCCCGTGCACCTGTTGTAGTTACGCCCCTGTGTGCTCCTTGATATTTAATACATTTTGGCATATTCAAACTATAGGGTGTTTGATCGTTTTCTCTTCTTCTTGTTAAACTAATATGTAGCCAATAACCCTTTTGCAGTCTTTATCTACTTCTATAAGATTTGATGCATTGTTTCCATATTTTGCATTGATGTAAGACGTAGCTGATGTTTTTGGTATTGATTGCTTGGTTCTTATATCTACTCTATAATTGCCGTAGGCATTTTCGTGTCGGCCCCCGACAACGTGCCGTGGCTTTGTCACTATTGTGACGTCATCACGGCGAAGCATTGGCCGCGTAGCGGCCATTGCGAGTCGCTGACGTCACCACGTACGAGCAATGGCCGCGAAGCGGCCATTGCAAGTCTGTGGCCGAAAATAGAACCAGAGGCTCGGCCACAAACTTAGCGATGTACCGCTGAGGTAGCGCGAGCAATGGCCGCGAGGCCATTGCGAGTCGCTACCTCAGTCGCCGCACCTGCCGCAAGTCCCCCTATACTTTCTATGGGGATTACCGCATTCGCGCCGCAAGTGTAATGCGGTTACACTTGCGGCGCGGTTGCGGTAATCTCCATAGAAAGTATAGGGGACTTGCGGCAGGTGCGGCAAGTGCGGTTTTACACTTGCGGTAAGGTTTGCCCGCGAAAAAACCTGTGGCAGACTGCGCTGTTGCTGGGTGGCAACACATTTTGCCTACCAATCACTATTGTCCCCTTTGCCTACCAATCAGTATGCTGTCACCTGAAGCAATTTTAGAGTCTTTACTTTAACTTTTCCTCACAAATTATTCCTGCCTTGGTGATCCTGTGGACGGACGTCGGAAAACCAGTGCTGGAATCTCATCCCTACAAGACATCTTTTTGGCCAATATAATCGATTAATAATTATTATTAATTATTAATATTAATATTATTATTAGTGTTAATATTAATTATTATTATTAATCGATTATGGCTTGGTGATCCTGTGGGACGGACGTCAGAAAACCAGTGCTGGAACCTCATCTCTACAAGATCAGCTAAGATATCTTTTTCGTTCAATATAATTGATTATTTATTATTATTATTTATTAATTATTAATTTTCCTGTTAATATTAATTATTATTATTCATATATTATTAATATTATTATTATATTGATATATTCATCATTATATGTATTTTTGGCTCAATATAATTGATTATTCATTAGGATTATTTATTAATATTATCAATTTTAGTGTTAATATTAATTATTATTATTAATTCATTATTAATATTATTATTATATTTATATATTCATAATTATATATATATATATATATATATATATATAGAGAGAGAGAGATTTATTGATATATTCGTTATTATATATATATATATATATATATTGATATAGATATATATAATATTATATATATATATATATATATATACACATTATATAGATTTATATATATATATATATATATATATACATGTCATATTATATATATGTATATGATTAGTATATTTATATATATATATTGTATATTAATCTCTCTCTATATATATATATATTATTATTATTTTTTAATTTCTTTTTTTTTTTTTTATATTTTTATTATTATTACATTGATTTATTATTTGTTATTTGAAGTGAATTTATTGGTATTTGAATTATTTTATTGTATTACAAAACCGCATCTGCGGCGTGGTTGCGGTAATCCTCATACAAAGTATAGGGTGACTTGCGGCAGGTGCGGCAAAACCGCACTTGCCGCAAGTCACCCTATACTTTCTATGGGGATTACCTCAACCGCGCCGCAAGTGCTCGCACTCAGCTAGCGACTCGCAATGCGGCGCGGTTGCGGTAATCTCTATGGGTATTACCGCAACCGCGCCGCAAGTGCTCGCACTCAGCCAGCGACTCGCAATGCGGCGCGGTTGCGGTAATCCCTATGGGTATTACCGCAACCGCGCCGCAAGTGCTCGCACTCAGCCAGCGACTCGCAATGCGGCGCGATTGCGGTAATCCTTATGTGATTAATCTATATATATCAGCTAAATCTTTTTGGACCAATATAATCCATTATTTATTGATATATTCATAATTATATATATATATATCTATTGATATAGATATATCTATAGATATATAGATATAGATATATATATTCATATATAATTATATTTATATATATACTAGCTGGGTGCTGGATTCTAGCAGAGCGAGTCTCTGACTCACAATGGCCGCTTCGCGGCTAATGCTTCGCGCTGCTAAGGCGACTCGCCATGCCCGCTGCGCGGGCATAGCGAGTCGCCTTAGAGCGACTCGCAATGGCCGCTGCGCGGCCAATCCTTCGTTCGTATCCACATGACCACGCTGACTCGCAGCGAGTGCGGTCTCAAAAGGGGCAAAAAAACCATTCGTGATTATATAATAGATATATAATAATAATATAATAATATATATATATACATGTCATATTATATATATGTATATGATTAGTATATATATATATTCTATATTAATCTCTCTCTCTCTCTCTCTATGTATATATATTTATATATATGTATATATATATATATATATATATATATATATATACACATTATATAGATTAATATATATATATATATATATATATATATATATATATATATATATATAGATGTTGTATTATATATATGTATATGATTAGTATATATATATATTGTATATTAATCTGTATATATATATATATATGTATATATAGATATATATATAGATATATAAACATTCTAATGAATTGTAATATATATTATACATAATTTTATTAAGTTAATAATATAACTGTTACACTTGCGGCGCGGTTGCGGCCCGGTTGTAGTAATTGCCATAGTAACTATAGGGGCACTTGCGCCAGCTGCGGGAAGTGCGGTCACCAACAAAAAACTGCACTTGCCGCATCTGCCGCAAGTCCCCCTATACTTACTATGGCAATTACTGCAACTGCGCCTCAAGTGTGGCAGCTATGCGGCAAATGCGTTTTTTTTAAATGCATTTGCCTCGACCGTCGGTGCCCGCTTTTAGCACAAAATTCCTGACCTAATCATACTGCCAGGGAGGCAAATATATATAATATATTTTTTTGATATATTTTTATGATATTATTTATATATTAAAATATATTGTATATATTGGTTTTAAATAGATTATTGATCTATATGTTACACAATTATATACATCTTTTTCAGGCTTATATTAAATTTTTGTCTGAAATTATGTCAGTGCCTGAATATTAAATCTATATTATCTATTTATAATTCTTTTAACATCATTTGACATCTATATGTTAATAATGCTCCTTAGTTCATTAACTTCTTTGGTGACTTTTTTTGATCTTAATTTTTTTCTTGCGACTCCTGCCCGCTGTCAGCACACAACTCCAAGCCCTGTCAACATACACCTCCGATATGTCCTCACCCCCCACCCATATGTCCGCACACCCCCGCGGTGAAAAAAACGCATCTTCCGCGTTTGCCGCATAAAAGCGTTACACTTGCGGTGCGGTTGCGGTAATCCCCATAGAAAGTATAGGGGGACTTGCAGCAGGTGCAGCAAGTGCGGTTTTGCTCTTGCGGCAAGTGCGGCCGCAAAAAAAAATGTAGCTTTTTCCTTACCAATCACTATACCCCCCTCGCTGCCATTTTAGTGATTAATAATATGTTTAAGCCACCATTTTATAGTGTTTCCTTTAACTTTTCCTCACAAATCATTCCTGCCTTGGTGATCCTGTGGAAGGACGTCAGAAAATCAGTGCTGGAACCTCAGCCCTACAATATCAGCTAAAGATATCTTTTTGGACCAATATAATCGATTATTTATTGATATATTCATAATTATATATATATATATATGTATATATATATATATATATATATATATATATATATAGATATATAGAGATAGATTAATATATATATATATAAATATATATATATATATATATGTTATATTATATATATGTATATGATTACTATATATATATATTGTATATTAATCTATATATATAATATATATATATATATACACATTGTAATAAATTGTAATGTATAATATACATATTTAACTTAAGTTAATAATATATATAATATATTTTTTTATAATATTTTTATGATATAATTTATATATAAAAATATATTGTATATAATTAATTACAATTATCAATATAAATATTACTACTTTGAATATATTGTTATGCAGAATGTATATTGATTGCTTCCTTAAATAATATACTGTAGCTATTATTGCATACATTTTTCTGCACTGTGCTCAATATGAGCTCGGACAAACAAAGAAGGTCTGTTAGAGCTAAGAATGCTGCATGCCAGCGCAAGAAGCGTGCGCAGGAAGATCCAGAAAAAAAACGTCTCCGTTTGCTTAAAGTCAAGGAGACTTTGGATAAAAGAATTGCAAAGGAGTCTGCTGAAGCAAGAAGCAGTCGGTTGGCCAAAAAAGCTGAGGCGGAACGCAAAAGACGCAAACAACAACAGGTAAAGGTGCAAGGAGAACCATCTACGTCTGATATGGCGTCCATATCTGGGTGTACAACACTTTCTGAAAGTCAACTGCCTACAACATCTGGCCGCAAACAACAAAAGGTGAAGGTGCAAGGAGAAACATCTACTTCTGATATGGCGTCCATATCTGTGTCTCCAACACTTTCTGAAACTCAACTGCCTACAACATCTGGCCGCAAACAACAAAAGCTGAAGGTGCAAGGAGAACCATCTACCTCTGATATGGCGTCTATGTCTGTGTCTACAACAATTTCTGAAACTCAACTACTTACAACATCTGGCCGTAAACAACAAAAGGTGAAGGTGCAAGGAAAACCATCTACCTCTGATATGGCTCCTATATCTGTGTCTGCAACACTTTCTGAAACTCAACTCTCTACAACATCTGGCCGTAAACAACAAAAGGTGAAGGTGCAAGGAGAACCATCTACTTCTGATATGGCGTCCATATCTGTGTCTCCAACACTTTCTGAAACTCAACTGCCTACAACATCTGGCACGGGTAAAGTGAAGTGCAAAGGTTCTTCTAAAACAAGAACAGGAAAGACTGCTTCTGCCATGGCAAGACATCAATTGGCTAAAGTCAAGCGTTTAGAAATTATGTCACCTACCTCTAAACAACGCCGTTTGGCCCATTTGGCTGCCTTACAGCGTCAACTACGCCAAAAAAAACATATATGTAAGAAGTCTCAAGTCACTACTTCTTTTCTTGAATGTGTTGACAGTTCTACACAACCACGCCTTATTTATGTAGGCATCTACAAAAAAGGTCATCGGTTGCTCACTTCACCTACGTCATCAATCCCTATTGGCTTTACTGATGACGATACCGGTATTTTAGAACATACCTGTGGGCCCATGAATGTGTTATGTCAACATTGTGAAGCACAACATTTTGAGGCTGAAAGGCCATCTGATGGACAGTTCTCCCTTTGTTGTCACAAGGGCAAAGTTAAGGTACCATTACCTCAGTACCCTGAGCTGTTCACTACTTTACTGAAAGGAGACAGCCCATATAGTAAAAATCTCATGGAGAATATCAGGAGCATTAATAGTTCCTTTGCATTTGCTTCGATGGGTGCAAGTGTTTCTCAACCACCTGGACACGGTCCTTATTGTTTCAGGATTCACGGCCAAATTTACCATAGAACTGGAACTCTCCACCCTGCTGAAGGTCAAGTTCCAGCATATGCACAGCTGTATATTTTGGATAGTGCTACTGCTACTGAACAACGCTTACAGTCTCCAGAAAATCTCAAATGTAATCCAGCCTTGATGAGAATTATTGCTGAGCAATTGGAAGGTATTAATCCCTTTGTTTCAGCTTACAAAATGTTACGGCAAGTGGAGGAAGAGGAAGAACAGAAAGCATTGGAACATGGCACAAAAATGCCTAATATCATCATGGCAATTAAACAAGACAGAGAGCAAGACCCAAGACGGTATAACAACCCTACTGTCCATGAAGTTGCAGTCATCTTTGAAAATGCTGATGGAGAGCCACCATTTAATAGAGACATTTTAATACATCTAAAACCAGACATAAATAATCCGTTGGCCCCCAAAACACAGCAAATAAGTATTTTACACAGTAATTTGGATGCATTACTGTATCCATTGTTTTTCCCTCATGGAGAGCAAGGGTGGCATGAATCACTCATGCACCAAGGCCAAAATGTTCGCAGGGTGACACAGCTGCAGTATTACTGTTATTTGCTGTCAGTACGGACAGAATTCAATCCTGTCCTTAATGGAGGTAAGCTGACACAGCAGTACTTGGTGGATGCCTATGTTAAGATCGAGGCCAATCGTTTAAATTTTATACGCCAACACCAGAAGGATTTGAAGGTAGAAGATTATTGTCTCCTTCAAGAACATTTGCTGAGAAAATCCGTAGAAAAAGGAATCCCCATTGGCAAAACCGTAATTTTACCATCTTCCTTTGAGGGAAGTCCCCGAAACATGCAGCAGAGGTATCAAGATGCCATGGCGATTGTAACTAAATTTGGAAGACCAGATCTTTTCATAACGATGACCTGCAATCCGAAATGGAGTGAAATTGCAACCAATTTACAGCCATGGCAGCGTGCTGAACATCGCCCGGATTTAGTGGCCCGTGTTTTCAGGATTAAACTTGAAGCCCTTTTGAAAGATATTAATTCTGGATTATTTGGCAAGGTTTGTGCTATGGTTCATGTGATAGAATTTCAAAAGCGAGGCCTACCACATGCTCACATTCTAATTATTCTGGATGCCAACTCAAAACTAAGAACTGAGGTGGAAGTGGACAATACTGTTTGGGCTGAAATTCCTGATCCATTACATTACCCTGTGCTCCATCAAATTGTCATGCAACACATGATTCATGGCCCCTGTGGACAACACAATCCCAATTCTCCATGTATGGAGAGTGGAAAGTGTAAAAAAGCTTTTCCAAAAAAGTTTCAAACAAAAACTGTTATACCTGAGGATGCATATCCAAGTTATCAAAGAAACGAAGGACCTTCTTTTCAACACCATTCCAAGATGATTGATAATTCTTGGGTGGTTCCATATAACCCTTTCCTTCTATTAAAATATAAGTGCCATATCAATGTGGAAATATGTGCTTCCATTCAGAGCGTAAAATACCTCTTTAAATATGTGTACAAAGGTCATGACAAAGCCAATGTGGAAATTTGTGAAACCAACATCAGACACGATGAAACTCATAAATTCATGGATTCCAGATATGTGAGTGCACCAGAGGCAGCTTGGCGAATCTTTGCTTTCCCAATGCATAGACAATCTCACAGCATTATTCGTCTTGCAGTACATCTGCCTCATTCACAATCACTTTTTTTTCACGAGGGTGATTCTGCGGACAACATCAGTTATTCAATGGACAGACAATCAACACTCATGGCCTACTTTTCCCTCAATGAGAATGATCCCAATGCTCATGAGTACTTATATCGTCAAATTCCTGAGCATTATGTTTGGAAAGAAGGTGCATGGGAAGTTAGAAGGAGAGGAGGTGCTTCAGTCATTGGTAGACTCTACACTGTTAGTATTCAAGAACAAGAACGTTATTTTTTAAGGCTGTTGTTACTCCATGTTAAAGGAGCTACAAGTTTTGATAACCTTAAGACTGTTAAGGAAGTCACATACCCAACGTTTAAAGAGGCGGCATTAGCCCTTGGATTGCTCTTCGATGACAGTGTTTGGAGAAAAACTCTATTGGATGCCTGTGTTCTCAATATGCCTGCACAGCTCTGTGACATGTTTGCATATATATGTGTCTTTGGTCCTCCTAATCATCCTCTGGAGTTGTGGCAAGAATTTAAACAACACTTCGTTCAAGATTACTGCCATGCCTACCACCCTGACACTGATGATTGTGAGCATTGTGAAGGATATGCCATGACTGATGTTGAACATGTTTTAAAATTTCATGCTAAACATTTTATTGATTTTAATCTGCCACGCCCAAAAAGAAAACCACACATTCGTCCTCAATACAACAAAGAAGAAGAGTTAGTAAGAGCACATGAAATGAAAGTCACCTTAAATGATCAACAACGTTTGGCCTATACTGCAATCCATAAAGCTTTAGAGAATACAAGTGATAAGCAAAAGTGCTTTTTCCTTGACGGTCCAGGTGGAAGTGGGAAAACATATCTCTATCATCTATTGATTCATGAACTGAGAGGAGAAGGAGAAGTTGTCTCACCTGCAGCCAGTACAGGGATTGCTGCTAATCTATTGCAAGGAGGAAGAACTATCCATTCACTGTATGGCATACCAATACCAATTAATGAGACATCCGTTTCAAGAATCAAAAATGATACTGATGCGGCCCAACATTTGAAGACTACCAAACTCTTCATCATCGATGAGTCTACTATGTTGTCAAAATACGCTTTGCATGTAATTGATCAATTATTACGGGATGTCATGACAACTGATGTCTCCAAGAAAAATAAATTACCCTTTGGAGGGAAAGTCATTGTTCTGGGAGGAGACTTTCGGCAGTGTCTTCCTATCATCTCTCATGGAACAAGGACAGACATCGTAGAGAGCTGCATTAAATATTCACGACAATGGCAGCTTTTCAATAAATTGCCGCTCATTAACAACATGCGCTCCATTGATCCTGATTATAGCAATTGGTTAATTCAATTGGGAAATGGAGAATTGTCCAATGATTACAACCTTGGTGATGATGTCATTGAGATCCCGCAAGACATGATCTGCACTGGCTCTTTAATCTTGGACATATTTGGTGAAAACATTGTCATTGATGTGAATAATGACGAAAGTATTCAGAATGCTGCATCACATGCCATTCTTTGTCCCAAAAATGACGCTGTGGATTTGATCAATTCAAAAGTTATGGATTGTATTCCTGGTGAATACATGGAATATATGAGCCATGATTCCATTGATCCAGATGAGACGGAAAATCCCGAACAATATCCCGTGGAATTTCTAAATTCTCTAACACCAACAGGAATGCCTTCTCATCTCCTGAAATTAAAAGTTGGTACAATTATAATGCTTTTGCGTAATTTTAACAGCAGAAAAGGACTTTGCAACGGGACTCGGATGATTATTATTGCTTTGTTTGACAACTTGATACAAGCAAAAGTAATTTCTGGCTCGGATGAAGGAAATGTAGTCTTCATTCCAAGAATTGATCTCTGTCCATCAGAGACTGGATTGCCTTTCAAACTAAGACGTCGGCAATTTCCCGTGAAGCCTGCCTTTGCCATGACCATAAATAAATCCCAAGGACAAACTTTGGAGAAAGTGGGGATTTATTTGCCAGAACCTGTTTTTGGTCATGGACAATTATATGTGGCTTTCTCACGTGTGAAGAGACGATGCAATGTGAAGGTGAAAGTGGTGGATTCATGCATTCAAGGCAAATTGGTGCCTAACTGTGAGAAAGTCTTCACCAAAAATATTGTCTATCGGAATATTTTGGGATGAACTTTTGCATATTTTATATTTTTACCTTTTCTATTTAAAAAAAAAAAAAAAAAAAAAAAAAAAATTAGTTTAGTCTTTTCAATTTCAGTTTTTTATGTGCATAGTTTATACAATGTTTGTGGAAAAACACATTTCAGATTTCATTGGAGATGTGTATCATTCTGATTTTCTCACAGGGTGATAGAAACCACTATTTAAAGCTCCAGTGCTTTATGTGCTGAGAGATTTGATTCTTATTCTTTAAAGGGAGAAGTTTTTGTGAACAGCTAAGAGATGGGTGGGACGGCTGTTCACACACATCTCATTAGCAAGGTGTGTTCCACATGTTTAGATAGATAGGGACAAACATAAATTATTAATTAGATTCTACCACGACATTTTTCTTACATTTTTTCACTTTGTTGAGGAATATACTAAATGATAATAATTGTTCATGAATCACTTATCAAGAACATACTTGCTGTAATTTTCATAATTGCATATATGTAATTTGTACTTAACTTGCAGTTTGTGCAGACAACATAGTTGCGGCAGTGTCATCCACATCAACTGCAGTCACCTGTGGTTAGTTAGTGGATGCATCTTATGCACCTGCTGAAGCTATGTTAACTCCATTTACTGTAGGTTAACTACAAGTTTTTTTGTTATTGTATGGATATTGCTGCAAGTCTGTAGTTGGTAACTCCTTCTGTATCAATTTACAAAATTTTATTATTTACATCACAATCCTCAAAAAATCTAAGAAAAATCCAGCTATTAAAAATATCTAAATTATATCAATTCGGATTTAGTTAGAGTAGGTCCCACCAGGCGTAAGGGCATCTTGACGCGATTGGTGGGCTGACACAAAGTGGCTGATACATATATTAGTACTGTTAATTCATCAATTCAAAAAATTGACATATTAAGAAGTACCGTATATACTCGTGTATAAGCCGACCCGCGTATAAGCCGACCCCCCTACTTTTGCCCCCAAAACCTGGGAAAATCTATTGACTCGCGTATAAGCCGAGGGTGGACCCCAGCACAGGTATGCAGCCCCCAGCAGTGGTATACAGGCCCCAGCAGTATGATATACAGCAGCCCCCAGTGGTATATACAGCAGCCCCCAGTGGTATATACAGCAGCCCTAGTGGTATTGCACTCCCTATATACAGCAGCCCCAGTGGTATTGCAGCCCCAGTGGTGTATACAGCAGCCCCTATATACAGCAGCCCCAGTGGTATTGCAGCCCCAGTGGTATTGCAGCCCCTATATACAGCAGCCCCAGTGGTATTGCAGCCCCAGTGGTGTATACAGCAGCCCCTATATACAGCAGCCCCAGTGGTATTGCAGCCCCAGTGGTGTATACAGCAGCCCCTATATACAGCAGCCCCAGTGGTATTGCAGCCCCAGTGGTGTATACAGCAGCCCCTATATACAGCAGCCCCAGTGGTATTGCAGCCCCAGTGGTATATACAGCAGCCCCTATATACAGCAGCCCCAGTGGTATTGCAGCCCCAGTGGTGTATACAGCCCCTATATACAGCAACCCCAGTGGTATTGCAGCCCCAGTGGTGTATACAGCCCCTATATACAGCAGCCCCAGTGGTATTGCAGCCCCAGTGGTGTATACAGCCCCTATATACAGCAGCCCCAGTGGTATTGCAGCCCCAGTGGTGTATACAGCCCCTATATACAGCAGCCCCAGTGGTATTGCAGCCCCAGTATACAGCCCCTATATACAGCAGCCCCAGTGGTATCGCAGCCCCAGTATACAGCAGCCCCAGTGGTATTGCAGCCCCACACAAATGCTGGCACACGTCCCCCCTGTTGTAAGGCCCCCCCTGCTGATTACTTACCATCCCTGGTCTTCAGCAGCACCCCGGCGCCAGTCCTCTGTGCTCCGGTCCTCCGCGATCCCGTCCTCTGTGCTCCGCTCCACGGCTGCATCCGGGTTCCCCGCGCGTCGCAGAAGCAATGACGTCATCGCGTCGGCGACGCGCGGGGAACCCGGATGCAGCCGTGGAGCGGAGCACAGAGGACGGGATCGCGTAGGACCAGAGCACAGAGGACCGGCGCCGGGGTGCTGCTGAAGACCAGGGATGGTAAGTATTCAGCAGGGGGGGCCTTACAACAGGGGGGACGTGTGCCAGCAGATTGGGGGGCTGCAATACACATATATGCACTGCTCCCCCTGGCGCTGATTGACAGGGGGATGCAGTGCATATGTAATGAGCGGCCCCACGTGACGGGGCCGCTCATACAGCAGCCTCCCCCCGCCTCCTCCTGCCTCCCCAGCACCCGGACAGAGCCCCCACCCCACTCACCCCGTATAGTGACTCGTGTATAAGCCGAGGGGGGGACTTTTCAGCCCAATTTTTGGGCTGAAAAACTCGGCTTATACACGAGTATATACGGTATTGCTACTTTGTGTTCTAAGACCCTTACAACATAATAGTTCAATTTTCCTTAAATGATATCAACCATACTAATATATGTAGTTGGTGTAAAGATGTCATTGGAATAATTGGATTATTATTTGAAAATATAAAAAAAAATTTAAAAATATTCTAGACACCCGATGCATTTGCATCGGGCTCACAGCTAGTCAACCATAGTTATTTATAGGTTTTTTTCCAGGTTGACATATACCAGTATATATGCTGGATATAACTCCACCGTCCCTACCAGTGACGTAACTTGAAGCTCATGGGCCCCAATGTGAAAGCTCCACCGGGGCCCCCCAATTATTGCAAATCTTTAATAGCATTAGTCTTTTGCTATAGGCTAAAGGAACTTTTTGGGGCCCCCCTAGGCTCCAGGGCCCGGGTGTGACCCACCTATAGTAGTTATGTACCGATCCCTGCCTACACAAGGATCTACAAAACTGAACCTACAGATCCATCATCCCATTTGGTGCCATACGTCCTGTTGTCTAGAACCTTATATTTCCATGATTTATCTGA
>JARQOC010000003.1:106344179-106368127 GCA_033576535.1 Allobates femoralis | reverse complement strand
TCACAAATCTGGATTCAGCGATCCAAAGATTTATTGTATCCATATCTCAGTGTCACAAGCAATGATGTAGTAACAATGTCGTTTGAACGACTCCAAACCCGTGATGTTTCGGTGATATCGTTCATGATATCGTACTGTGTAACGGGGCCTTTTGTAACTTTCCACAATTTTTTCATTTGTTCGATTTTTCCTAATGCAAATTCAATACATTATGGCAACATGATGATTTTATATCACAACAGACTTTATGCACATTTTAACCGCAGGGTAGGCACATGTAGACTCATAGCAAAAACATTTCTTAACAAAGTAACACAAAATTATAGAGTTATTTCAAATTTACTCACATATCCCATTCCCATTGACATCATTATTCACACATTCAATTCCTTTGGCTTCAACAATGGGCTATGGTGCTGGACTGGAAAAGGACTAACGTCTCTTCCCTGGTAGTATCTGTGGCCATCCGAGTACGAAATCACAAGTGCATCATAATGCAGCAATGACATCATGCCAGTGCAGTCAACAGACAGGTATGCCACACCCTATCACTCGGACCAAGGATATTTGTTCTTACACCTATGGCAGTGCATGTCCCTCCAACTGAGTCATCATGGAGTTCAGTAATAGATTCCAATGCTTGCTTGACAAAGGTCCTAAATGGTGGACCAAAACATTGCACTGCAAGATGGTGGAATAAAAACTTTGTTTTATGAACATGCCTGTTGTGTGGAGCGCTGTCTTACATTGGAATCATGCAAGGGCAGATGCTCAAAAGAAGAGCATCAAACATCAGCAGATAAAAAGCAGAACTCCATCTCCTGTCCAGTGGCCACAGACCTCTGTCTTGGCTGATGGAATGGGATGTGCTTCTCCTGGACTCCACCTCAAAGAGAACCTTTCACTGATATTTCTATCTTCTCCAGTTGGTGCCGATCCACTGGACCTTTTTGCTCTAAAGTTATGTTCCCTTCAACCAGCTGGGTGTATTCCACAGAACATCTCTGTGGGTGCAGCAGGGCTTAATTGTCCAATATCAGAAGAGAAAAAGCAAAAGCTTCCGGAGAAGCTCTGTGTTATACACTCAGTTGGTTAAAGAGAAATTTGAACCATTATTCCAAAGGGACATAACCTTGGAATGGAGGGGCACAACGAGAAAAAAAAACTATTCCATGATCAATGGAGCAGCATGAATTGCCGGAGCTACTTGGCTTAAATTAGTGAAAAAAATCCAGTGAAAAGGTCCTCCTTAAAGGGAATCTGTCAACAGGTCTTTATACAGTATCCGATAGCAGCATAATGTAGACACAGTGACCTTGATTCCAGTGGTGTGTCACTTACTGTAATGCTTGGTGTGGGATGATAGAATCCCTGTTTGTCCGATGTAGATGTAGCAAGACTAAGACTTTTGCTGTTTTTAACTCCGCCCACATCCCTGATTGCCAGCTTGCTATGTACACTATGAATTTTCAGCTGGCTGCTAATACTCTGGTGCAAGGATACACAGATTAACCGGGACTGCAGGTAGTGCGAGACATAGTCAGCCAGTGATGACCTGCTGCTGGTAAAACACTGTATTGAAAGTACAGCACAGAGCCCAGACACAGCCCTGAATAAGTGACACATCCATGCAATCAGGATATAAGTGACTGCATTAATGCTGATCTCAGATTAGTTAGCAAAGACCTGCTGAGAGGTTACGTTTAGGGTGCGTGCACATAATCAGTGTATGCTGCGTTTTGGATGCAGTGTCTTGCCGCTGCATCCAAAACGCTGCGTAGCACAGTACTAGCATAGTGGATGGAATTTCAAGAAATATCCGCCCCTCCGCAGCATGTTTATTTCATGCTGCGGAGTCGGAAGTGGCTCCCATCGAGTAACTGCAGGGAGAAGCCGCCCTGCACCCACCGCACATGTTGAGTACAGGGCAGCTACGGTCTCCCTGCGGCCACCCACAGCTTCACTCTGGTCCAACACACCTCGTCCAACACACAGCTCCTTCGGACCGTGTGCACAGACCCTTAAATGAATAGGAACAGTATACAAATAGTATTTGAAGTGTTTGTTTTTTTTATTTATTGGATTTGCTTCAAAATCCTCTTAAACTTGTGAGAAAGTAATCTTTTTAGGGACACAGCAGTAAGTAAAGTAGAATTTAGAGAAAATTGCAGATGGCTATTTTAAAGAGGTACAGTACCTGTTTAGAAGGACAATGTGACTCGATTTGTTTGTTAATGGGAAGATACCAAATGAAACACAATTTTACATTTGGCATCACCTTTATAAATGGCCAACAATTCAACCATCACAAGTTACTGACCTAAACCACTATATAGCAATAACTATGGGTTGGGAGAATGACTATAGGTTCCATTAAAACCTTTAGAAAAAGTCAAGCTTAATGAAAAAATGTCTTTCTTCCTCTTCTAGAGGCATTTTTTTGCTTATTAATTTATTAGAGAACCTCATGGACATACAGTATACAGTATGTTGTGAGTGCCCCATAGTGGCAGCTGCTGGCAGACCAAATCGTGTCATTTAGTTGAATAGCAGTGTTAGGTGAAGCAATGTAGAAGATGCTCTATTCTCCAAGTTTTCATCCATTAGAATAAATTGTAACCTGTTTTAGCCCTTCCAGATACAGTGAAGGAAATAATTATTTGATCCCTTGCTGATTTTGTAAGTTTGCCCACTGACAAAGACATGAATAGTAAATAATTTTAAGAGTAGGTTAATTTTAACAGTGAGAGATAGAATATCAAAAATAAAATCCAGAAACTCACATTGTCTAATTATATAAATTTATTTGCATGTTAAAGAGAGAAATAATTATTTGATCCCTCTGGCAAAGAAGACTTAATACTTGGTGACAAATCCATTGCTGGCAAGCACAGCAGTCAGATGTTTTTTGTAGTTGATGATGAGGTTTGCGCACATGTCTGGAGGAATTTTGGTCCACTCCTCTTTACAGATCATCTCTAAATCATTAAGATTTTGATGCTGTTGCTTGGCAACTCGGAGCTTCAGCTCCCTCCATAAGTTTTCTATGGGATTAATGTCTGGAGACTGGCTAGGCCATGCCATGACCTTAATGTGCTTCTTTTGGAGCCACTCCTTTGTTGCCTTGGCTGTATGTTTTTGCTCATTGCTGCGCTGGAAGACCCAGCCACGACCCATTTTTAATTTCCTGGTGGAGAGAAGGAGGTTGCCACTCAGGATTTTACAGTACATAGCTCCATCCATTGTCTCACTGATGCGGTGAAGTGCTCCTGTGCCCTTAGCAGAGAAAGAACCCCAAAACATAATATATCCACCACCATGCTTGGCAATGGGGATGGTGTTCTTTGGGTCATAGCCAGCATTTCTCTTTCTCCAAACACGGCGAGTTGAGTTAATGCAAAAAGCTACATTTTTGTTTTATTTGACCACAGCATCTGCTCCCAATCACTCTCAGAATCACAAAGGTGTTCATTGGCAAACTTCAGATGGGCCTGCACATGTGCCTTCTTGAGCAGTGGGACTTTGCGGGCACTTCAGGATTTCAATCCATTAAGGTGTAATGTGTTACCAATAGTTTTCTTGGTGGCAGTGGTCCCAGTTGCCTTGAGATCATTAACAAGTTCCCCCAGTGTAGTTTTAGGATGATCTCTCTCCTTCCTCATGATCCTGGATTCCCACGAGATGAGATTTTGCATGGAGCCCCAGATCGATGTCGATTGACACTCTTTTTGTATTTCTTCCATTTCCTTACTATTGCACCAACAGTTGTCTCCTTCTCACCCAGCGTCTTACTTATGGTTTTGGAGTCCATTCCAGCCTTGTGCAGGTCTAGGATTTTTCCCTGACATCCTTAGAAAGCTCTCTGGTCTTGCCCATGTTGTAGAGGTTAGAATCTGACTGATAGAGTGTGTGGACAGGAGTCTTTCATATTGGTGTCAATTTAAGACAGATATGTTTAATACAAGTAACAAGATGATTAGGATCATCTAACTGGTCTGCAGGAGTCAGAACTCCTAATGGTTGGTAAGGGATCAAATATTTATCTTTCTCTTTAAAATGCAAATATAATAAATATAATTAAGACAAAGTGATTTTCTGGATTTTATTTTTTATATTCTAACTCTGACTGTTAAAACTAACCTACCCTTAAAATTATAGACTGTTCATGTCTTTGTCAGTGGGAAAACTTACAAAATCAGCAAGGGATCAAATAAATATTTCCTTCACTGTACTATGATGTACTATTACAGCATGCAGCACAATCTGGTGCAAGTATCCATTCAAGAGCCTATGTGCCCAATAAAAAAGTAATTATAAGATCCTAATGGGTTGCCATTGAAGCCTGAGGACTACAGAATGCTCCCATCACAGTATTTGTGGTACCCATGAGAAGCCCAGCCACTGATTACTGCAGTAGATAGTATATAAGTGCAGTGTTCAGCTATCTCCAGTGCTCCCAATAGGAATGAATGGAGCAGCAGACTGAATGATCCTCCTTTATTCAATCTATACAGGCCTACTGCTTGGGATTGGTGGGGTCCTGGCAATCAGACAACTTGTTATCGAGAAGTTATCATAATCCCATGGATTTTCTACATCTCATTATAAGTAATAATTGATTGCCTTTCTACTTACACAATATATAAATGCAGTCATTACATGAGACAGAACCAGGCTTTCCTTGAAATAAAATTTTGATTTGGTTGGCAGATTGTAATCAGTCAAATAAAATTTGATTCTAATCAAATCTCTCCCAAAAAGCTGTTTAGAATGAGGTGTCTTCAGAACCCAAACTATAATAAACATATGGCCAGGAAAGAGTGAAATGATAACTATAAAACAAATTATTCTCACCAGCCATTCAAGCCCAATCCATCTCTTGTTTTTGGTTTGGTCATTTGTCTTCTTAATTTAAGTCTTCTTTCTGGTCTCTCGGCAGCAACCAGACCTCATAATGTGGTCACATGAGGTACGATGCACTCAACAAACCCAGACGGTAGAAAGGAGATGAAAAGAATTAAAGTCTGAAGACAATAAGAACCAAGACCCAAAACAAGTGACGGAGCGAGCTGTGGGGCAGGACATTTACTATTTTTTAAACTCTTTCATAAACCTTATTTGTTAGCCACTTACAAAAAGTTTGGACTCTGACAAATAGGAATTTTTTTAGTAAATCAGTAAAGAATATAATTATTTATGGATCAACACCCTTATGTCTATTTGGAATGTTTTAGTCCTGCCCAAAGTCCTACCTGGTGATAACCTGGTGATTTTTTGGGGGAATAACCCTTACATTTCTGACTTTCAATTTAGACAGAATATTCTGCCACCTCTTTAAACAAAAAAAGTCTACGTTCTGTTGACGAATTAAGAGCACGTCTGTCAAATATCACACTAAAGACTCAAGCCTTGTGCATGAAGAAGCCAACCCAAGAGAGTCATATTGAGAAGGACAGCCTTTTTTAAATAGAATGTTAGTATTGTGATTGGAAGTCCTTATTTATTTAAGTTTTTATTTTTTCTGGTCAATTTTATATATATATATATATATATATAGCTGAATGTGTGTATGTGTGTGTGTATGTGTGTATGTCCAGGATTGGCGTCTACACCATCACAATTACAGCTACGAAATTTTGCACAGTCACACGTCTGGACCCCGAGAGCGTCATAAGCTATGTTGTGACAAAGTTTTAACCCTGTGCATTCCAGTTCCCCAAACAATTTTGCCCCTATCTACATAATGGGGAAAAACTGACAGTTACCAGTTGACAATTGTGAATGAGAGGGGCTTAATCATAACGCCAAAGACTAACAGCATATACCAGCATATAGTCACTAAGGTGGGGCCCCAACATGGGATATTCACCATGCACAGGGACATGTATACACACTACACGCACACAAAGAGTAACATCAAGTGTATAGCCGCTAAGGTGCAGCCCCAACATTGGATACTCACCACGCACCCAAACACACACACACACCACAAAGAGACACATACAACACAGAGACCCCCCCCCACTGGGACACACACACACCCTATAGCGACACATGCACTCACCCCACAGGGACACACACACACACACCCCACAAAGAGACACACACAACTCAGAGACACACACACACCACACAGACACCCCCCCACACAGGGACACACATGCATACACATCCTATAGGGACACATGCACTCACATCACAGGGACACACACGCACCACAAAGAGGCACACACAACACAGAGACACACACACCACACAGACACCTCCCCACAGGGACACACACACATACACACTCTATAGGGACACATGCACTCATCCCACAGGGACACACACACCCCAGGGACACACACCACACAGACAGACACAGATGTGCACAAATCGCCTCACATTACTCGCCTCATATGTGTGCTATCTTTAATTTCCAAAAATAAACATCTGATTAAAAACAGCCAATGTGCAACACATGTGCCATATAGGGAATTAAGGCAGATGTTAGTCACATGAGCTGTCAATTATGTGAATGTGTGAGGTAACATATACTGCCCGGCCGGGGGGAGGGTTTACTGTTGGCTGGAGATTTATCAGGCTGCCTATAGCAACCAATCACAGCTCAGCTTCTATTTTCCTACAGGTCATTAATATGACATATTCAAATTCTATTTTTTTATAGCTAACATCAGTTATTTATTAACCCGGGCGTAGCCGGGTACTACAGCTAGTATATATATATATATATTCCAAAAAATAGGAACAGTACTAAAAAAAATATAAATTGTGCAGGGCCCTCAAACCTATGTCCAATGGTGCAGTTGTGTAAAAGAAAAAAAAAAGGCAGCAATCCAAAAATCCTATATGCCAGACATAGATACTTATGGTAAGTAGCTAACATTGATTATTTTTTTTTTACCAGGGGTGCTCTAAGGGTGAAAAGATTGGGAAAAACAGTTATCATTTTTATTACACCAATATTAGACATAGATACATACAAGTATTTGCATTTTCTGAACTGACCGGAATGATATACGCTAAATGTCAGCGTGTGATTGGGATGTCTAACATCTAAAACCGGTCTCAGCGAGACACCTACAGATAAATCGTTTACCGGGAATAGAGAAGCAGCGACTCTTTATCCTGACATGTGATAGAGGATGCTGCACAGGAAATTACATGTGTATGTCACACACAAGCAGATTGTTTTATTAACCTTTATTTATAGACCGATGCGGATGTAAGTAATATTCCCAGGACCACCGTTCATTAAATACAGGAGCGATGTAGGTATTAACTATTATCACTTATTCCACAATGATGGACTGTGAGGGGAAGGGAAACAGGATTTCTATAATTTATGATCTCCGACTGATAAATCCTAATCCCTAAATAATCCAAGATGATCTGTAAAATACTAATAATGCTGTCTACCTCCTGATGAAAATAGAGCACATATAAAAGTCTTAGGGCTTATGCACATGGCTCTACTACAGCTCTGTACAAGCTACCATACATCACCCATATACAGTATGTCTATGCAGCCATATGGTTTCTATAAATGATACAGACAGGATTTTTGACTACTGGATTCAGAACTAGATGTCTTGTTTTTATATGAGAGACAGCACACACCTGACTACTGCTCTATAGTGCAGGGCTGATGGGACCCCATTGTGCTGCAGACCCCAAAAAACAAAGTTGTCTCCTTTCCACATGATCGACACCTATAACATCCCTAGTCTATGAGATTGCCGGAGAAAGATGAGCGCTAATCACTAAATGATCTCCTATCTAAAGATTGGTACTAACTTGTTTTTTTGGGCCAATAACTAAGTATTTCAGATAAATGTTAAAGTCAGAACAATTTTACTGCTTAAACTAGTGGATAATCTGTATAAGTCCTAGTAGAACAATATTAATAATACCAGTTTTATAGTGATCAATGTGCCAGGGCTGAGAAATGAGAAATCAAGCTTTAAAGTCACATGCAAGTTAGATTAGAAGTGAATTATAGGTGTGTCAATGCATTTAGAGTAATTATCACACCCCAGTGCGCTTCTCAGCTGCATTGAATATGATTTAAAAGGTAAATTTTTTAGCAATAGCACATTGGATTACAAAACAGTTATCACTTATATCATTGTACTACATCTTTATGACTAGTTTCGGTAGTAAATATCTTGATAGGTTCTCTTAAGGGCCCTTTCACATCTGCGTTTTTTGAAATTCGCATTAAACCCCACTGCAGGGAGTAAATGAACCATAATCCTCCTGGCAGCGTTTTGGTTTCAGTCATGGGTGCAGCATCAAAGTAGATCAATCACCGCTCTGCGTATGAAGAGCGGTGGTTGTAACCATACCCTCCTCTCCACCCCCTGCACTGACTGACTGACACCTTTTTGTGTTACTAAGCTTCTGTCAGTCAGTGTGGTGGACCAAGAGTCAGCCGAAAGAGAAAAAGTCCAGGATTGGAGGTCACCCTGATGGAGGGAGACCGCAAACCCCACCCACTGTTTGTCACTTTTGTAGGAGTGCGGGCAAAGCTTAAAATAAAGCTTGGAGGCTTCATGAAACACAAAAAAAAATTATCCTGCTCTCCAGAATATCCGGGAGCACCAACTTGGGTTTGCATATAATATAGCTGGCTGTCAGACTGGCGGCCTGCTGTTTTGGTTGCCAAATCCTAGATAGCAGGTATGCCAGATCAAGGTACAGGCCCTGCATCTGTTCTACAAGTGTCTCGATGGGATCCATTTAAGATCCAGGAAAAAAAATGTGAGAAAATCTAAGCACAGTGAATGAAATTCAGCTCAACCTCTGATCAGTGTTGGAGCTTAATATCATTTGCATAATGCATCCGATTCTCTCACATAAAATAATATACGTTAGTGTGATTATACCCGAAAGGTGAACGATTAAAGTCAGGAGACCATTCTAGGGTGCCGGTAGGTTGTCAGACAGACTAGGATCTATTGAAAACAACAATATAGAATGACAGCGCCTCACAAACAGTGGTGATTTTCATATCTACATCTTTTTTCCGTCTCCCAATACGACGTTTCAAACACACAGGTTCTTTATCAAGCACCTGTGTGTTCGAAACGTTAAATTGGGAGACGGAAAAAAGATGTGGATATGAAAATCGTCACCATTTGTGAGGCGCTGTCATTTTATATATCGATGTCTGCATGCTGTCCAGGACGGACTCCCTGGATCGACGAGCGCCCCAATTAAGGGTAACGTGTGAAGCCCAAATTTACCGTGCTGCTGCAAACCATTAGTGTATTTGTAGGATCTATTGATTTTGTTGTGGCTATCTTAGTACTCCTACGAAGCCTAGCCAAGGCTGTGCTTCATGGAAAACTGTCAATACTCCTATATTTAACCCCTTCACTACCTAGGCTGTTTTGATCTTAATGAGTTTAAAACTTTGGAACACTTCAACGAATCCCCAGATTCTGAGACTGGTTTTTTAGGGTAAATTTAACATGAATTTTTTTTGCATTTATATGTAAAAAAAGTAAAATTTGGTGAAAATGTTTAAAATGTTGCAATATCATACTTTGAATTTTTTTATTCTTAAACCAGAGAGGTATGTCACACAAAATAGTTAATAACTAACATTTCCCACATGTCTACATTACATCAGCACACTTTTGGAAACAAAGTTTTTTTTATTAGGAAGTTGGAAGGCTTGAAAAATTATCAGCAATTTCTCATTTTTCCAACAAAATTTACAAAGCCACTTTTTTTAGGGACCACATCACATTTTAAAGTGACTTTGAGGGGCCTACATGACAGAAAAACACAATTCCAAAAACTGCACCCCTCAAGCTACTCAAAACAAAATTCAAGAATTTTATTAACTCTTCATGTGCTTCACAGGAGCTAAAGCAATGTGGAAGGAAAAAATAAAAACTTTACTTTTTCCAACAAAAATGTTATTTTAGCTTCAAATAATGCATTTTTGCATGGAACAGGAGAAAATAAACCCTAAAATGTGTTGTGCAATTTCGTACGAGTATGTCGCTATCCCATATGTGTGGTCAAAACCCACTCTTTGAGTGCACGGCAGGGCTAGGAAGGGAAGGAGCAAAATTTGACTTTTTGAATGGAAAATTAGCTGAAATCATTAGCTAACAAAATGTTGCATTTGCAGAGCCCCTGATGTGTCTAAACAGTGGAAAGCCTCTACAAGTCACAACATTTTTTAACCAGACCCCCAAGGAATTTATTTAGGTGGGTGCTTCATACATTGAGCCATGAATTTGAAAAAGTACTTTTGTCCCTCCAAAAATGATCTTTTAAGTTCAATTTTATAATTTTCACAGGGGCAACAGGATAAAATTAATCCTCAAATTTGTGAGTACCCTTATACCTCATATATTCCGGAAAACCACTGTTTGGGCACACAACAGGGTTCAGAAGGGAAGGAGCTGCATTTATAAGTGCAGACTTTAATAGAATAGTCTACTGGTGTCTTATCATGTTTGGTTAGCCCTTGATGTGCCTAAATAGTTGAAACTCCCCCCACATATGACCTCATTTTTGAAACTGGAACCCCAAAGAATTTATATGTATGCCTTGGGAGCATTTTGAACACCCAGGTGCTTTATACATTGAGAAGGAGAAACAGGATGGACCCCAAAATTTGTTAGGCAATTTGTCTTGAGTATGCTGATACCGTACATGTGGAAAAAAAAAAAAAAACATTGTTTGGGCGCACGGCAGCGCTCGGAAGGGAAAAAGTGATGTTTTGAAGTGCACATTGTGGAATGGCCTGCGGGTATCATGTTGAATTTGGTTAGCCCTTAATGTACCTAAACAGTAGAATTCCCCAACAAGTGACCCAATTCTGAAAATTAGACCCCCAAAGAAAGTTATATAGATGTGTGGTGAGAACCTTGAACCCACTGGCACACCACAGACTTTTAAAATGTAGAAAGGTGAAAATGTAAAAAATGTGATTTTTCAAAAATGTTGTTCTAGCACCAAATATTTTCATTTTCACAAAGATATCAGGAGAAATTGGACCCCAAAATTTGTTGTGCTATTCATTCAGAGTATGAGGATACCGCATATGTAGTGTAGTTTGGGAGCACGGCGGGTTGGGGATGGAAGGAGCTCCATTTAATTTAATTTAATTTTTTTGAGCACAGATTTTTCTATACTAATTTTGAGCACTCCATTTACAGAACATTTACAAAAGTGGCAAACATTTGGTTTAGATTTTATGGGGCTCAGAAGAGAGGGGAGCATTTGGATTTGGGAGTGCAGGTTTTGCTGGTATTCTTTTGGGGGTGAAGGAGTCATAGCGCTTTTCCAAAGCCTTTGTGCTACCAGTAATGTGAAAGTCCCCTATATTTCCGTTACCAGATGACAGACCTTTGTGGGGACTTGTTTTTTTGTGGGTTGAGTTAAATACTATTTGTGATTATTTGGGTACAGAACATTTTGGATCAGTTTATATTTATCCTATGCTCTATGCTGAGCACTTACATTTGTGTACCCAGCTAAATCTCAAAAATACATGATTTAGGTGAAACCCTCGATAGATCCATTCACCAGAGTTACTCCGGACTCAGTTTGGCCTCTGTTAAGTGGTGTCCATCTTTTCAAAGACAAGCAAAACTGTGCTTGACCGCACTTTTGTGCAAGAATAAAGGATTGATGCCACCAGATCACAGGTCAGCTGAGAGTTCAAAATGGCTCCCTACTGCCTCATTACAGTGAATTAGGAATTTTGTCTAAATCATATTTTTTAGATATTTACACTTAATTCTTGATGTAACCGCTCACTGTAGTGGGCTGGATAAATGTGAGCTGAACCTGACTATGATATTTGAGAGGCAAAATAAACTAATCAGCAGCAATTGAAATATTGACTTTATTATTATTTTTACACCATTCACCTTGCGGTACAAGTGATTAGGTGCCTTTTATTCATTAGATTTACATTGTTTTTTTAATCTGCAGTTACTATCACGCTAAAAATGTGTTTTTACAAAATAAAGTTTTTTTCCATCGCTGAAATTTGAACGATATATATATATATATTTTTCTGCAGACAGAGTTATGGGAGGGCTTGATTTTTAAAGGGGTGAGTTGCAGTTTTTATTGGTACCTTTTTGGGTCACATTTTTTTTTATCACTTACTACTCCAATTTTTGTGAAGCAAAATCAAGAAGAATCTGCAGTTCAGGAACTTTTTCTATTGTTTTTTTTTTTATTTTTTACACCATGCACCGTTTGGAAGAGTGATACGACAGCTTTATTCTTTGGGTCAGTACAATTACAGCAATACCACATTTATATAGTTTTTTTTTATTTTTTCCTCTTTGACATCATATTATGATGTAAAAGAGGAAATACTGTGTTATAACAAAAAAAGAAAGGTTTCTCTTTGCTGTATTCTGAGAGCTATAATTTTTTTAATCTTTTCTTTGAAAGAGCTGTAATGGCAGCTTTTTTTATTCCGTGACAAGATAACGTTTTCAGCGGTACTTTTTTCATTTATTTGTGACTTTTTGATCATGTTTTATTCCACTTTTTTTTGTCTGATGTATGATGAAAATACCTTATTTTTGCTAGTTTTTAATTTTTTGTTTTTACTGTGTTCACTGAAGAGGTTAACTTGTGTGACAGTTTTATAGAGTGGGTTGTTACGAACGCGGCAATGCCCAACAAGTGTAGTGTTTTGATGGTTTGTGTTTTTTTTACATAAGTATAATTATTTATTAGAATATTTTTTGTTCTTTATTATTTGATTTTTAATATTTTTTCATATTCTTTTTTAATTAGTCTCTTTATGGGACATCCTATTCTGCTGCTCTGGTTGCAACTGTCCTGTACTGCAATGATCAGACTGCTATACAGTTACATGATTATTACATGATCTCCGAGGCTTAGGTCAAGTGACTGGATGTTGCCATGCCAAGATTGGGTTGGCATAAGGGAGAGGGTGCCGAACCCTCTCCCAATACCCTAACTCCTACGATCAATATCTACTGCAATAGTTAGGGGGTGATACAGCCAGTGATACCCAATGATTGATTGCCCATGGCTTTGTGACACCACTCTTCTTCAACCTCCAATTTCTCCATGCACGGGATGAGGCTGAGGGAAGCAATCACAGGTGGATCACACCGCCACTGTCTTACACAATGATGGGAGTGATCGTGTCACAGCACGATCATTCCCATCAGGGATGGAGGGGGTACACTGCCCCCTCCAGAGATCCTGCTTATTGCAGTCCCTACCATAGCGAGATCGTAATGATTGTCACCTGTGGCAACAAGCTCTGGTGCCCTGCTGATAGCATCAACAGAGACCGGACCGTGATTGCTGCTCCTGTGGCCACAGTGTCATGATTCCGCCAAGAACCTATTCATCAACAGTCGGTAAGTACCACCGACCTTTGACATTCAGGAACATCAAAGATTGTGAATGTGTTAACTATATAGAATTGCAAGAGGCTGAAATATAAAAAAAAATCTAAAAAATAAATGTTTAAATTACACATTTTTTACCTAGATCAATGATAACAAAAAAACACAGTAAAAATATATATTTGACTTCCTTCATCTCTAATGGTACCTTTACACGCCGCCACAACAGGATGGATACAACCCGCTACAGGCTACAAATGTAGCTTGTCGAGCCAATATTGCCCGTAGTAGCGGCGTCTGAAGACGGGACGACACAGCCGGCTACAGATACCTCTGTATCCGTGCACTGCCCATAAACATATGGCAACATCGCCGATTGTAGCGAGCTGTATCGGCGTGTAAAGAAGCTACAGAAGGGAACTCTGGACACCCGGCGATGTAGCTGCAATGTGGCTAAGGCGTCACCCATGCTGCGTGATACCGCGCCCCTTCAGCGATCATTGGTGGAAGATGCTGCGTTACGATTGGCCCTTGCCTCACAGCCCTCCATCTTGGATGAGCTGTCCCTTCAGCACTACACATACGCGCCGTATGCACGATCAGATAGTAGTACAATTACGCGGACACACACTTGAACGTAAAATCATAAATGGCCCATGATCTACATACAGTGTGCACATCCTATCAACATGAAAACGAATAATGCGGGACACAGCGCACAAGTGTGTGTTACGTACCGCTCTGGCTTATTGCACAGCAGCTGCCGTAGAAGTGTTCCGGGTCTGGCAGTGCGCGCAGCGCGTACACAGATGCACACAATCCCATACCACATCGGAGGAGATTACCCAGTAGACAGATCAGAGCCGTGTTGTACGGACTGCACTGTGGGTCTTCTGCAGTAGGGGCCGCATAAGTGTGTCGGCCGAGTCACTGCGTGTTGGCTACTTATAAAGGTGTGTCACCCCCACAGCGGTCGTAATGACGTCATGACGTTGGTTTCATTTTCACTCTGCCTGCAAGGTGCCAGCCCCGCCTCTGCACACACCATAGCAGTCATGGCAGCCGTGCACCGCGCCGCAACATGGGGGATGGCGGAGCTGATCATCCTCATTGATCATTGTGACCGTCGGGACTATTGGGGCCACCATCACCACCGCCACCCCAGGCTGCGCAATCGGTGCACCGTGCGGCGGATCCAGCGGGCCCTGCTCTGCCAACTGGGGGTACAGAGGACAGTAAAAGCGATCCAAAAAAAGATCGCTGACTTTAAGCACAAGTGCCCAGGTCGCATACTGGACATCCGTGCCAGGATTGCCAGGCTGCGTGGTGAGTAATTGTTGCCCCAAAAACACACACCGCCACATGTGCATGTCCCACAATACACAAAAAATGATGGAAACATATGACAAGGGACAGTGTGGCCTACACAATCAAACACATCTTCACAGTGTTGTGCTCATCCAGTCAGGCCTAAAAATGTCTCACACGCACAGTCCATGCATACAACATGAGTGTATGCATCCAGCATCACCTGGTTGATGCTAAGTAAGGCTGGGGTCACACACACAGATATCTGCCCACATATTGTTTGCACATCTCTGTTTGCAGTCAAATCATGGTCACATGTTGACATTTGGAGAGAGCCTCAAAATGGAACAATGTGTCCATGCTTTCACTGCAACCAGAGATCTGTCAACAATATCTGGCCACATATCTGTGTGTGTGTGACCCCAGCCATAGCCGTCAAATACATACCCACACAAGCTCTTTGTAGGACAACAATGTGTAGGCATGATCTTATTACGTCTTTTATGTTCAAATTTCAAACTAGATGCTGAATCCTCATCAGAAGAAGGGCCCCATGCCCCACCCCCAGGTGGCCCATCAAGAACCCCACCACATCAGCCTCAAGTGGCACCCTTGTCCCCAGGGTCAACACCTTCCCCCGGGCCTCAGGAGCCAGACGTCCCGTCACCCACCGGGACAGAGGACGTGGAGGACCAGTCCGCACCTGGCAGCCCGCTGGAGTGTGACCAGCTGTCCCCATCTGCCTGGCTGCTGGAGGAACACATCAACTCCCCACAGGAGGGCGAGGAGCAGCAAGTACCTGGCGGCCCAGAGGAGTCTTTGCCCCGTAGCCCAGGACCACTGTTACCCCTGAACCACATAATGTGGCCACGGAGCCCCAGCCCGGGAGTAACACCACCTCCCACTGTCTCCAGCTCAGTGGCGAGTCCTGGGGTGACCATGTCCCCACACAGTGACTATGGTGGTAAGTGTGTTATGTTGCCACAGACACCCTGCACACTGTTGCTTCAATTTCATCTGGGGCCAAACAATTTATGTAAACAAAGTAAACCATGTTGGTTCTCCCTTTTTCCAGATGGTGAACGTGCGGGCTCATATGGATGGAGCTTGACCCCATCTCCCTCCCCGTCTGATGGTGAACTGGATTTGGAGGAACAGGGTAAGTGGATGGTTGCGGCCAGTCATGACTAACCATCAGCAGTGACGAGTGTGTACTAAAGTTTGTGTTTACTCCCAATACAGGTGCCCCTACCATGGAGGAATTCATCCAGGCCCATCAGGCATTTGTGGCCCGTTTGACCACGGCTCTACAGCGTGGCCTGCAGGACCTTGGCCGCCTGGCTCAAATGCTGGCGGACCTACACCCACACCATGGTTCACACCCATGAATTTGAGGGATGCATTGTATCCTGGCCAAACATGGCCCCACAAACAGTTGTCCTTGTTGGACCCTAAAATTTTCACACGTTGGCTTGTTGCCTTGCAAAAGTGAAAATATTGTTTTTTATTTTTTTTTGCCCCCGTTGGGCTCTTTTCTTATAGTGTCCCACATTGGGACCATCACAAGTGTGGACTGGCTAGCCCCATCTGGCCTACAATCCCTATACTGTCCCACATTGGGACCATCACAAGTGTGGACTGGCTAGCCCCATCTGGCCTACAATCCCTATACTGTCCCACATTGGGACCATCACAAGTGTGGACTGGCTAGCCCCATCTGGCCTACAATCCCTATACTGTCCCACATTGGGACCATCACAAGTGTGGACTGGCTAGCCCCATCTGGCCTAAGCCTTCCTTGTATGATGGCAAATGTCTGTGACACATGTATGTTTACAATACAATGCTGTTCTAACTTTGTTATACGCTCCTTCATGTGACCTTACTAATATTTGGTGACCAAACCTCACCATAACCTAACTATGTGAGGCACATCACAACATCCCTTTGTGAATGTGCTAAGACATTCCAAATGAACCGATGGTGATCCTGCTGAGCGAGCACTGGCCCATATTGTGTGGCTTGGGGAAACCTATTATTGGCCACAATTACATTCACCCCCAAAAACCCACACAATCCTTATTCTGAAATGAATACACAATTGTGTTAATAAATAAAATTTATTCCAGCCTGGAATTTAAAAAAAATTACAAATAATAGAATTTTAGTGGAAAAAAAAATTAAAAAAAAACCACTAATTTTGGCCAAAAATCAATCAACAAAATATACATATAAAACGCAATTCCTGAAATTATAAAGTCCAGACTGCCAATTCTGTGCATTGGCTACTAGTGTCCAAATTACTCCTCTTCTGTCGGCTCTGACAATGCCGCATCCCCCCTCCTCTGAGGGCAGCCCCGACCTGCCCCAGAACGTCTGGTTGAACGACGATGTGTTGAGGGGGGATGGGGTGACTGTGGCGGGGCCGGTCTTCTCACGGGCCGAGATGGGGCAGCTGGTGAAAGGGGCCACAAGGTGTGTTGCATGGGGAGGGGACGTGGCAGCCCCATTGAAGGGCCCCATCATCGGCAGCATCAGCGGCATTGTGGAACACCCTCAGAAGGATCTTCTTCTGGAGCGGCTCCATCCCTCGCATTCTGTTGCTCATGTAGAGGGCGTCGGGGTCCATGTGGGTCCGTTGTTCATCCAACAACACGCGTCGGGCCCAGGTCGCCAGCTCCGTCTCAGGTGGTGCAGGACGTCGGCGGCGACGGATCCCGGAGCTGGGACCTGGGCCTGGACCCACATCACTCGCCGCGCCCTCCTGCTCAGCCCCAGATGTCATGGGCTGAGCATCATCAGCAACAGAATCCTCGGCAATGGAGCCGTCCTCTTCTGGGGCCTGTGGGTGGGGAAAAAATAAAAAAAAAAACCATTAGTGGAGGCTATATCAACTGTATACATTCACAACAGGACTCTATATACCACTCCCACACACACCAAGCCCAACTACCAGAATGCAAAATGAGGAATAACACAGTAAAGCAAATAAGGTTCAAGACCCCAACACCAGTGGTTCTCCTGTACACTCACCTCGACCATTCCAGGAGCTCAGCTAAATACATAATTAGTTGTTTGTCACGTAGCCGTAATCCAATATTAGGACATGTCACCACAACACCTTGATACTGGGGGCTGTGCTGGCCAATGACACATATTGGGCACCTTCCCATTAGGACTCCTTTATGGTGAGAATCCACCCCTCACTCAATTACCTTTAACCCACTGGCAACAAAGCCAACACACATGTGAGACAGCACCATTTACTACATGGTACTATGTGGCTGTTTGAGAACAAACCACCTGCTATCTTGAAACCCTTAAATAACTAACCTAAACATACCAAGATGTTGTGGAAGAAGCAACATTGCAATACGGCTGGAAGCATAGAATAGAAAAGTCTGGTAAGTCATGGAAGGAGGGCAGATAGATTGACACCCCAAGGTGTGCCGCAGCAAGGAGGTAAATATGGCAACACATTTGGTGTGAAGGATTTATCGAAGCACACATGTGAAGGAAACATTGTGGCCCACCACTGTCACACAATTACCCACCTCCTGTGGCGCAGGTGGTGATGCAGCCGGGCCTACATGGGACGCAGCAACGGGGCAGTTGGTGGTCGTTCGATGCGGGCGAACCTCGCCCAGGATGAAGGTGAACAGGGGATAGTACCATAGGGTAGGTGATGGTACCTCCTCTGCTCCAGCCCCTGAGCGACGACGCTGGTACAGAATGTGAGCCCGCATGAACGCCGACCTCATGTTTTTGATCTTAAGTGCCACCATAGGCTGGTCCCACGTCTTGCCTACCCTTGGCTCCAAGCGATTTGCCAGAGCCACAAGACTCCTGTAGGCCTCGGCCCTCGCTGCCCGATTTTTATATTCGGGCAGCGAGCTGCGCCACAAACATTCGTGCCGCTGATACTCCGTGAGAAGCTGGGATTCCAATTCCACAGTACCCGTCGGCATCTGCCGATGAAAAATTAACAAAAAAAGAAACAGTCACAACACAAGGCATACCGACATTTCAAAACTTGCCACAATCATACACATAATCATTAACTTTCTACAGTGATCATCTATGCAGCTATTTTGTGGAGTGAAACTGGCCATGAGTGTGCCATTTTCTCAATCTCAGACCGCTACTAACTCAAACACATGTATGCTGCCAATATCAAGCCCCGGATATCGGTGTCCACCTACAGATGTTTCAAACATGATTTCTGTCCCCAATGTACCTATTGCAACACACCTTGACACGGTGTGTGCGTACATACCTGTAGAGGGCAACATGTGACCTAACACGTTGTGTGCTAACTAGTACCTGGCCAGTGTCCACAATGGTAAGGGGTCACTATATCAGAAAGGCGGGCTGGGTGTGTGCCAACACTGCACATACTACATGTAATGTGCACCCAGATGATCATGTAGGTGTTCCTCCAGACGTGGAAGTCCCATTTTAACACATGTACCCAACATCCCTGGAATGTCCGCCACAATTCTACCACCCCTGAAATGTTGATGTGAAGTACCAGCCAAAGAAATAACAGCGTGCTCTTTTACCATTGCCAAAAAGCAGAAGGTGCAATACATACTTACACTATATAAGTAGAGGCACTACCTGGCTACTGGGCGACACAGAATAAGGTTCACATATTTAATATTACGTGTTCAATATTTGCATGCCGCTTCAAACATGGCCATACACACATCGCCTAAGCTGCCTGTGCCAGAACCAGCTGCGTTCATTACATTTTCTTACAAACCGCTAAAGAGGCTTACCGTCAGAGCAACAGAAGTCAAACAGGACACTAGTAGCTCAATGCACATCGACGTCTGGACACGGAGCAGTGGCCATTGACCTGCCTTTATAGTCCGGGACACCAATCACAGCGGACACAATAATGCACATCCTGAAGGGGCACCTGGGTGCGGATTTGCCTTCCGCTAATTGGTGGAGATCGCTGAATCGTGATAGGTTGGCGGCCCTTTAAAAGTTGGCCATCCCGCCAAACATTACGCTTGCTGGCCAGACCCATTAGGTAAGTTTTTGTGGACACACATGGAATTGGCGCAGGGTGGGGTGCATATGTTGATGTTCTTGGAGAGCGCCGGAGACTGGTGTAGCGGCCGATATAGGGGTTTGTATTGTAGGGGACGACATATAGTGTAGTGTGTGGGTTAGGATACGGCATTTTGTGTGGGCCTTGACACTTTTGTTGAGATACATTGCTGTGTTTGTTTGCAGACAACATACAGGAGAATGGATGCATGACTGTAGACGGAACTGTGTCACTCATGTCGACTGGATCGATTTCTGCATACTGGTTGTGGCCAATGGAGACTGTGTTCAACGGGAATGGGATGACACAGGGCTTTGAGGTGTTGGGCGCCAGACATGGCATACATGTGTATTTAAAATGACACCTTCAAAAACCAATTACACCATGGGTAACCATCCGCAGTCATGTGCAATGTTGTTTGGTTCATGTAGCCTTCCTCAACCTTCCATATCGGGGTACGTCACATTCGTTATTCTTCTCATTTTTACTGTAATCAATTGACATTATGGGCTGTGTAATGGATTATGGGACCTGTTTGACCAACATTATTGGTGACACATGTCCCTTTCTAACTCACCTAGGTGCAGATGTGTGAATTTTGGGAGCTCCCATTGACGTTGATGTAGAGGAGGCCACTCTCAATCGCCGTGTGCCATGTTGTTTGGGGTGACTACTGGGTGTTTGCCGTCCTTGCTTCAGGGTTGTGTTTTGGGCCCACACAAGAGATCCCATCCTCTTGGCTATAGTGTGTAATGGAAAAGAGGTGTGGGTTGCTGAACCTGCTGACTTGCACACATTTTGGTCTATGTACTCATGTTGTGCTTTCACATCTACAGGTGCTGATATTGAGGATGCAGAATATCCATGACCGCAATGTTATCGTGGCTCTTGCGTTGGTGGAAGAGCAAATGTGGTATCAGGATCGGTATGAAAGGTTGATGAGGCGCAGACAGCGGCGGATGTGGACCCGTGATTGGCTTCTGAGGCGGGAAACCCGGGGCCACATGCAGCTGTTGCGGGAGCTGGAGCTTAACTGTCCTGATGATTACCGAAACTATCTCCGTATGCCCGAGGACTGTTTCACCTTCCTATTGGAGCGTGTTGGGCCAATGATAGCGCGTCAGGACACTATAATGCGCCCATCAGTATCAGCTGCTGAGCGGTTGGCGATCACTTTGCGGTTCCTGGCTACAGGGCAGTCCATGACATCCCTCACATACGTGTCACGTGTCTCCCTGCCCCTGCTGAGCCGCCTGATCCCTGAAACGTGTTGGGCCATCTGGAGAGCTCTGCAGCCAGCCTACATGAAAATGCCATTAACCGCTGCAGAATGGCTGGAAGTGGCCCAAGGGTTTGAAACCCGGTGGAACTTCCCCAACTGTGGCGGGGCATTGGATGGTAAGCACGTGAGGATTACCAAACCTGCCCACTCTGGCTCTTCGTATTACAATTACAAAGGGTATTGTAGTATAATCCTCATGGCTGTAGTAGATGCCAACTATGAGTTCCTCTACGTGGATGTTGGAATGCCTGGTCGCAACTCAGATGGGGGGGTGTTTGCCCTAAGCTCCTTGGCAACACTACTAGGGAATGGTGGGCTAAACTTACCCTCAAATGAGCACACGACCGAACATCTCAACTTTGCGTTTGTGGCGGATGAAGCATTCCCACTTCAGGAACACCTACTGCGGCCATATCCCCAGAGGGCCCTTACTTCTGCGAGACGCATTTTCAACTACCGGCTATCCCGGGCCCGCCGAGTAGTTGAAAATGCGTTTGGGATAATGGCCAATAGATTCCGGATTTTTCATACACCTATACATATGAAACCGGAGTCTATTGACGCGGTAGTGGTGGCCTGCTGTGTGCTACATAACTTCCTGCGTCGTAGGGATAGGGCATCATACACGCCAGGAGGTTATGTAGATAATGCAGACGCTACAACAGGGGAGCTCCGTCCAGGGTCTTGGCGTGATGAGGCCCATGTGATTGTGCCACTCCAGCCGCAGAGCCATGGCCGCACTCGGCAGGAGGCCAGGGACAGTAGAGAAGCTTACTGTTCCTACTTCAATGGGTCTGGTGCAGTGAGCTGGCAGGACCAGGCCATATAATGTGGCTGGCTCTGGGAGTTGCTTTTTGTGTTTTCAATGAAGGTGACAGCAGGTTAGCTGCACCCCTTTAATGTTTGGTTGACCTTTTCCATTCTCTTAGTTTTCATTATGTGCATGAGTTTTCATTATGTAGTTATTTAGTTAGTTAGTTTAGGTTATTTTTGTATTTTTTCCATGCACAGTTTGCAATGTGTGGTGATTTGCTTATCCATTGAATTTGCCTGATGAATGTCACCTGCTCTTGAATTCTACAATGTTTTTACTTTATGTATATTTTGTTTGCACAAGACAAGGTCAAGATTCATGCAATATATTAAACCTTTTTCTGTTGGATCCAACATAATCTGTGTGAGCCTGATTACTTGGTGGAGGAGGGCAATGTGATGCAGGGTTGGGTGGGGGCCTGGGATGTCATAGCCACCTATTGGCTGGGATTGTGCACACAATATGTGTGGGTAGCCATGTTTTTCTGAAAGTCTTTTGCCCAACAGTGTTTGTGGCCATTGTGCGTACATGATCCTTTATTTTGTTGTAGGCAGAGGGTCCCCTGCACACAGCACATTGATGCAGGACATATTCTTGTCAGGTGTTTGCTAATACACTGTCACACAGATCTTTGACTTGGTGCCTTGGAAGCTGATCCACTACATTCACATCTGTCAGCACATATATTAAACCCCATTCAGCCTGTATACATACACATACTTCGCCACAGTTGTCACAGATTTTTGACAGAAAACGCACATACTGTCTTTTGTAAGACGCTAATGTGTGGCACACAAACGCACCTCAGTTCAATCTGCACACGCGGCTGTCACAAGCGCTGATCGTGCGTGACACGGCAAACACTTGTACTACGCACACATAGCCCCGGACCGCTACTTTCATACACACGGGATATGTGACTGGCCACCGCTCTAGCGTGACCCATTACCATCGATTTGGATGCATTCGCCAGGCTCCGCCATGTCACAAGCGCTTATTCCGTGCCACACTCCGTTCACTAGTACGGCACGTCTCGGCCATCCGCCCTTTCCGTCGTGCCCAATCACAACTCCGTAGTGTTGGCCAATGGTTGTGGTTTGGGCGCGGCGTACAGGTCTGTGGCACGCCTATTTGTTTTACGTCCTGCCTTTGTTGCTCCCAGATCACTCTGTGGTGGCTGTGTGTAAAGCTGGTACGCTGAGCTACAGACGGCTACTTGCGACACACCCGGCGATGTATGTAGCTGTAGATGTAGCGTAGCGTAGCGCACCTTGTGGCGGCGTGTATAGAGGGTGCGGTTCCCGTTGGTAACCGTTCGGCCGTGCTCGTGCACGTGAAGTTGCCGTTGGTATCCATCCTGTTGTGGCGGCGTGTAAAGGTACCATAAGGGTACCTTTACACGCGGCTACATTTCTAGGGTGGCTACAGGTAACTTACTGGTTGCAGTGAAATCATGGAGAGATTATTCCATTTGTACACAGCAACAAGATAGAACCTTGTCTCCATGATTTCACTGCAACCAGTAAGTTACTGTAGCCACCCTAGAAATGTAGCCGCATGTAAAGGTACCCTAAAAGTTCAATCTATGAAGATACAATATAAATCAAAAGTATAACTAACATCAGTAAAATTGGAATTTTACCACAATAAGAAAACTGTCATCAAGAGAAAATAAAAAAGTAACATCTCAGAAAATGGCGACATAAACATCCAAAAGCTTTTTTTACAAATTTTTTTAGCCATTAAAATACAAAATCAACTATACAAATGTGGAATTTTTTCACTTTTGTCTTGTGTACATTATAACCATATTCTACTGTACACTATGTTCATATGGTTAAGTAAGAGTGGCTTCACACCACGGTAAGGTCCGATGACCCTGACAGCCTCTGACCGGATCAGCACACAGAATCGGAGGGCTAATATGCCCTCCGGTCCGGTGTTCAGCCGGAAGCAGCTGCCGCCGCTGATTATTCCTGAAATAACAGCGACGTGCAGCCGCAGGTGTCCGGTTCCCGGATCCTCCCATACCGGGACAATCCGGCCCCATAGGCTCCCATGATAGGGAGCGCCGGATTGCACCGGATCCGGGAGGATCCGGGG
>JARQOC010000003.1:106275366-106344079 GCA_033576535.1 Allobates femoralis | reverse complement strand
CTGTAGTTGCTGAGTGACATTCGAATAAGATGACGGTCATCCCGGTCAGTGAAGAGTCGCTGTGTAGCTTTGTTGTCCCTAATGTCTGATTCTTGACCTTGTTGTAATGGACTACTGTCTTCGAAATTTTAAGGATGGAGGCAACATGATGCTCACTGTATCTTTCTGCTAGTAAATTGAGCACTTCTTTTCCTCACTCAAGACTTTTCTTTTCAACTCCTTTGACATAGTTGAAAGTTATTTTTTAATTCAAATTACTTTTGGGCAAATCCTAGCACTTGTTTTGCCATCCAGCTTGTCGTATGCAAGAGGATTGTGAAGACCACAGCAGTGTTCTTTATACTTTCCCACGTCAAATAAAATTTGGTTCAGTTGATCACCTAATCAGAAGCACATTAAGTAGAATGAGGTGTACCTTGGTTGGAATTTAAGTGACACTGGAATGGAATGGCTGTCAGACATGTAGAGATGGTGATTTTTAGAAAACTGTGCAGTGGTCTTTTAATTTTTGCCAGAGTTGTATATAAATATAATTGTTATTAAAAGACACACAAATGTACAGTCTTTAGTTTAGGGATTTTCTTAGCCTGTGGCAATCTGTATATTTAATAGCTATTTAAAGTCATATTTAATTGCTTCTGTATGCAAGGATTCTTTCCAGGCAGTATGCGCTCCCGGTGGACAGTGGATGGCAAGGATTCTTTCCAGACAGTATGCGCTCCCGGTGGATGGTAGATGGCATGGATACTTTACAGGTAGTATGCGCTCCTGGTGGACAGTGGACGGCAAGGATTTTTTTTCAGGCAGTATGCGCTCTAGATGGACAGTGGATGGCAAGGATTCTTTCCAGGCAGTATGCGCTCCCGGTGAATGGTGGACATTGCTTCTGTTTAATGGCTACCCATAGCTGTAAGTGGGGGATGAGGATACACCGCTTATACAGTTCTAATTCATAGAGGTATAGGCAGCAGCATTAAATCATTAGCAAAAATAAAAACTTTGTACACATGACAGTATTGTGGACATTAGAGGGGTTTTCCATTTTCTTAAATACTCTGTCCCAATACTGTATATAGTAGGTGTAATAGGAATAATAATGGTAGTAAATCTCTCCAATTAGAAATGTTGTATAGTTCTCCTAATCAGTGATGTCCCTTAACTCAGAGTACCCCAACTCTTCATCAAGGCCCATAAACAGTGCAAGTTTTCAGGATTTCCATAGCATTTGACAGTTGAAATCATCACCAGTGCAGGGAATTAAATTATCAACTGTCAAATGCTAAGGAAATCCTGAAAACCTGCATTGTTGGTGAGGCTTGCGGACTGGAGTTGAGGAACACTGCCTTAACTCATGTGCAGGACATTGCAAGTTAAGTATCCATGGTTACGACCACTCAGGTAGTGATAGTTAATTAGTTAGCTCGTTAGTTAGATAGTTGCTTGTCATTGTAACAATGGATATCTAAGCTATTGTAATGCCCTGGACATGATGTTTGTATGTTATGAGCAGGAAAAATGGACAAACTGACTGACATTTACAAGGTCCAAATTTTGATGGCTTGACAACAGGGTCAAAGCAGCTCAAAAACAACAGGTTGGGGAGTTACTGATATACAGTAGTTAGTACTAATCAAAAGTGGTTCAAGAAAAGATCTAATGAACCTTAGTTACAGGGGACAATTACCTCACTAATGTGAGAAGGCAAGACAGTTGGATCTTGCACTACAGAAGAATCACTTTATCTCAAATTTCAGATTGCTTTATATAGGATTAAGTAGCTACAGAGAGATCAGATTGCTCTTATTGACCCAGGTCTAGTGCCGAAAGCCCAAACAATAGGCACAGGAGTATTATCACTAGACCTGAAGCAAGGAAATCGGTGATGGAGTCACTGGTGTTTCTGCTGTCATGTGGAAGCTGTACGTGTGCGTCAGTAAGGTGCTGTTGGTAATCTTCTGCCAGAAAGCCTTGGGTCTTGGATTTCATGTAGATATCACTCAGTCTCTGTAGTCTGAAGGTGTTAACTTGGTCTGCAAAGTTTTCAGATCCCAGTTTGATCGAGCATTTATGGTCTGTGCTGGAAAAATTAGCTAAATTCATGAAGATCCCATGTCACATCTCACAGGACTTAAAAACCTGCTGCTAATATAATGGTGTCAGGTTCTCAAAGTACTCCATTGATCCACCTGGATTGGAATGGGAGGATTGTACTCGTTGAAGCTCCACTTGCGTTAGCAAAACGACCTTTGTACCACTCCCTTCCCCCCTGCCGTCCTCCGACCCACCACCCTCACCATGTGAATTACCCACTGGCTGAATAAAGGATTGGGCATATACCGAACGTGTGCGGCTTGATCTATCTTAATGCTTAGGGTCATTGTCTTGTTGGAAAGTGAACCTTTGGTCAAGTCTGAGGTCCAGAGCACTTGGAAGAGGTTTTCATCCATTATATCTCTGTACTTAATTGCAGTCATGTTTCCTTCAATTGCATCCAGTCGTCCTGTCCCTGCAGCTGAAAGACATCCCTATAGCATGATGCTGCACTACCATGTTTCACTGTTGGGATTATATTGGGCAGGTGATGAGCAGTGCCTGGTTTTCTTCATGCATAGCGCTTAGAATTATCACCAAAAACCTCTATCTTCATCTCATCAGACCAGATAATCTTATTTCTCATAGTCTGGGAGTCCTTCATGTGTTTTTTTTTAGCAAACTCTATGTGTGCTTTCCTGTCTTGCACTGAGGAGAGACTTCTGTCAGGCCACTCTGCCATAAAGCTCCAATTGGTGAAGGGCTGCAGTGATAGTTGACTGTGTGGAACTTTCTCCTATCTCCCTACTGCATCTTTGGAGCTCAGCCACAGTGATCTTGAGGTTCACCTTTACCTCTCTCACCAAGGCTCTTCTCCCACAATTGCTCAGTTTGGCTGGATGGCCAGGTCTAGGAAGACTTTTGGTTGTCCCAAACCTCTTCCACTTAAGGATTATGGAAGCCACTCTGCTCTTGGGACCCTAGAGTACTGCAGAAATTTTTCGTAACTTTGGCCAGATCTGTGCATTGCCACAATTTTGTCTCTAAGCTCCTTGGGCATTTCTTCTGACTTCATGATTCTCATTTGGTCTGACATGCACTGGGAGCTGGGAGGCAGGGCTTCCACTAGCAATTTCAGGGCCGCTTACTGCCCAAATTTTGGGGCACCCCTGAGACTCCACCCAGCATCCAACTGACTCTGCCTCCACCCATGCTCCGCCTCCACCCAAACATACATTATATTTATAGTGAAAAATTGGAACAGCACCAAAAATTACCTCAATTTATGTGCAAAGCTTTCCCAACCAGCAATCCAGATGGTTCCTTAAAATAGAGTAAAAAAGGAAAACTAGCACAATAAAATAGAGAAAAGGTGACTTTATTGCCCAATGTGTGGCCATGCCATTATTGCCCGATGGCATGGCCACACATTGGGCAATAAAGTCCATTTTTTTAATATTTTTGTGCTGTTTTTACTTTTTTTTACACTTTCTCTCTATTATATATTACACACACACACACACACACTTGAGACTGCTGCTGGCTGAATACACAATAGCTGTATAAGCAATAGGGAATACACAGAAGAGACGGCTGCTAGCTGTATACACAACAGAGATGGCTGCAGGTTGTATACACAATGGAGATGGCTGCTGGCTGTACACAACAAAATAGACACTGCTGCTTGCCTGGCCACATACACAATGGAGATGTGTGTGGGACAAATGCACAATGGAGATGGCTGCAGGACAAAATCACAATGGAGATGGCTGTGAGACAAATGCATAATGGAGCTGGCTGCGGGACCTATGCACATTGGAGACTGCTGTGAGACATATGCACATTAGAGACTGCTGCAGGATGTATACACATTGGAGACTGTGCAAGATGTATACAATGTATATAATAGGCTAGCCCTTCTGTAATGGGTCAGCACTGTCCACAGTGGGCTAGCCCTGCCTATAATAGGCTAGCCCCTTCTGTAATGGGTCAGCACTGTCAACAGTGGGCTAGCCCTGTCTATAATAGGCTAGCTACTTCTGTAATGTGACAGGCCAGGAGGAATGAGGAATGAAATGAGGAAGCAGCTGGGTCACAAGCTTCTGGCAATGTAACTTGCATGCATGATGCATTGGTCTGATTTTACAGGGGCTGCTGAGATTTGTAGTCCTGCAGTACCTGCATAATGCATAATGCATGTACTGTAGGACTACAAATCCCAGCAGCCCCTGTAACATCAGACCAATGCATGTACTGCAGGACTACAAATCACAGCAGCCCCTGTAACATCAGACCAATGCATCATTTGTAGTCCTGCACTGCCCCTGTACATGATATTCACAGCCCAGGCACAGTGCAGACACAGAGCAGGGTACAGAGGAGGTGCAGACACAGAGAGAGCAGGATCAGACTGATACAGCCCTGGGCCCTGGCAGCAGTTGTTACCCGGGTGTGCTCTCCAGGTGTGGAGGGAGAGCACACTCAATCACCTCCTTGCCGTTGTCTCAGACTTGTCCACCCGGTGTCTGCTCCTGCTCGGCTCCTGGTGGCTGCCAGGAGGAGTTCTCAGCCAAACTCCAGGGCTTCTGCTAGCACACAGAACAAGTGCTCTGCCTTTTTCCCGGCTGGTGGGGAGATTAGGAGTGTGAGGGCAAATCTGCAGGACTGGTCTGGAGCTGTGGTGGAGTAGCTGCGAGCCTGCGGCAGTGAGCGGAGGGCACCGTCATGTTCTTTGTGGCCGGCTGTATTCACTAACTGTGTAGCTGGTTGGAAGAAGTTCAGACACCAACAAAATGGCCGCGGCCAAATGGAGATCCACGGCCAATGTGTAGAAGTTTCAACCTCTACTGACCAGCTGCACAGTTAGTGAATGCAGCCGGACACAAAGAACACCGCTCGCTGACGCAGCTACTCCCTGCAGCTCCAGGACCCTGCGGCCGGTGGTATTAATAGGAGAGGGGGGCCCGTGCAAGATGTGGGGGGCAGGGCCCAGAGGAGCCTGCTTACTGCTCCAAACGGCCATGCCCCTTGGAGTGCCCACCTGCGCCTGATCCAATGGTCATGCTCCCTGCAGTGAGGACTGGGGCCCCTTACTCAGTAAGAGCTGTAACCCCCTAATGGCGCCCCTGCTTGGAGGTCTTATATAGTTAGGGGTGTGCCTTTCCAAATCAAATCCTATCAGTTTAATTAAACACAGCTGGACTCCAATGAAGGAGTGGAACCATCTTAAGGAAGATCACAAGGAAATGGACAGAATGTGACCTAAATATGAGTGTCTGAGAAAGGGGTCTGAATACTTATGACCATGTGATATTTCAGTTTTTCTTTTTTAATAAATTTGCGAACATGTCTACATTTCTGGAGGGGGGATGTTTCAGTCGAGATGGGGTTCAGAGTGTACATTAATGAGAAAAAAAAATAACTTTGAACTGCAATGAAACAAATAGCGAAAAATTTTAAGGGGTTTGAATACTTTCCATACCCACTGTAAGCAAACCATAGAATCCTGAAGGGTAAAGAAAGTCGCGTAACTTCTTAGCATGGTTAGAGTTGCACAAAGCAATCTGCTCATTTCAATCTAAACAGTTTATCCCAATATTTTGTCCATATAGTGTACTGTATAGACCATATTTTTCTTACAATATTATATTTACAAAAATCATTTTTGTGTCAATCTATACAATTTGTAATGGTGAAGTATTAGAAGAATAATAGAATAAATCTGCTTATTTTGTGGTACTCTCAGATGTAATGGAGGTGCACCAAGACAGATGGAATTGCCCTTTTTAAGATTCATTAATAACCATTTTTAGTTCTGGCGCTGTCTGAATATACAGACAATCAATTTGAATAGGACCTTAACAAATGAAAACCTACTAGCTAGAGCGAAGGTGATTGTTTTTAATGATGCAACATACATTTGGGTCTCAGTAAATCTTTCAGTCTCTAGGGCTTCTGCATTTTACCCAAGTGCATATCCATCTATATTGATTGAGAAAGAGAGATGGCCCTGGCGTGAGCTTACAAAATTATTGAGCTGGGAGGAAGGAAGTGAAAGAGTTGTTTGAAAGCAGTCTATTCTCAGCCATGCCCAAAATATAACTAGCATGTCAAAGGGTACAAAAAGAGATTAGTCACAGTGGAAACTCTCCTGTCCGCACGCTTCAGACCTTTTGCCCCTTACTGATTACTAATGATACATCCATTATTTTACTGATTGCGATTTCAAAACTCTATTACACTGCAAGGTCCGGCAAATCTACTGTAGAAATAACAATGTGATTCCCTTGTACTGTAAAATCAATGTTTTACATCAAAGGAAAAAAGTGGATATGTTCATCCTTATCGGGCAAGGCCAGAACAAGGTGGAAATGAAACAGCATGTGAGGTTTGTACAATCAGCCTTTTGGAGAATTAAATATGTAATTAATGACAACCCATATTATAATTGGTACATTATCATATTTATGTTACACTGGAAATAATGGTCAGATAATGATTCTCAGAGGACCATTTACTATTATAAAGGGCCAGATAAAGGAAGTCTTCAGCTATTTCCTGGGACATCAAAGCTGCCTGACCATAGAAAAAAGGTAGCTTCACAAATATGTAGGTCTTCTCCTTAAAGATAAATGGAGCTATAGAGCCAAAAAATAGAAGCCAGCTGTCACACTGTGACTACCTGGGATCATCCAGATATTGAGGAATCCCTGATGTGTGCTGCCACAACCAAGGAAACACTGGGGACACAATAACAATGGTGGACCCTGACGGTAAGGAGCGGGAAAAGGGACACCTCCTGCACTCAACTGAGGCTGTACACTAAGCTGCTTGTCCCTATATCAGTTATTTCAGCCTGTCACTGAGCAGGATACTTAGTCCTTCTCTAAGGTCAGAGTCATTTCAAAGGTTGTCAGCGTCTGATCTCCAGAACTCAGAGCAGAAGTACTCTACCGGTTGTGCCTTGTTATGGAGTTTACACTCTGCAAGGGAGATACTATCAGGGTCACCATACACCAGGGCCAAAAAACCTGTCCACTGACCGTAAAGATGGAGAGAGCAGAGAGAGGGCATAGGACTCAAGATCTCCTTGCAACAAGGAGACTACAATCTCCACTTGCATTTTCTCAATCCCTGAGGAATCAGAGAGGAGCTTGAAGTAAAATTTAAAAGCTTCACTAAATACCGTGGATTTAACCTGCCACCTCCCCCCCAAAAAAGTAATGTCCAGGGAGTCTATCTTTGATTCTGGCTGAGTCCTGAGCATGAGCTGCGATCAGCAACCCAGCAATATGCTGCAGCTTCTGCACCACCTGCTGCCGCAGATCCATCATTTCCTGTGAGAGAGCCTGCTTAAGGTGTGTGAAAGTTGCAGCAGGATCCATAATGGATCCTGAAAAATGTTATGGCCAGTTATTATGTCATGCCGTGACTCCCTAAGTTTCTCCAGATACCAAGTAACCCCAAAGTGTGCTGCCACAAATAAGGGAACACTGGAGGCACAATAACAATGGTGGGCTCTGACGGTAGGGAATAGAGGATAAGACACTTCCTAAACTCACCCCAGGCAGTACCCTTAGCTCCCTGTTGCCTCTATATGGGTTCTTTCACCCTGTCACGGAGCAAAATACCAAGGAAATGAGACTCAGGTCCAAGACCAAAGTCTCAGAGATACAAGAGACCATTGCCACACCAGCTCACCACAATCAATGTCCTTGAGTTTCTGGAGCATGACAGGTGTGTTTGCTGAGACATGTAGATTCAATTAGGTAAAGAAGGGGTCCAGATCCATGGGTAAAATGTAAAATTCAAAACTCCATATGGAAAAAAAATTTGTTAAGAATCAATAAAATCCATGAAAATTTATGGATTTTGTTTGATTCCATAATGCGTTTTATTCATGTGGATTTTGGAATGTTAAATAATCAATAAAGGAGTTATAATTTATCCGTGGAGCTGGATCTTTTCTTTTATTCTAGTTTTAGAGACAGACAAGCCACCCTTATAGACTTCAAAGAGTGATGCTATAGCACACATTACCACCTCTTCACCTACTTTCTATAGAAAGATTGGCATGTGGAGGTTACCTAGGTGCCTAAGGAGAATGAGGCCAAGTGCTTCTGCCCCAAGTATCCTCCCAATAATTCCACTCTGAATTTTTATTAGAAAATTTCAGAACTCTGTTGTCTTTACCTTGACCACCAATGTCTAATCTTCCAAAATCCCTTGTTCAACTTGTCCAATGTTAAGCAAGGATAAATATGTTGAAAACGAATGTGTTCAGTCTTTGCTCAGTCTATGTTGAAATCTAATGTGCTCAGGCCTTTCTTGGTCTTTGCTGAAATCTAATCTGTATAGCCCGTTCTTGGTCCATCTTTAAAATTCAATTATAGAATCATACAGTAGAATGGCAAAGTTGGAAGGGACCTCCTGGATTTTTGTTCCAACTCCCTACTCAAAGCAGGAAATCTTGAAAGCATGTTGAAATCTAATGCATTTCGGAGATCCAAGATGGCCGCGGATGGAGGAGGCTGTGCTAAATAGCTCCCACAGAAATCCATCACCATCCAGGCCATCCAGCACCAGGAGAGGCTGCAAAAAGAGATCGGAGTGACCCAGATCACCTATAATACCCATCCCGGACTATATAAGATCCACAAACAATCCGGTCCCTAAGAGGAAGAAAAACGAGGCCCACCTCGAGGCCCACGCGAGGCCCTACCGACTGCCACCACGCCTGAAAAACATCCAGCCCAGTGCGAGCGGAGGACGACCGGGGTGCACGGCGGGATACAAGCCAGGGAGAGAAAGCAGCGGTGAGTCGTCCGGAGGCCCCCAGAGACTCGTGGACCCCGCGAATGGCAAGCGGGCGCCAGTTCGTCCTGAACTGGGCGCGCGGCCATCCTCTCTAAACCCGCTCGCCGTCTGGGACCCTGGGACCCGCGTGGAGGGCCGGTACGCTATTTGCCTCACCCCTACACCGGCAGGAGAAGGAGGCGGGCACCCGAGTGAGGCCACCCGGACGCCGTGGAGAGGTAGGAGACAGGAGACGGGAGCGCGTGGTGAGGGGCGAGCTGGTCGGAGGGAGCCGCCTGCAAGCACCACGGCGATAGTGAGCCCTAAGACAGACAAGTGACGGCGATCCAGGAGGCCTTGGAGGAGAGCGAGATAAATTGTGCCCAGGACTGAGGTGAGCTGTGTGGAGGAGGGGGAGTGCAGCAGTGGAGAGACACAGTGCTCATAACAATAATTCAGAAGGGGAACAAAACAAGTGCCCATCACAACACCACCAAATTAAGCCGCACTAATAACTCCCCAATCCTGGCTGACCCACTCATATAACCCCCTGGAGTGGAGATACACTTGACCTCCTAATAGAGTGACAATAAGAAGGCTGCAATATTGAATAGATTGAGAGAGAGGGTGGAAGAGATTTCAGAATGAACACACTCACACCACCCTAAGCCTAAGTGGAGATACAATTGAGACACCTTTGACTCACTTGGAGGCTGCTTGGATACCTGTTGTGGCACATAGAGACACATTGTGACACATAGAGAGCTCTTCTGTACATTAACAACACCCAAGACGAGGAGAATATAGTTTTACAAAACACAAGAATCTATAAACCTCTCATTCTGGGCATAGTTCTACACCGATCTCCCTCTCCTGACCCCTGGAGCTACCCACCTAAGCCCCAGTAGGATCTACAAAGACTCTCACTTTGGGTTAAATCTAAGTTTCCTACTATACAAAATGGTATGCTGATTCGTTGAAAGTCCAGCGGGGAGGAGGAATCCTCCTAAAACGAGACCTACTCCTATACGCACAATTACATCTTAACATGGGGAAAACATCTGTAAAAACTCCTAAGACTATATCCAAGGTGTGGAAGTCAATAACACAAGCAGACGTCGACCACTTTCTACGAACTCAAAAAGAGTCCACAGGGGTCCAGAAACCAAGCAAACAAACCGCTCTCTCCTGCGCTGACGATTCAGACTCAGATATGGAATGCGATTCCGATGCTAGCACCAAAACAAAAGACACTCTGTTCTCAAGATCATTCCTGAAACGGATACTAGCCAAAACTCTAGAACCTATAGGACGTGATATAGCAGATATAAAACAGGACCTTACTCTTCAAGGCTACAGGCTTGAATCACTAGAAAATACACAGAGTCAGTTAACTCATCAATCCAATGCTTTACTAGAATGCCTAGAGACCCACGAACAACAACTTCACCAAATCCATAATACCCTTGAAGATCACGAAAACAGGGAGCGCCGCAACAACATCCGAATCAAAGGCCTCCCTGAGTCAATAGCATTTGAAGCACTGGGTAAAGCAGCACTAGAAATATTTGGATCAGTATTGAGAGCGGAAGACCCACACGACATCGACCTGGTCCGAGTACATCGTACACTCCGCCCTAAACCGGCACCTGGCGACACACCCCGAGACGTGCTGTGTAGGTTCTTGGACTATCGCTTAAAAGACTTGGTGTTGCGTAGAGCTAGAGAAACAGATGACCTTACCTATGCAGACTCCAAAATTCTACTTTTCCAAGACCTATCGGCCATAACTTTGAGAAAGAGACGCCTTTTAAAACCTTTCACAGGAGCGGTATTAAGCAAGAGACATAAATTTCGCTGGCTTTTCCCCTTTGGCATTCACATCACAGCTGGTGAAAAATCTATAACTGCCAGAACCTCAGCGGACATTAAGGCGGCTTGTACCTCTCTGGATATCGTTCTGGACACTTATCCGGACTTGGAGTCTTTCCACTCAACATCAAAGCTCGGAGCACTTCCGACTCCGCAGCCCTGGCAACAAACGATGACTCCGAAATCCCAGCGCACCAAGAAGAGAACGGCGAAATCCCCATCATCAAAAGGCCCAGAGGAAGTCACCTGAGGAGATTTATTCTTCTAAATACCTTTTGAGATATTACACGCATGTCCTCTCAACTTGACCCCTCCGGACAGGTGTACCTTTTCTCCTGAATTGCACCCCTTTTGTACAGAAATAGTTACAAATTGCAATTAATTTACAGGAGATCTCTATTCTTATCTAGGTCACTGGATCTAATGTTTTACCTCACATTTATTATTCATGGTTCTTGTTCGTTCATTGAATATTTTTACAGAGCGATTAAATTGTAAATGATCTTAGAGACCACTGTTGACCCACCATTTCGGCTAGTTTTAGTTCTGTTTTGTCTACCCATAGAAGCTGAAACTTGTGTACCTGTTAGATCTAAACAGTACATTTGAGAGAATATACTCTGAAAAATTCTGATATTTAGAAATATTATGTTAGTTTATGTTTTCTACATGATATTGCGACCAAGATGATAATGGAGGGGTGGTCCTCCCCGAACTGGAAAGCGACGACCCAATAACCCACACTGATGGGAAACGTTAACCCTAAAAGTGATTTATATATATGTACTTTAATGTTTATCTTTATTTTTCCTTCTCTCTCTACTTTCACCACGCTCCTACCCCCCTCTCTGCTGTTCCTCCCCTCTCCCCCCCACCCAAATCCTACTCCCCCCCACCCTATCAGGCACGAACGATCCTCGTCTCCAAAGCTCAATCAACAAACAAACAACACAAGAGTCAATGGCAGGTGGTAATGTATTAACTTATACATCTCTTAATGCTCACGGCTTTAACTCCCCAGGCACCAGGAATCCAACACTGCATACTCTCAAAAAACAAGGGACCGATATACTATTTGTTCAGGAAACCCATTTCAAACCAAACAGGCTCCCTAATTTTGAGAAATCCGTGTTTGATAGATGGTTCCACGCCACATCCACCCAAACTGGGGCTAGAGGCGTATCAATAGCACTTAAGAAGAATACACAATTCCAACTCCGGGAATCCCTAGTGGACCCGCAAGGCAGATATATCCTAATTAAAGGCCTGCTCAAAGGCACACTAGTAACTCTTGGTAGCCTCTATGCCCCAAACAAGAAAACGCTGAAATGGATACTAGCTACATTGAAAAAGGTAGAGAGATTTAGAGAAGGACTAGTAATTTTAGGGGGCGACTTCAACATTGCGATAGAACCGTTATTGGATACTACCAAACAGAAGAGCTCAATCTCGGGTAGAGACTTGACTAAGATTCGTGCATGCTTACAATCCATGCAATTAATAGATACGTGGAGGTATATGAACCCGACATCTCGGGACTACACATACTACTCCAATCCACACAAGTCTTACCATAGATTGGACTATATCTTCATGTCTAGGAGAGCTCTACCGAATATACAATCATCCGAGATAAAACCCAGTATCTTCTCAGATCATTCGGCGGTGCTGACAACATTCTCTACCAATAAATGCCACTCGACATACAGATCATGGCAACTGAACGAAACAATATTAGAACACCCTGATATGAAAAAACGACTATTAGAGAGACTCCACCAATATTTTAAAGACAATCAGACACCCGATTGCTCTGATCAATCCCTGTGGGAGGCGCATAAATCTGTGATAAGGGGGAAACTGATATCAATGGCGTCCTACTTGAATAAAAAACGACACTCAGAAACCCAACAACTCTATAATGAAATTTCAGAGCTAGAGCTACATCATAAAAAACATCAAGACCCCGATATACTTAACTTATTAACATCTAAACGGACACGATTAAAAGACTTAATTAACACATCCTCAGCGAAACATTATAGAACATGGAAAACTAAAATGTTTGTTCACGGCGATAAAGCCTCAAAATTTATGCTTTCTTATCTACGTAAACAACAGACAAGTACACAGATATATTCAATCAAAAATGACAGAGGGGTTGACTCACAAGATCAAACTCACATAGAGCAAGCTTTTCTTAAGTATTATACCCACTTATACAACTTACGTTCTAATGACTCCACAGAAGATGTCCATCAGAGGAGCCGTGCGGCGGAGATCTTTCTAAAGAACCTACAGCTTCCGACCCTATCTGAAATAGATCAGCAATTGCTTCTAAAACCCTTTACACTTCAGGAACTCCAATCCACTCTGTCACGCTGCCCAAGGGGGAAGGCACCTGGTCCTGATGGATTCACCGCCTTATATTACAAGACTTTCTCCTCTCTGCTCCTGCCACATCTTCTAAAATTATGTAATTCTACACTAACGGGCCAACCACTACCTGGTCAAATGCTTGAAGCTAAGATTTCGTTGATACATAAGGAGAGTAAAGACCCAACTTTGTGTAGCAGTTACAGGCCTATATCTTTATTAAATGTAGACTTGAAGCTGATGGCCGGAATGATTGCTCACAGATTGGCGTCACTTTTGCCTCACTTGATTTCAACGAATCAAACAGGTTTTGTAAGGGGCAGAGAGGGGAAGGACAACGCTCACAAAGTCTTACATCTAATACAACACGCTAAAACACACAATCTCCCCTAGTCCTTTTGGGCACAGACGCAGAGAAAGCGTTTGACAGAGTGGATTGGACATTCCTTAAAGAAGTTCTCATGAGATTTAACTTGCCCACGGCAATAATTTCATCTATTATGGCGATGTACCATCAACCCACGGCTCGGATTAAAATTAACGATTCTGTAACTCAGACATTCCCTATTGGTAATGGTACCAGACAGGGCTGCCCGTTGTCTCCGCTGCTATTCGTGATGACAATGGAGCCTCTACTGATGGCGATTCAGAGTAACCATAACATAGAGGGCATCACGATAGATGGAAAACAATTTAAAACGGCAGCATTCGCGGATGACCTCTTGGTGTTTCTGACGAATCCCATGAAGGGACTCCATACCCTCATGGACCTGATGGACCAATATGGAAGACTATCCAACTTCAAGATAAACGTTTCAAAATCCGAAGCCCTAGGGATACAAATAAAACCAAACATCCTTCAAAAACTGAAAACTTTATATCCTTTATCCTGGCCTAAACAACATATTACCTATCTGGGGTAAAGATAAGTGGAAACCACCGTGACTTATTTAAACTAAACGTTCTTCCCCTTCTTACATCCACGACTGCTCTCATTCAAAATTGGAGAGACACATGTCTCTCGTGGATGGGGAGAAAAAACATACTGAAAAGCTTGATTCTGCCCAAATTCAATTATCTTTTTCAGATGCTACCTATTTCTATCCCGACTAGCTTTTTAACTAAAGTAAACACACTCTTTATCAGATATATATGGAAGAGCAGGAAACCCCGCATATCACACCGCACACTGTCGCTCCCCAAACGCCTGGGTGGCCTGGGAGCTCCAGACATTAAATTATACTACAGGGCAGCACAAATCTCTAGAATTGTGGACATAATTAGGAGCACCAAGGATAAACAATGGATACAAATAGAAGATGCTCTGGCACCTTACAATCTTAGATCGCTCTTTTTAATTCATTCCAACATGAAACAACCTATATCCCCACCAAACCCTTTCACCAGATCCACCCTAAAGATTTGGCAAAAAGAAGTGAAACACCTAATGCCACCACTTACTCCATTAGCTAATCTCAACGATGTGCTCGCCCACTCAGAAACAGCGCGATACCGAGAGCAATATAACCACCCTGTAGACCAATTACAACATGACGGAGCCATTATGTCCTTTAAGGACATACGAACTATGCCTGGCCTCTCTAATTTAAACTTTATTCAATATAACGCAATACGACATATTCTCCACCCGCTTCTGAAAAAATCAGACCTTAATAGGGGATTAACTGAATTCGAGAAGCTCTGTGCGGCGGTGACAAAACCGAAACAGATATTTTCAAAAATTTACCATATATTATTATCCATAGATATTAATCCTAAGAGAGCGTTCATAGCGCACTGGGAAAAAGACTTGGGATATAAATTTACACCATCACAGATGCGGTATATCTATTCCCATTCACACGGTCCGACACAGTGCGTAAGAGCTCAGGAATCCTCATATAAAGTCATTACGAGATGGTATTATACCCCGGACCAAATCCGACTATGGGACATTAACCATCCTTCCAAATGTTGGAGATGCGGAGCTGAAGATGCCACTTATCTACATATGTGGTGGAACTGCCCAACGCTGACCTTGTTTTGGAAAAAGGTGGAGAAAGTTATAGCAACAATCACGAGTAAGTCACTACAGCTAGGCCCGGAAGAGGCTTTACTCCATTTCCCAATTTGGCCCAATCACAAATTAAATTCTATACTAGCACAATACATTTTGAGTGCAGCAAAGCTGTTGATACCGCTGTACTGGAAATCCCATGAGACACCTACACTGTCACAATTGGAAGAGAAAATCCACTCTCTATATCGTGTGGCCGAGATAGTGGCCTCAGTGAACAACACCACCTCCAAACATCTTAAAATTTGGCAACCGTGGAAAGCATACTACTATAAACGGAGATAGAGACCTCACCATACGATCCATACCCATATGGATCAATAATGCCTGATACCTTCCCTTCCCTTCCCTACCCTCCTTCCCGCTAATTTCTTCTATCTTCTTTCTGACTGTATCTCTTCTTACTACCAGATTTGATTTACTCCTACAGAGGCATATTATTATTTGATCTCAGACTCTAATGCACATGGAATTATCATGACAGAAAGAGTCTGAGAGCTTTAGTAACTTAAGGAACACCGACGAGAGCACACAAAGGCGCTCCTGATTGAAATACAATACTTCTATGGCATCTAACAAGACATACCTTGGTGTAACAGACTTTATGGTATATACCAGACTTGATCAGACGTTGATATTATTAAGAGCATTGCTCTTACTTTTTTGCCTCTTTCTATATCTCGTTACTCTGTTTAGCTCTGTTTTCACTATTCACAGTGTTTATATATTATTTACATTGTACCGCTGTATTACTTTTGCAAAAATAATAAAAAGAATTTTGAAAAGAAAAGAAATCTAATGCATTTCGATCCTTCTCTTATTATGATGATGGTTCGCACGTCTGGTGAGACATTTTTTCATTTATTTATTGTGTATGGTTAGCTAAAGGTGTTGGACAATCCAATATTTTTTTTTAAATGCTTTGAACTTGAGACATATTAGATATATTCACCTACTCATCTCCATAGCTTCCTCACTCATCAAGTTCCAATTCTTCCCAGGTAACACTTGACAAGCTGAAAATATGCGTATCCAGTCACTAGCAGAAATGTTTCTCACTGCAACCAGTGATTGACTAAGACTCCCGTCACACACAACGATGCACCAGCGACCCCGACAACGGTAACGATCCTGTAGGGATCGTTGGTGCGTCGTTACCTGGTTGCTGGGGAGATGTCAAACAGGCAGATTTCCCAAACGATCAGAGAGACACCTCCACATCGCTGGTAACTATGAAAAACAGCGGGTATCTAGGCAGCGCGCGCTGCCTAGATACCTGGTATTTATCATAGTTACCAGCGTCCTCCCTGCTTACAGGCTGCGCTAAGTAGGGAGGACGCTGGTAACTATGATAAACACGGGGCATCTAGGCAGCACGCGCTGCCTAGATACCCAGTGTTTACCATGGTTACCAGCCTGTGAGATTTGCTGGTCGTTGGTCTCTCGCTGTTACACGCAGTGACCGACGACCTAAAAATGACCCAGAGCACTTTGTAACGATCAGTGATCTCATAGCAGGGGCCTGATCGCTGCTAAGTGTCACACATAACGAGATCATTAGCGAAATCGCTGTTATGTCACAAAACCAGTGACATTACAACAATCTCGCTAATGATCTCGTTATGTGTGACGGGGGCTTTAGTCTGTGACTTCCTGTGGCTAACTCTAAGGGTCACATCACACGCATCAATTTGGTGATATTGTTAGCGATCACATGCACGCGCGATCGCTAACAATATTGTTCATTTCGCTGGTGAGCTGTCACACAGGCAGACTCACCAGCGATGTGGACCAGCGAGAACGCTGGTAACCAAGGTGCACATCGGGTTACTAGGCGCCGTAACATGATGTTTGCCATGGATACGAGCTCCCAGCATAGGCCGTGCAGTGCTGGGAGCTCGCTGATCGATGGTCTCCCGATGTCACACGCAGCAATGCTGTTTGTCCACCGGCCAACCAACGATAGATTTGTGAAGAGGTTCACAAATCTGCGATCAATCAATCAAGCGATTTTTCAAAGAAATATCGCTTGGTTACATGCAGTGACGCACAAACGATATTGCTTAAACAATCAAAACAGCAGATCGCTTAAGCGATATCGTTCATCAAATTGATGCGTGTGACTTGGCCCTAAGACTTTCTGAGTGCTGATGCCGGAGCTGGAGGATGAGTCCACCATAGACCCAGAGACCATCAGAAAAGGAGCTACAGGGGATTACTAAACGTCTCGAGTAACAACTCTCTAGTAACTCCAAACCATGTGAATTTACCAATATTAGCAAAAAAAATGGAAAAATAATAATAACATTATTTTGAAAGGGTCTATTTCTTGTAATTTACTTTACTGATTTGTACTAATTAATTGTATTAACAACAGAAAATGCCTAATGATTGTAAGATAAAATATTGGTATGGTTCAGAATCATTGTATTCAATTGTTCTGCAACATTAAGAATTTTTATTACAATTTTCAATTATACCACCCATGGGGATGGCTATACAGCAGTACAATGCAAGATTCAATATCTTCTTATATGTCAGCTAAAAAAAAAAACTTAGACATTTGGCTTTGTGTAAAAATAAAAACGTTAAGTTTAACTTCCACAGTCAAAATGTATTTGGATCTCCATAAAGTTTCAAATGCCATGAAGTTTAATGCTAAAATTCTAGCCGCTTAGAGTCGCCACTAGAGGGCGCCTATTGTGTACTGTTTTATTAAAGTATTGACACCCCTGCAATTCTGTCAGATAATACTCAGTTTCTTCCTGAAAATGATTGCAATCACAAATTCTTTGGTATTATTATTTTCATTTGATTTGTCTTCAATGAAAAAACACAAAAAGAATTGTCCTAAAGCCAAATTGGATATAATTCCACACCAAACATAAAAAACATAAATATAAAAAGTATTGGCACTGTTAGAAAACTCATGTAATGCTTCTCTAATTTGTGTAATTAACAGCACCTGTAACTTACCTGTGGCACCTAACAGGTGTTGGCAATAATTAAATCACACTTGCAGCCAGTTGGCATGGATTAAAGTTGACTCAACCTCTGTCCTGTGTCCTTGTGTGTACCACATTGAGCATGGAGAAAAGAAAGAATACCAAAGAACTGTCTGAGGACTTGAGAAACCAAATTGTGAGGAAGCATGAGCAATCTCAAGGCTACAAGTCCATCTCCAAAGACCTGAATGTTCCTGTGTCTACTGTGCGCAGTGTCATCAAGAAGTTTAAAGCCCATGGCACTGTGGCTAACCTCCCTAGATGTGGACAGAAAAGAAAAATTGACGAGAGATTTCAATGCAAGATTGTGCGGATGGTGGATAAAGAACCTCGACTAACATCAAAACAAGTTCAGGCTGCCCTGCAGTCCCAGGGTACAACAGTGTCAACCCATACTATTCGTTGGCGTCTGAATGAAAAGTGACTGTATGGTAGGATACCGAGGAAGACCCCACTTCTTACCCCGAGACATAAAAAAGCCAGGCTGGAGTTTGCCAAAACTTACCTGAGAAAGCCTAAAACGTTTTGGAAGAATGTTCTCTGGTCAGATGAGACAAAAGTAGAGCTTTTTGGGCAAAGGCATCAACATAGAGTTTACAGGAGAAAAAAAGAGGCATTCAAAGAAAAGAACACGGTCCCTACAGTCAAACATGGTGGAGGTTCCCTGATGTTTTGGGGTTGCTTTGCTGCCTCTGGCACTGGACTGCTTGACTGTGTGCAAGGCATTATGAAGCCTGAAAACTACCAACAAATTTTGCAGCATAATGTAGGGCCCAGTGTGAGAAAGCTGGGTCTCCCTCAGAGGTCATGGGTCTTCCAGCAGGACAATGACCCAAAACGCACTTCAAAAAGCACTAGAAAATGTTTGAGAGAAAGCACTGGAGACTTCTAAGGTGGCCAGCAATGAGTCCAGACCTGAATCCCATAGAACTCCTGTGGAGAGGTCTAAAAATGGCAGTTTGGAGAAGGCACCCTTTAAATATCAGGGACCTGGAGCAGTTTGCCAAAGAAGAATGGTCTAAAATTCCAGCAGAGCATTGTGAGAAACGCATTGATGGTTACCGGAAGCGGTTGATCGCAGTTATTTTGTCTAAAGGTTGTGCAACTATTATGGCAATAAATAGTTAATAATTTATATAACTCTTATAGAAGTCATTCAGAAATCTTCGAGTGTGCAGACTGCAGCATCCCTCATCCTCTCCCTTCCTTCAAATTCCACTGTCTCAGAATTAGCTGCACAGAAGTTCCTTATCAGAATGTTCCCGGACTGAATGTACTGACCAAGGCTAAGATGCTAACTAACACACACTATATGAATTGAATGTTTTTTTCAGAATAAAATGTAGATTCAGCATAATATGATGCAATCATCTCTAGTAACACCTCTTTTAATATCCCTTTAAGGAGTCGTATAAAACTGTTAACCTCTCCCTTAATAAAGGTCTTTGTCATTAAGCTCTACTTTGACTTGTTTGTCAGCGTGGTTCTTACGGTGGCGTGCACACACTTAGACAAAGCATCAATTCGATGGCAGACAATTAAGAAGACAGCCACCCGAAAGGTGTGGAGGGCATCCATTACAGTTGGCGCCCATTACACAACCAAGTATTAGGCTGAGGGTGCCAATACTTTTTTCTGACCCATTTTTGGAGTTTTGTGTGAAATGATCAATGTTTTTTTTTTGCTTCATTCTCTTTTGTGTTTTTTCATTGAAGACAAATTAAATGAAGATAATAATACCAAAGAATTTGTGATTGCAATCATTTGCAGGAAGAAACTGAATACTATCTGACAGAATTGCTAGGGGTGTAAATACTTTTGGCCACAACTGTACGTAGGAACCTTAACATAATACACCCCGCCAACAAATCCAAATCATCCCTAACGGTCCTGGCTTTAGACATAGAAAAGGCCTTAGACTCTGTAGCCTGGCCATACCTCTTCCACGTCCTGAATAGATTGGGAGTACCCCAACAACTGATAAACTCCCTAAAGCTTCTCTACAACAACCCGATCACGTACCTAAAACTTCCATCTACCTCCCCGGAACCAATACTCATTAAAAGAGGCACGAGGCAGGGGTGCCCCCTGTCACCTGCTTTAGGCTAGGGTCACAAATACCATCCTCTTTTGGGCAAAATCCGTTTTTGGGAACATTTTGGACATTTATTTTTCAAAGTGCAAAAATGGATATGCGTTAACACATGTGCATGTGCGTTTTTCAAAAAACGCATGTGTTTTTTACACTAGCAACGTTTTTGGGGTGCTTTAAAAAAACGCTTTTGTTTATTTAACATGGGGTCCTATGGGAGACGCATGCGTTAACGCATGGAACATATAGGCCCCATGCGTTAAAGCATGCGTTAACGCATGCGTTTTATGGGAAAAAATGTCCCAAAAATTCCAAAAAACGTCCTGGACCACAGGGGACACTATTGGCACCCTTAGAAAAAACGGATCCGTTTACTAAAGGCTTAAAAAAACGGATTTGCATGTGTGGGCCTGGCCTTATTTGCTATGATTATGGACCCCTAGCCCAAAAGATATGATCCCACCCAGATATTAAAGGTCCGAAAATAGGGAAAAACACCTACAAAGTAAGCCTCATTGCGGACGACCTATTACTGAATCTAACTAACCCCCATATATCGCTCCCAAACTTAATAGCCACCCTTAAACAATTCGAGGAGATATCAGGAGTGAAAGTCAACGTGGATAAATCAAAAATAATGTTTATTAACACCCCAGTCAAGGACCGAAACCTAATTTTTTCCAACTTTAAATTTACACACAAAGAGCACTACATCCCTCATCTTGGAATTAACCTTTCATCACATAAAAACACCCTATACAAATACAACTACAGCTCCATACTGCAATAACTATAACAGAATCTCAACAAATGGTCAACACCAACCCTCTCCTTCTTAGGGAGAGTACATACGATAAAGATGGTCACGCTACCCCAATTTTTATACCTCTTCCGCTCATTACCAATACCAATGTCCATATTCAAAACTGTCGACTCCCAAATTAATCGATTCATATGGAATAACAAGAGACCGCGCATATCCATGCAGACCATACATAAACACAAAACAAAATGGGGGGTGCCGCTGCAGAATTTCGTGCATTAACATAGAGCAGCGCAAATGGGCCAAATGGCAACAATACATGCAGAGCAGTACACGCCCCTTTGGACCCACATAGAGAACTCACAATTAGCCCCATACACCTTGAGGGGTCTTCTGTGGGCTCAGGGACACTACCGAAAAACTTAAATACATACTCGCCATACACCACCCACACCCTCTACACCCTACAACTACTATCCTACAAGATTTCAATATTCCCTCCAATCTCACAAATCACCACTATTAGAGCTATTTAATAATCCAGTGATTCAACCTGGGGTCTCCTCCAAAAACCACACAGGGTGGGGACAAAACAACATACGCAGACTGCAAGACTGCAACAACTTCTTAACCAATCGACACTTATGCCGAGACACGCACTCATTATGAGTATAACATTCCGCCCACAGAAACCTTCAGACTAGAGCAAATATACCACTTTATACATAACACAATGCTCAACCACCCTAGGGAAAATCGTAAGCTAAATGTTATGGAGCAATGGGAACTAGACCTGGGAATCACACTCACACCAGAAAGATGGTACAGATGTCATGAAAACATCATGAAGGGAAGCCATCAGGTATAACTAACGGAAACGTCCTTTAAGCTTTTCCACGGGACGCACCGTGTTTCTAGCTTCATGTACAATATATGCAGCTCCAAACCTGACAGATACTTTAGAGGTTGTGATACAGTAGGGGACACACTTCACACATGGTGGACATGCCCCATCGTAAAATCCCTTTTGGAAGGATGTCATAAAACTAATCGACTCCATCCTAGATAACAAACTTTCACTCACGCCATCAATATTGCTGTTTAGGGATAAAACGCCTAATGTGAGTAACAAATATAATAATTTCACTCGATATAGACTTATTTCTAAATAGAGACAAAATGATAATGAAAAAGTAGAGATACTTAGTATTATGGAAATGGCCAAATCGATAATTCACCCAGTTGCCACGTTGAGGCGATCTCTATTAACAGGGTCCTAACACTAATGTAACTGCCTGATGTCGTTCTGGGCTTTTCCTCATCGGCTGATACCAGAGAGCAATGGATTTGCAGTCTTATAGGTATGACATGGGTCTGCACCCGTATGCTAGCACCTTTCCACACTCTAGTTATCAGAGATAAGCTATTGCCCTCTGGTATCAGTCTCTAGCACGTCTAAGGGGTTAACCTCTTTTCCCAAGGCACCAATTAGATATTCAAAGCACCTGTCTTTAGTTATAAGACTGCAAATCCATTGCTCTCTGGTATCAGCCGATGAGGAAAAGCCCAGAACGACATCAGACAGTTACATTAGTGTTAGGACCCAGTTAATAGAGATCGCCTCAATGTGGCAACTGGGTGAATTATCGATTTGGCCATTTCCATAATACTAAGTATGGGTAGGGTCACATTGCTAAGCTAAATTGCATTCACCGCATCCGGATCCGGATGCGGTGAACGCAATGCCGGGCACACACATTTGTTACAAAAATGTGTGCAGAATACCGGACTGCAGTTACCGGATGGCTCAGGATGTGTAATCCTGAGCCATCCGGTAACTGCCGAGGTTGCGGTTCCCGGCTATTGGCGGGATCCGCAACCTTAATAAAGAGTAAAATTGTTGATCTAAATGACTTTTTAAGGTCTGTAGGGGGGCTTAGACCCCCCTACAGACCGGCCGCCCACTTCTATAGTGTACTTCAGCTATATCTCACGGGGCACGGGCTCCCCGGAGCAAAGTGCCCCCCCCCCCGTATCACTATACAGGGGTGCCTACACCCCTCTATTACAATGATGCTTTAATGATGTCCAAAAATGCAGTACAAAAAGGATTTTAGCAATCGCAATGTAAGTTTATACTTACATGCTGTTGTAGGCAGAGTCCCGAGAAAACCATGGGCGGGGCTGTGTGCAGCAGCCTCCGCCCACTCCTTCTTGATGGCCGCCCCCTCTGGCCGTAATCCAGTGTTGTGAGGGCGGGCACGTCGTTAAAGGGGCGTGGCTAACCGCGGCAAATAGTTAGCCACGCCCCTTTAACGACGTGCCCGCCCTCACAACACTGGATTACGGCCAGAGGGGGCGGCCATCAAGAAGGAGTGGGCGGAGGCTGCTGCACACAGCCCCGCCCATGGTTTTCTCGGGACTCTGCCTACAACAGCATGTAAGTATAAACTTACATTGCGATTGCTAAAATCCTTTTTGTACTGCATTTTTGGACATCATTAAAGCATCATTGTAATAGAGGGGTGTAGGCACCCCTGTATAGTGATACGGGGGGGGGCACTTTGCTCCGGGGAGCCCGTGCCCCGTGAGATATAGCTGAAGTACACTATAGAAGTGGGCGGCCGGTCTGTAGGGGGGTCTAAGCCCCCCTACAGACCTTAAAAAGTCATTTAGATCAACAATTTTACTCTTTATTAAGGTTGCGGATCCCGCCAATAGCCGGGAACCGCAACCTCGGCAGTTACCGGATGGCTCAGGATTACACATCCTGAGCCATCCGGTGACCGCAGTGCGGCCCGGTAAACGCTGCGAAAACTGCTGCCTGCATGATTTTAAACGCAGGCAGCAGTGCCGGATCCGGCCACCGGATGGCTTGTGAAGCCATCCGGTGTTTTGCATAGGCTTCCATCAGGAGCCTTTCCTGGTCCGGTTTTGAGCTTTTTTAAAGCTCAAAACCGGATCAGGATTTTAAACAAAAAACGCCAATGTGACCCTACCCTATCTCTACTTTTTCATTATCATTTTGTCTCTATTTAGAAATAAGTCTATGACGAGTGCAACTAATATATTTGAAATAGAATTGTGTTTAGTTAGCACCTTCATAGACAGGATTGAGTGCAGCATAGCATTGTATAGGTAATGTGAGTAACAAAACATATAGGCTACTAACTTACATAACCATGGCCAACAGAAACCATATAGCCAAGCTATGGAACACGAACACGTTATCGCTAGTACAGGTAAAGCGCCAAATCCACTCCATAATGCTCTTTGAGAAAATAGAGGCAACTAGAAATGACTCTATGGATCTCTTCAAGACTATATGGGACTCCTGGATAGCCAAAAATGAAGACCGAGACCTCTTCAGAGTAATGTTGCTATCAACATAAGAAACACAATAACACTAGCCTCTATAAGGAAAACAAAACACTCTGATAACCAGACCAATGAGATAATATTCCGAGACACCCATATGCCATTTCATAGAGTTACCCCCCCAACACGAACCCTTGTCAAACTGTTATGAACGTGCCTCTACCTCGCTACTCAAGATACGTCTTACATCAATATCAAATTGTAAACTATGTTACAACTCCTTGCTACATGAACCTGAACCCCACTGCGAGGGGACTGTTTTTACATTGTATAAATTAACACTTGTTCGAATGCTTTTGATTTGCTTTTCTTTCCCCTTTTCTCACAATAACATTTTGTTGAAAGTTGGAGAAAAAAAAAAAGAAGCCCTAATGGCTCCCCTGATTCCCCGTCACCCTTCTCTATTTCTGAAAACTGTTCTTTTGTTTTTATAACCTGAATTCTGCTCTCCTTTTCTACTAACGTTCAAATTTAATGTAAGCTGAGTAAAATACTACAATATTGGTAATTGATTATTTGACCTATGCTTATGTGAACCCTCTGCGACAAGAAAATCATAAATACGGTACTTAAATGTTTTTCTTTTACTTGTACATTTTAAACTAAAAACTTAGAATAGTAGACCCCACGTCATGACCAATGCGAATTGGGTACCCCATCATGATTAAGCGAACAGGATACCCAAAATGCATGAGCTATGACATTAAGGTCTACGACGCTAATTTTGTGATGGATTTTCTGCACCTTGCTTAAATGAACTTGCATACTTCACTTACCTGGCAGATGCTGGATTCCTCTCTTTTTATAGAGGAGAAATGAGGGACCAAATGTAACTATGTCTAGAGACTGTATTGCTATTTTCAAATGTTGAGCCACCACAGAAAACTGTCAAGCTGGAAACTCTGTTAATGAAAGAAGCTATATTCACTAAGAAACATTTCTAAGGCTAGGGCCACACTGAATGGTGCCCCACGTTAAAAAGATGCAGTTACAGCAGAGCCTGCTGTAACGCACACCATTAACGTCAGGGGCTGCCTGTGAACACTGCTCCATAGTAGCCCACTGTTTACCATGGGTGCAGCCACACAGGAAACCCCAGGAACTGCGCTTTTGCTGGGCGCACAGAAAAACTTTGTCAGCAATATTTTCCAGTGCGCTCTGCTAAAGCGCAGTTCCTTGGGTTTCCTGTGTGGCTGCATCCATGGTAAACAGTGGGCTACTATGGAGCAGCATTCACAGGCAGCCCCCGACGTTAACGTTGTACGTTCCTGCACACTTCCCTCTGCAGTTACTGGATCCAGTTAACGTAAGTGCTGGGCTAAGTGTGGTCCTAGCCTAATAGTCTCTTTACATATTGTTATCCACGTTTTACAGTAATAACAAGCTCACGTTGCAACTTGGAGTCACTCTTACATTGTTTTAAAGTGGTTGTCCAGTCTAAAAAGTCTGCAGTCACTCTATGTGTCACTCTGTATGACTGCAGACTTTCCGCTACGATGGCGGTAACACTGTTTTAAGGCTGCCAAAACCTATGTCTTTAACACAACCCTCTTAGCGCAGCCAATACCATTAATGTGACCCTAGCCTAAAGGCCGAGTTACACGCTACGATATCCCAGCGATTCAACCAATGATCGCGATCGCTGGGACAACGCTATATGATCGCTGGTGAGCTATCACACAGGCAGACTCACCAGCGAGAATGCTGGTAACCAGGGTTCATATTGTGTAACTAAGCATAGCACTGCACTTAGTTACCTGATGTTTAGCCTGGTTACCATGTCCCAGTGTGTAGTGTGCAGCGCTGGGCATCGGCTGGGAGGTCGTTGATTGTTGGTGTTCCGCTGTCATACATGCTGTTGCTGGCCGCCCAGCGGGAGACCAACGATCGAAAAACGGCCCTGGTCATTCCGCTATGATGAGCGAGCTGATTGCTGATCGTTGCAGGATGTCACACGCAGCGACATCGTTAATGATGTCGACACGTGTAAACCGGCCTTAACTGTTTTTTTCAGTCCAGACAACCTCTTTAACTAAAGGTTCACAAGATCATTGTCATTTGAAAGTATATGGCTCCTGGGGAATCATCTGCAGCACTTGGTAACACACTCACATGCAAATTACTTATTTCTACTGATATCTTGGGGCCCTTATGTGCATCTTGTGCCTCTTATTGTTGTTTAGTTCTTAGCGCAATAAAAATGATACCTGTATGTTGTAATGTCAATGTCTCAGTGCTGATAAATCAAGATTTACAGCCTTTTGGGATATATTGAAGCCTCTAATCCCCTCCAAGTTAATTTGCATATGGCTTCAAAGTTTGATTTCTCAACACCAGCACATTAGATTACTACAAGACAGGAATCATTTTTATTGTTGTTCTAGGATCTTTACATCTGTACCATCTGCTTAACTCATAAAATTGTCCACACAGCTTCCATTTAGTCTGCCCTACCCTTGGTGTGTTTAATCTATAAAAACCCAAGAGTTCACTCATAAAGGCCAGTTGAACCAGTTGCATGTAGCTTTTCTGTCAGTTTCAGTGCCATCATGTACTGTTAGTCTTACAGTCAGCTAAATTATCTCATTCATATTTCACGACATTTGTGTAGAGGAAATACTAGAGAAGACCTTTGACCTCCCAAAGTAAGCCTGTGTAAGGTCAAACTTTATTTGTCACTCGATGTGTCTGCCATGTGATGGTAGCATACATCTGCAACTTTTTGCTGAATGCATACTGCTTGATAAAAAGGCAAAAAATGTCTCATGCACTCTTTCATTATCATTTGATATCAGTAGCCAGGGCGTAACTATAACAGGTGTAGGGTTGCAAATGCACCAGGCCCTGGAGCCTAGGGGGCCCCAAAAGTCCCTTTGGCCTGTAGAAAAAGACTATTGCTATTAAAGATTTGCAATAATTGGGGACCCTGTTGGAGCTTTTGCATCGGGGTCCAAGAGTTTCAAGTAACGCCACTGTCAGTAGCCATTAAATGTCTCTGGACCCCATACCCCTCCCTGCACACGGTGAACTCCCGATATATTGCAGTTTGGCCCACTGTCATGGCTGAGCTTCTGACCCCAGCTGTACGCTATCCAAAGCCTGCAGGAGCACTGAAGCTGGAGAGTCTCATGGCAGTGCTTGTAAGCTACTTGGAAAACAATATGCAAGCCCTGGCTTCACGCCTAGGGAACAAGTCCCCACTGATAGCAGCGATGACCACTAACCTAGGTATGAGCAAACTACAGAATGTATCTTTCCTATGAATCCTATAAATACAGGCAGCAGGTGGCGAAACCATCAGTGCATTTATGTAGATGCATTGCTAAAATGTAACAGCTAATAAGAATATCACTTAAAGGGATTGTCTCATCATATCAAATGGGTAAAATTGTTGAAGTAATTTAAAAAAAGAAAGCACACCCTTTAAAATATTCATAGGCTAATCCTGTGTGTATGTATATGTAGTGTAGTTATATTACAAATATCACCAAACAGCGTCTTCTCCGGTCTCCATCACCTCTCTGTCCCTCTTTTGTGTCATGTGATGATTATTCTCACTCTCCAGCTCTTACTGGGGTTCATGTGTGAGCCAGAAGTCGTAATTGCAATGTAAAACTATAAAGTGACTTCTGGCTCACACCGGGGATGGACATTGGTGCAGCCTGTGCACATAGGGGTCAATGAGATAAGGTAGTCCATTTCCACCTCCAAAGTGGCAAGGAGCTTCTGTCACCGACACTTAAAGGGGTGAATTATGAGGAACTATTTGACTACAAAGGGCGCATTTACAGTTTTTACACAGGGGTCCCCTTCTGTCTGTGTTCATCCCTGGCTCACGTATAAACCCTAGTGTATTTGGATAGTCAAAACGTCAGTATTATGGCTCAGAAAAGGACCTTTGCGATGTGTGAAACCCTAGAAGATGGTGTTCGATGAGTATTTGATAACACTACACTACACAGAATATGCATTCAGGGTGGCTCAGTGGTTAGCACTATACAGTGGTTCAGCAGTTAGCACTTTATTGTGGCTTAGTGGTTAGCACTGCAGCTTTGCAGTGCTGTGGTCCAGGGTTTAAATCCCACCAAGGACGACATCTACAAGGAGTTTGTATGTTCTCATGTTTACGTGGGTTTTTCCCCACTCTCCAAAGACATACTGATAGGGAAGGTAGATTGTGAGACCCAATGAGGACAGTGATGATCACGCCTGTAAAGCGCTATATAAGTGAGTCAAATAAATACATATTTTACTGGGAGAGCTATAATCCATCCTTGAGAGCAGAGAACATATTTAGTAAAAGGTGAATTGCAAAGTTGCTTGTTTTCACATTCACTTTGCATTTTTTTTCCTGTTTGATAAAATGAGACAACCCCTTTAATTTCTTAAAAAACTGATATTCTTGGTACATTTTCAACAATACATCTATGTAAATGCACTGATACATTAATGAGGCGCCACCTGCTGGCTGCATTCACACCCTAGGCTGCTACAATATGCAGGAAATCTTAAGAAGGCGATCCTTTTGAATTGTCTTGATGTTAGACAACGTGTCCTAAATATTAATATTTGGCAGTTTATGAATTAAGAGGTCAGAAGGTACCATGAGCTGCAGTGAAATAAATGCTAATAATTGAAATAATCTTCCGCCTAAGACGATGGGTTCAGACATCTCATGTTTTCCATAAATTCTTCATTATAACAAGTGATAGTATAATCTCCAGCGTTGGCATGATGATAGAACTATATATTCCTACTCCGGTATGGCTGGTGGCTGCAGCACAAATGCACCGAGCTAAAGCCGCTCTCACATCTAGTGCTAGAAACAATTACTGTGCAATAATTTCCATCCCAGTAACATCGGTTCCTTTATAGCAGATGTTAGGGAATGGACTGAAACAGCAAGAGGTCTGGAAGGCGATGTACAAAGACAATCAGCGCTGTAGCACAGAATGATACTTGCCATCTTGAACCAAATCTCCATTGTCACTGAGACCGGGGGGAGGCAGGAGATTTGCTTTTAATGAAAGCACAGATGATTTTTGCTGTTGCCGGAGATGCCGGCTGACTTCGAACCGTTCCTTTTGTTGTTCTGTTGCTGTTTTCATGAGTCAGCAGCTTTGTGATTAGCTGAAGTGATTCTGACTGCATGATCAGACGCTACAAATGTATGTACAAGACGACTGGGTGTCTGGACCCAGCAAGATACTAAAAGTCTTACCACAACAGCTCAGCGCAATAAAATCACTGGAAAACAAACATCTTTATAGAAATTGCACAGCGCAGCGTGCGCAGCTTACACAGTGGCTCATTTCTATGTGTCTTCTGCTTTACGGGAGAAAAGATTACAAGCATATACTAGGATACACAGCATTAGAAAAGTGGAGGAGTCCATGTCACCGATCAGAAATAACATGTCCAGTGACGTTGTTCAGTTATTAATGAAGACTAATCAATACATTGATTTTACCCCATACGTGTATTGAACAGTTTCTTTGTGGTTATTGATATATTATGCTTCATTTCAACATGTATCCATCTATAAAATTTTTATTGTAGTGGTGATGTTTGACTTGGGTTGGTGGGAAATTAAGATTCGTCAATTAAAACAGAGTCCATTTTTGGAAACCTAGGTGATATCTGCAATGTAGGTATTGCTGTGACAATATATTTGGCGGAGGTACCTTAGACCCTGTTAAAGAGGTTAATTGATGCCAAGATAGGAACGGTGTGCCCGAGTAGGGTACAAATTGTGCTCTTAGCAAGGAGATTCTGGGTAAGGCTGGGGTCACACATAGAAATCCATTTTTGGAAGTGATTTCCATGACCAATCCATTTTTTTTGGGTGCTTTTTGAGCCTCCTACACCCCTGAACGTTTTTTGGACTTAGTCATTATTTGACCAGATTTCTCAAAAAAACGGATCCGTTTTTCCATACGGCCCATGATAAAAAAATTTTTTTTGGGAAAAACGAACCCCAAAAACGTTGCTAGCAACGTTTTTGGCTCAAAAACGGACATAGCAATGTTTTTAAGTGCAGAAAAAAACGGACAGGGTGTTTATTACATCCAATCCGTTTTTCTATCAGTTTTTGGACTTAGAAAAAAAAAATGCCAAAAATGAAGCCAAAAACGGACCAAGGGCTTATGTGTGACCCTAGCCTAACGCAGATAATCCTAAAGATGGATTATTTCTCCAAAAATCTAAAATTTTACATATGCAAATTGTCACTTCAGTGAGGAAGTAGACAAACTCTAATGCCACCTCATAAATCATATTAAAAGGCCTGTTAAAGAGTCAATTATGACTTTTAGGATTGCTACTTTATTAGGTGGCATTACAGTTTGTCTTCTTCCTCACTGAAGTGAGAATTTGCATATGCAATTAGCAATGCGGGTTTAAGTCTCCTCACTGCCTGCTGGCAGAATACTCTCCACAAGGAAAATAGCTGTTCCCCCAGACCTAAAATTTGACAGTAAGTTTGAAAAATTTTTTACTCCAGGAACCAAGCAGAATAAAAATAAATTAAGATGTCGTGTTAATTGAGTGTGATAAACCAAATCCAATTATATTAAACAGTATGTCAACTACTAGGACAACACCGGGGGCGTGGCTTGGGACCTCATGCTGAGCAGACACACTTAGGTGAGGCTCCTGCTCTCCAGCCTAAATCTACAGGAATCTGGCCTGATCCTGGGCCAGAATTCTCATCAAATCAACTAGATCCACTTGGATTACACCTCTGAACCCTTCTGGATCCCTTTGGATTATTTCCAGCTTCATTTCTCTCTGGATTACCGAGTTTGGAACCCCCCATGTGGAATACAACGCTGGATCCCACTTCTGTGTGATCATGTAGGGATCTTCAGGACCTGACTCTTTATTGAAACTGTTTGATTCCTATTTTACAACTGGATTGGACCTCCGGGGCCCAGAGGAGCTGGTAAGCAAGCAATCTCGGTTTCCCTCCATTACTGCTGCTCCCAGAGGCCTGGCCTGAGGGGTTGTCATGGTAACCGTCTCTGGTCTGTAACTGCACATGTCTGTTTCGAGGCTCCCCTGCAAAGCTGTTCACCTCCATCATAACCCTTAATTGCAGCAGAGGAGGTGGTATATTCCCCCTTGCCTCAGCTGTGGACCCTGCACCCTCAGAGACTGGTGCCGTGGGTGGGCTATACCTGAGCACCCGATGCCTGTTCCCTGCATTTGAGATTCTGACTATTGGCGGCGCGGTTTGCGGTGAGTGCCCTGAGCTGAACTGTTCCGAGGATCTCTGTGCCTCTGGAGCCCCCCCTCCCATCTGCAGCACTGCTGCGACTTTCAATGTGACAGCGGCTCATCATTCACAGTGCAGCACATTGTGACAGGGATACCTATCTCCCATCTGCACCCAGCCCCCTCCTTTCTGTACCACAGAACAGCTCGAGAAGACCCACTGCTCCCACCACGACTCACCTAGTTTAAGCTCTGGAGCCTACCTAGTACTGTACACCTAACTGGACGACATCTGGAGTCTGTCCATCTGACATCACGGTCGATGGGGTTCAACCAGTGAGACACTTCCCTGAGACCCCTCTTCATCTGAACCCCAGCATCACCTTCTGCGACTTGGGTTAATTGGTGGAGACCCTTGAAGTACACCTGGACACATCTGGATCTACTTCCACCCTGCTTTTGAGACTGTTACTCACTGCAAAGATCACTGGACGACTTCAGGACCTACTCTCTGTACACCTCTAGAAGGGGACCTTTGTGAGGTCCTCATTTGGGATCATTCTTCCTCACCGTCTCCTCTTATGGTATAAGTTCGTACAAGTAAGACTGGTTTCTAATTTGTGGTTCTCCTGAATGTTTTAGATCTCTCTACCTTATTACTTTCTGCAAACGTCTTCTCTCCTCCCTTTCTCCCCTCATTCTAACTCAACACTAATTCTCCTTGATTCCTCACTTCTGTGCTTCACCTCTTACCTGGAGACGAAGTACTACACTAGTACTATTTTAACTCACTCCTAACACATCTTTAAACCCCATATCCCCAACCCCACGACTATTGCTTTCTCTCTTCTTATCTTATCTTGCTTCTCCACACTACTACCCCCCCCTCCTTTACTTTTACTGGCTCACTTCATACTTCAGCAGACTGGATTGTTTCACTACTTCTACTTTAATCTACCCTTTAATTGCTTCTAACTGCACGACTATTGGCTAACCTCTTTGTTATATACTACTTTTCTCCACTACTGAAACGGCTGAGGTACATCTTTGTCTGCACTGGTATTGTAATAGATAAGTTATATCTTATTTGCCTACTTCTTGGTCACTTCTCACATAGAAACACGTCATACTCCAACGAGGGTCCTTCCCCTACAAAGGACAGTGTGCCTCTGTTTCCTTAGGAACATTCTGCCCTCTCACACTTAGTATATGGAGTGCCCACTGTCACACCTTAACCATTCAAATCATTAATTATACCTCTGTTAACTAGTGAGAAACAGCCTTTATAAGTCTGAAACATACTCTGTACTAAGATACCACTACCTACCTCTGGCTCGCTGTTACTTGAACCAATCTACAATTTGTAAGCATAATATATGACAGCCCTTTCCCCCTGATGAAACTATTGTCTTAACAATTTATTGAAATACTAGCATTACAGAATTTCTCAACCTGATTTTCTGCCGTGTGCACAGCTATAGTGGTGTATAATTAATCGCTCCGTAATACGTGGGGATAGATTGTGGGCTCCCTATTGCATTTGGGAAAGGCGATATTCCACCTGTTCAATCACCTGGGGAATTTGGATTAATAGTTGAGATTATAGCCAGCTAGTGTCCACTGGTCAACCTGCCTTATCCCCAACCTCTACAACACCATCATATAACCTCCATTGTCAGTGAACCTACAAGATTATCAGACCCTTTGACTCAGCCTTTCGGCTGACTAGGTAACCCCTGATACTCCCTCTCACTCGAAGTACTCTGACTTCACTCTGAGCACAGGGACACCACTTTGGACAACAGGGGATTAAGGATACACATACAACCCTACACCCCTAGGCTCGGGATTCTAGCAGTCCAATTACCTGTTCTCACTTGTATCTAGCTTAAACATTCTTACCCAGAACTGAACCACCCCCTTTAACCATTATAACACCTCCATTTTGAACTCTCAAACCCCTGACTGACCTTATACCAGTCAGTAAGCAATCTAGTACACGTGGGTGCCCGCTCCTCCTCTTAAGCTTACCTACTTTAATACGACCACTCCTAAAACAAACACTGGAAAATCCAAACCCATTCTCTCAAAATCCAAGGTAATGCGCTCGACGCAGAAACACCGATCAAGGTCCCCCAGGCCACAACAAAAGGACCCTTGGCCCCAGGTACAGGAACAAATGGACGATTGTAAATCCGACGACCTGCAAACTCTGAAACAAAAAAGGAAGGAAATGGCCACAAAGAAGACCTCCTTGCAGAAACTGGCAGTTCTGGACGGCTCAGATGAGGAGGCTGAGGCTTCTCCCAGCGCAAGTCCTGCTAAGCAGCGTATGAGGAAGGAAGGCCCACCCATATCGGGATCCAATCCGTTGGACACATTCGACTGGACCCAACCCATCGACCAGAATTTCTTCAAAGGTATTTTCTCCGCATTCAGTCAGAAGTTAGACTCCAGATTCGATCAACTCCAGATTTCTCTAGATTCGGTCTCCCACAGGACTGACAAAAACGAGTCAGACATCTTTGACTTGAAGAATAAACATGACAAACTGGAAAAAGAGCACCATCTCCTCAAAGAAGAACTTAGAACGGTGAAAAATAAAATGACGGACCTGGAGGATAGGGACAGGAGACAGAACCTTAAGTTTAGGGGAATCCCAGAGTCTGTAAAAAGCGACCAACTGGGACCGTACATTAAGGATCTCCTAAAACGCACGATCCCTACCCTGACGGATCTCGACACAACGGTGGTCAGGATCCACCGCCTACCCAAGCCTAAATCCCTGAAACCTGAGACCCCCAGGGACGTCATAATGAAATTTCATTTCTTCCATGTCAAAGAACAACTTCTGGACTATCTTCGATTAAAAAAAACTCTCCCTGGACCCTACGACAATATCAAGGTCTTTGCGGACCTCTCCAGAGAAACCATGCTCCAGAGGAGGAGACTTACCCCAATCACTAACCTGCTCCAAAACAACCGTGTCCAATACAGATGGGGATTCAATCCCACCAAAGTTATTCTCCACCATCAGGGGAAATCCACAACTATACTTGAAGTAGAAGAGGGAATGAGGGTTCTTAGGGATCTAGGAATCATCATATCTTAATTGGATCATATCCATAACAGAAAGGCTGAAGAGAATAGCCATAACTTTAGCCACCCAAGGAGGTAGTTCAGCGTAATCTTAATTAGATTCCCTCCGTTATGGGTCAAGTTGTGGTCACAAGTTTACACTTTTCACCTGGCACTAAAATAGATTTAGAGAAAGTTTTCAGTTCTACCACCAATGTATTGTTTGCGCTAACAATGGAAAGGATCCCCTTATCTAGTCGCTCTCACACTCTGAGCCCTTTCTTCGTCACGACAATTGTAGGGTATGTCACTTAAATTCTTGTCACAGAACGTTAACGGCCTTAATTCTCCCCAGAGGAGATATTTTCTGTGGAAACTTCTTAGAGAGACCGGGGCAGATGTAGTAGGTCTGCAGGAGACTAAGTTCTCTTCCCTTAAGCCACCGAAATTCAGCAACAAAAACTTCCAAAACATTCGTTGTGTAAACAACTCGAAAAAGAAATGGGGAGTAGCTCTAATGATCAAGAACACTATCTCCTTCGAGGAAATCTCCACATTTGAGGACCCGAACGGCAGATATTTGATTCTAATATGCAAACTAAATGACCATATTTTTACCCTAGTCAATGTCTACGCCCCAAACAAAGGGCAAGTAACATTCCTAAACAAGCTTATGAGGATTGTTAACACTAACCAAAAGGGAGAGCTGGTGATCTTCGGGGACTTCAACATAGTTCCCAATGGATCACTTGACTCCTCTACCAAATCCAGACAGCATTTGGAGTCACTGGATCCATGGCTGATTAAGAACGATCTATATGACACCTTTCGATGTCTCAATTCCACGTCTTTAGAATTCACATATTTTTCCAAACGCCACCAATCTTACTCTAGAATTGACCTTATCCTCACCAACATTTTCACCCTTTCCAAGTTTCTCAAGGTCTCAATTGGTACTAGAACTTGGTCCGACCATTCACCTGTTACTTTCGAACTCAAGATTGGCCCGATAGTAACCTCTCAAAGACTTTGGAGAAACAACAGTCTACTATACACTCACCCAGCATATAAAAAGGAAATCGAAAAAACCATAGTAGACTACTTCAAGGTAAATGATACGGAGGATGTTTCAACCCCTATACTCTGGTCCGCTTTCAAAGCTGTTCTTAGAGGCAAAATGATACAACTGAACGCACAGCATAACAGGAAAAACAGAGAAAAAACACAAACCTTGGTGAACCAGATACACAATCTGGAACAAAAGCAAACATCTAGTCCTAGTCCCGATCTCTCCTTGGACATTTTGAAACTCAGGTCAGAATTAAAATCCCTCTTATCCTCCGAATATGACAGGATCTCCCAAATTCTCAAAACCAACCATTACTTTTCTGATGATAGACCCTCCAAACTCCTAGCAGCAAAAATTAAACACCAGAAGCTGAAATCCAGAATTAAAGAGATTAGGAACCCACTTGGCCAAACTCTTAAACACCCGAAGGATATAGCCGATACCTTTGCTCACTTCTACACCTCCCTCTACAATTTGAAAAATAACCCCTCCACTTTGGAACCCTCGGATCAAGATATCACTGACTACCTAACCAACCTTGACCTGCCCTCACTTACAGATCGTGACTTATTGGACCTCAACTTACCGTTCACGACATCTGAGATTTCAGAAGTCATAGGACAATCGAAAGTGGGCAAATCACCCGGTCCTGACGGATTCCAAAATGAGCTCTACAAAATCTTCACAGATTTATTGTCCCCGTATGTTACCAGATTGGCCAATTACTCTGCTACCCACGGACACCTACCACCTGAAATGCTCGAAGCTGTTATTACGGTGATACCCAAAGGAAAGGGAGACCCGGCAGATACCAAGAACTATAGGCCGATCTCCCTCCTGAATTTGGACACGAAATTCTTAGCTAAAATAGCAGCTAATAGAATCAAAAATTACATCACCAAATTAATCCACCCTGATCAGGCAGGGTTCATCCCAGGCCGTAATACGGCTGACGCCACTAGGAGAGCCCTGGATCTAATCACCTCTATAGAGAATTCAAAACAACCCTCAGCCTTCTTGGCCTTAGATGCCGAGAAGGCCTTTGATAGGGTCCAGTGGAACTTCTTATTTCGCACCCTGCGAAGGCTTGGGTTCCAAGGCAATATCCTTCGTTTCATATCATCAATGTATGCCAATCCCACAGCAAGAGTATACTCTAACAATTTCCTGTCTCAAAAATTCCCCTTGACAAATGGCACGAGGCAGGGGTGCCCACTCTCCCCTATCCTCTTTGCCCTATTCATTGAGCCACTTGCATCTAGCATCAGAGACAATGACAATATTAGAGGAATCCCGTTAAATCAACGCCAACACAAAATATCTCTGTTTGCAGATGACATCCTCCTTTCAATTACCAATCCCCTCAAATCTCTCAGGCACCTGTCAAGGGTCATTGAGAGATTCTCCCAGCTCTCCTTCTACAAAATAAACGAAACAAAATCCCAGATCCTGGACTTTAATATAGAGGAAACACTACTCAAGTACCTCAAAGAAGAGTTTAACTATACATGGACGGAAAAGGAGATTTCTTATTTAGGGATTACTTTGACCAAACCCTGTTCAGCCACGGTACAGACGAACCTAACAAACCTATTTAACTCGTTCCATCAGGCCTACTTACGTCTTTCAAAAGTTGAACTGTCCTGGCTGAGCAGGATTGAAGCTTTCAAAATGACACTGCTCCCGAAATTCTTGTACATAATTAGATCCATCCCTTTGTTCATCCCGAAGAGATGGTTCATTAAACTCCAATCACAACTCCGTGCGTTCATTTGGCTCAATAAGCGCCCAAGAGTGGCCAGACTATCCCTCGAGAGGCACAAGAGAGTAGCAGGCCTAGGAGTTCCCAACTTGCACAACTACTACTTGGCATCCATCGCCAAACTCTCACAAAAATGGCTTATAGGCCCGAACGATTCGCCCTGGATCTCTTTAGAAGGAACGATCAATAACAATAATCAAAAAGCTCTAATCATGGCTTATTTAGTAAATCCCTCCAAACCTCCTCCTACTCACCCAATTACTAGAGCAACTATTCTAGCCTGGAGAGATCTTGTCAAAAAGGCAGCCAAATACTATACTTCTTCCATTCTCAACAAAATCCCTCTAGAAACTCTTGAAATTCTGATGCCGAACCTGGACCTCTCTCTCTGGAGGGATAAGGAGATTCTTTATGTTAATGATCTGCTTTCAGGAAACTCTATCATCCCCTTCCACATCCTCCAAGACAAATTCCCCCTCACTAGGGATGACCGAACTAACTGGAGAGTCATAGCCAATTACCTCAGCACTCACAATCTCAAACTCACAGCTCCGCAAGTAATTGACGAACTTATAAACTCCCCGCGGAAAGCCTCCCTTTGGGAAACGAGCTCTCTCTATAGAATCTTCAACGAAGAAGTCGAATTAATAAACCTCTCATTCTTTGGAGCTTGGGAGGAGGAGTTGGGTATCCACGTGGACCTGGGGAAAATGGCTAAAACTATTAAGACAGTGTATTCCAGCTCATCTTGTGCCACCCTCCACGAGTCTTACTATAAGGTCCTCTCACGATGGTACTATACCCCTATCAAACTATATCATATGAACCCCAATCACGACCCATCTTGCTGGAGAGGCTGTGGAAACCTGGGAACCCTCTCACATATTTTCTGGCACTGTTCTGTCCTGACCAATTATTGGAGAGATGTCAAATCTCTAATTACAAACGTCACTGGGATTCAAATAAACTTCACCCCAGAATTAATATTACTACTGATTGGCACAGAGGACCTCCCTCACCACATACGCTTCTTAACATCCCACATTATTTTGACTGCTAGAGTCCTGATAGCCTCGAGGTGGAACAAACCAGAACCCCCCACAGTGGATGACCTGATTGAAAGAGTGTCGACTCACTGTACTTTCGAGTACAACTTCGCTATACGCGCAAACAGGTTCCCAAAATTCATAGGGCGTTGGGAGACATGGTTGACAATTTTTTCCCCATCCCTCCTGCAATAGGCCGCTGACGTAAAAATTGATGATTTGACTGTTTCTTCCCCACAATGCTTTCAAGCTTGCATTACGATTTGCGACAAAATGCACAGAGTGTGTTTGGACTATTCAGTATTCGGATATTCATTTGTACCTTTCCAATTTTCTCTCTTTTTGTACGAGCGCTGTATTTGAATTTGCATATGTACTTACGACTTGTACCGTTCATGTTATTTGTTGGTTTGTTTACTTGTTACGTTTATTACCCTTCCCCTCCCCTCTCCCCCTCCCTCTTTATTTATGTATCTAATTCCCTCCCCTCCCCCCTCCCTTGAAATTTCAATAAAGATATTTGGACAACACCTACTGAATCTACTTATTTCTCTCTGTTAAAATAATAAACCCTGTACTCACCTCCGGTGCAGCTGCCGTTCCAGTGCTGTAATTGCGGCTTGGGGCTCATGTGATGTTATCATGTCACGCGAGCCCTACGTCTAATCACTGCTGGCTTTCTTCTCCCTGCCTTCTGACATAGTTGCTATCATCGGGAAGCTGTTGGCATAATGCATATTTATCTGTATGTATTGCAACAACTATTGTTTGTTTAATATGATGTGATTTTATGTCTGCATGCATATTGTTCAGATGTCAACAAAGTTAAAAAAAAAAAAAAGGTCCTCATTCACAGACAGGATGTCCCTCCCTTCTCCCTGCATGCACATTCTAGTGTGGAGCTGAAAGCTGAAGGTCACAGCAGATCTCTCTCTCCCTCTCCAGAAACCAGATTGATCCTATTCTCATGTTATAAGCTGGATGTTGTTGATTCTCAATAAATGAACATTCTCTGTTGCTCGCTGTGGACATCACGCTGATTAACGCGCTGCTAACAGGTTATGGGCCCAGGAGTCACAGAAGTCCCAGACCTGCAGAGCACAGAGATAGAAAAACAACAGAGAACTGAGAAGAAGATGGCCACCACCAGCAGCTCAGCAAAGTTTACAGTGCCAAGCCTGAATAACCAGAACTACCAATCCTGGAAATTCAAGGTGAAGATGCTGCTGATAAGAGAAGGTACGTGGAAATACACTCAGGAGCCCAAGCCTGACCCAGTACCACAGGACTGGCTAGAGATGGATCAGAAAGCACAGAGTACCATATCATTCAGCATAGAGGATGATCAGATTGTGCATGTGTGTAAGTATGAATCTGCAAAGGAAATGTGGGAGCAGCTGCAGAAAGTACATGAGAGGATAAATCTAAGTAACAAACTCTATCTAATGAGAAAGCTATATCAGTCTAAGCTGCACAGTGACCAGGACATGCAGGACTACATTAGAAGCACTCTAGAGACTGTAGAGCGCCTGCGGGGCATTGGGAAAGATATGAAGGACTTCCATGTAGCAGCACTACTACTTAGTGGTCTCCCAGAAAGCTATCAATACAAAAAAGGTGGGGGAACAAGAGGCGCAATAGTGCCCTATCACTAGTGACACTCAGATGTGAGTGGTGTAATGCAGTTACACTCACCTATTCCAGTTGTGAGACCCACAACTGGTTTAACAGCATATCACAGTATGAGCTGCTGCAGGACCTCCACCGACCACTCCAACGTGGAAAAACAGCCAGAAAATATGGGAAGCAAGGTGTACCACGATCCGCGCTGCTGAGTCCACAAAATCACCTGGGATGCAAGATGTTGTAGCAGTATGCTTCTTTATTCCTTCCTCCTGAGGAAGGTGCCAGGAAGGGCGCCGAAACGTGTAGGAAGGAATAAAGAAGCATACTGCTACAACATCTTGCATCCCAGGTGATTTTGTGGACTCAGCAGCGCGGATCGTGGTACACCTTGCTTTCCATATTTCCCAGAAAGCTATGACACGCTTGTAACTGCACTAGATGCACGCCCAGATGATGAACTTACATTGGAGTACGTCAGAGGAAAGCTTGTAGATGAATATAAGAGAAAGGCAGAAAGTGTGAGCCGCAAAGTATGCAACAAGGAAACTGCTTTACAAACGCAGGATGAGCCCACCAGCAGAAACCACCCTAAAGAAACAAGTGAATGTTTTGTATGCAAGAAGCCAGGTCATTTAAAAGCTGAATGCAGAGTCTGGAAAGCTAAAATGAATCAGCTGAAGAAGCGAAACAGTAAACAAAGAGTTAAGAGTGCTGTATTTGAAAATAATGATCCTGTAAATACTAAGGCTGCATTCACATTAGTCAATGCATTTAAATCAAAGCATGCGTGGTATATAGATTCTGGTGCAACCAGTCACATGACCAATGACAGAGACTTCTTTACTAAGCTTAACCAAAGCAAGTCAGACAAAGTAATAATGGCGAATGGTCAGTGTATGAACTCAGAAGGCATAGGAGATGGTTATATTGATTGTAACATCTCTGCAACGCAAAGCAGAAGGATTCCTGTGAAGGATGTGCTATATGTACCTAGTCTTGAAAGTAATCTATTATCCGTGAAAAAGCTTACAAAACAAGGGAATGAAGTTACATTTAAGCACGATAGCTGCATCATCTCAAAAGAGGGCCACACACTAGCAAAAGGAAAAATCAAAGATGAACTGTATCAGTTGAAATGTAAAAAGTGTGTATGCACAGCTAAGCAAGAAATGCACAAGAACTGTATTCATGTATGGCACAGACGGCTTGCGCATAGAGACCCAGAAGCAATAAGAAAGTTATTTCAAGAACACTTAGCTGATGATATTACAATTGATTCATGTAATCAGACAATGAGGTGTACCAGCTGTATCAAAGGGGAAATGTCCAGAAAGGCCTTTCCTAAGAAAAGTACTACAAGAACAGAACAACAACTAGATTTAATACACACAGACATCTGTGGCCCAATGCATATTCAGACCCCTGGAAAGAAGAGATATTTTCTTACATTCATTGATGACAATTCAAGATACACAGTTGTCTATCTACTTCACAGCAAAAATGAAGTTCCAGAGAAACTTGAAATATATCTAGCTGAAGTATATAACAAGAAAAAGTTCTCTGCAGCACTCAGCTACTACCAATGACGTACAATTGCTAACAAGCTATATGTATATGAGAAAAAAGTTTAAAAACGTATGTTTTTTTTTCAAAAAACTCAAAAATCTTATTTTTTTATTTCTGAAGTTCTTAGTACATACATTGGCCAATGTCTGCTTGCTTATCGACTGCGACAAAGTGACTTCAGGTCCGATGAGTCCTACGCTGATATCCCTATCCTCCTTGTCCACCCCCCCACTTCTCAGTGGGCAGACTCCATCTCGACCCTAGATCACCTGTAGTTAATGAGGGTGCACATTGCAGCATGGAGCCAGCAACTCCATATGATACAAAAAAGGAAAAAAAAACTGCACAGCACTCACAGACTAATGTGAACTGGTGCTAGCAGGGACGCTGGGTCAAATAACTAGAAAAAGTTCTCTGCAGCACTCAGCTACTACCAATGACTACAATTGCTAACAAGCTACATGTATATGATAAAAAAGTTTAAAAACTTGTTATTGTTATTTGATGCAAATCTGCCTACAGAATATTGGGGTGAAGCTATTATGATGGCTTGCTATATTCAGAACAGACTACCAGCTAAAGCGACAGAGAAAACTCCATTTGAGCAATGGAATAGTGCAAAGCCAAAACTACAGCACATAAGGATTTTCGGAAGCAAAGCATTTGCACACATTCCCAAAGAAAAACGAACTAAGTGGGAATCTCACGCTAAGGAAGGCATTCTGGTAGGTTACAGTGAAACCCAGAAAGGGTATAGAATTCTACACCCAGAGACAAACAAGGTCACAATAAGCAAAGATGTAGTAATTGATGAAAATTTTGTGTCACCCAAGTTTTGTGATATTATGCCAGTAGTCCAGATGAAGCAACAACAACAATCTCAGTCACAATCACAAGACAACAAAAGGGAGAATGTAGAAGTCTGGCTAGATTCGTCAACCACTGAAGAAACAACAAAAAGCCTAAGTGAACCTGAAATCAGACGATTGTCAAGATCAAACAAAGGAATACCAGCTAAACGTCTATCCTACATTGTCAAGACATTACCTGAGTCAGAGCCAAAGTCATGGGATGAAATGCAAAAACATACCTGCTCATGACAGAAGCCAAAGGTGTATCAACGCCAATGGAATCATCCTACCTGAAACTGGAAGAAGATGACCTGTTGCTAACAATGAGAAATATTGACAGGCAGTGGGGGCACTTCTATACATATCGACTATGACTCTACCATATATTACAACAGCAGTTGGAATATTGTGCAGATATGTGGAGAAACCACGCCAAAAGGACTGGTATGCCGTTAAAAGAGTTCTCCGATATTTAAAAGAGACACAAGGAGTAAATTTAAAATTATCTGCAGCAGGAAATCTAAAACTCACAGGCTATGCTGACGCAGATTGGGCTGGTGATTTGCATGATCGTAAATCCACAAGCGGATACGTATTTAAACTTGGAGAAAGTTCAATCTCCTGATCTACCGTATTAGAAAACAAGTATCTGTTGCTTTGTCATCCACAGAAGCTGAGTATGTGTCCGCAGCCTATGCAAGTCAGGAGATCATTTGGCTAAGACAACTGATGGATGATCTTGGTAAACCGTTAACTCAGCCAACGGTGATATATGAGGACAACCAAGGATGCATTAAACTTGCATGCAGTGAGAAGATCAGTGCTAGAACTAAGCACATCGACGTCAGATATCATCACCTACGTGATTTGATAGATCGTGGCATAATTCAGTTTGCTTATTGTGAGACTAATAAGATGGTAGCTGACATTTTGACCAAGCCATTGCCACGACCTAGATTCCAAGGATTGAGAACCGCTATGGGACTAACAGAATAAGTAGTTGTTGAGTGAGGGTGTTGGCATAATGCATATTGATATCTATGTATTGCAACAACTATTGTTTGTTTAATATGATGTGATTTTATGTCTGCATGCATATTGTTCAGATGTTAAAAAAAAAAAAAAAGGTCCTCATTCAGAGACAGGATGTCCCTCCCCTGCTCCCTGCATGCACATTCTAGTGTGGAGCTGAAAGCTGAAGGTCACAGCAGATCTCTCTCTCCCTCTCCAGAAACCAGATTGATCCTATTCTCATGTTATAAGCTGGATGTTGTTGATTCTCAATAAATGAACATTCTCTGTTGCTCGCTGTGAACATCACGCTGATTAACGCGCTGCTAACAGAAGCATAGTGCTCAGATCCTGTTGATAACTCCTATGTCCAAATGCATGGTGATAGAGAAGCCGTGTAATGCTTTTAGTGGCTACACCAGCAATCTGGTAGCATGGAACTGGAAATAAGACCAAGACAAGTCAAGTTATGAGTTCAAGTCTATAGTTAACACACGTGCAGTAAAGTAAAGACAAGGTGCAAATAACAATGAAAGCAAACAGTGGCAAGGGCAAAGTTCAGAAGACTTGCAAGCAACAGTCTATACATGAAGTGTGGCTGGCAACTTGAAAGTCTTTGCAAAAACACAGTCCATAACTGTAATAAAGACAGAGTCACTAGGTGTCTTTGTGTTATTTTTGAATAAAAATTTTTTTTCTCTATGTTGTATCATTTTTACTATTTATTTGAGATTCTTAGTGGCCGAGTTTAACTTGGCCTGACATTAAAGGTACCGTCAGACGTTTCAATATCGCCGGCAACATCACCAGCAACTGACGAGAGTGTGCACGTTTTTGGCCGCTGGCCAAGATCGCTGTGCTCCTGTCAGATGGAGAGACATTGCTGACAACACAGCAGCGATGTTGAAAGCAACTGTCGCTGACAGGGTTAAATTGAACCCTGGCAGCGATCTTTAACATTGCAGTCAATGCAGTCAATGCTGCGATGTCAGACAGGGCGATTCAGGCAGACCGCCTGAGCAACATCACCAGGTTTCAGGACATTGTCCTGAAACCTGGCTATGTTGATGAAGCAACTATAGCCGTTGAAATCACCCTATTACACGGGGCAAATCACCAGCGATGTTGCCGCAACTTGCCCACACCCCTTCGTTGCCTGCGATGATGCCGGAGATGTTGCCCCATGTAACGGAGGCCTTAAGAATCTCGGGGCTTAATACCAGATGGCAATATAAAGCTAGTGTTAACCCCTTATTACCCAGCGTGCCAGGCCGGGCGTCAGCACCCGGCGCACCTGGGCAAGTGACGGGGCCCGAATGCTTGGAGGGGGCCCACCGGGCCCCTGAGGGCTAGGGTCACACTTGTGTTGTGACCCTAGCCTGAAGCAAGTATTGTCAGCTGCAGCGCAGAGCGTTTAATGCTATGCGCTGCCAGCAACCAGCCCATAGAAACCCGATATTTACATTGCCAACCAGTGGTTGGCAAGGTAAACATCGGGTTTCTATGGGTTCCAGCGCATAGCATTAAACGCTATGCGCTGCAGCCGAAAATACTTGTGTCAGGCTAGGGTCACAACACAAGTTTGACCCTAGCCTCAGGGGCCCCTGAGCACTGCTCCCACAGCCAGGGCCATATCCAGGGGGCAGCTGGGGGGCTCATTTGTATGGAGGTCATGTGCAGCCTCCTGCAGCTCCGGAGGTCTCCCTCTGTGGGAGCCGACAGAGCTGTACATTCTGTGCTGAGTGCTGACAGGACCTGACTGGGTCACAACACAAGTGTGACCCTAGCCTCAGGGGCCCCTGAGCACTGCCCCCATAGCCAGGGCCATATCCAGGGGGCAGCTGGGGGGTCATTTGTATGGAGGTCATGTGCAGCCTCCTGCAGCTCCGGAGGTCTCCCTCTGTGGGAGCCGACAGAGCTGCACATTCTGTGCTGAGTGCTGACAGGACCTGTGATGATGTCACATGGAGGGGAGGAGTCAGGGCTCACATGATCAGCTCCTCTGTGTATGCAGGATTCTGCTGTGCTGGCCACCATGTCCATGATGCTCAATTAGGTGAAGTTTATGTGTGGGGTCAGGAGGGATTAACAGTGTGAATGTAGCAGAGGTGAGTGTGTACTAGGTGTATGGAGCGTAGCCGTGTGTGTACGAGGTGTACGGAGCAGAGCCAAGTGTGTACGAGGTGTACGGAGCAGAGCCGAGTGTGTACCAGGTGTACGGAGCAGAGCCGAGTGTGTATGAGGTGTACGGAGCAGAGCCGAGTGTGTACGAGGTGTACGGAGCAGAGCCGTGTGTATGAGGTGTACAAAGGGGAGCTGAGTGTGTACGAGGTGTATGGAGCGGAGCTGAGTGTGTGAGGTGTATGGAGCGGAGCCGAGTGTGTACGAGGTATACGGAGTGAAGTCGTGTGTACGAAGCGTACAGAGCGGAGCTGAGAGTGTGCAAGGATAACGGAGCGAAGCTCAGAGTGTACGAGGTGTACGGAGCAGAGCCGTGTGTGTACGAGGTGTACAGAGCAGAACCGAATGCTTACAAGGTGTCCGAAGCGGAACTGCATGTGTACGAGGTGTATGGAACGGAACTGCATGTGTACGGAGCGGAGCTGTATCTGTATGAGGTGTGTGGAGCGTAGCTGCGTGCGTACGAGGTGTATGGAGCGGAGCCGCGTGCATACGAGGTATGTGTCCCAGTGGTAGCCCCCCACGGATTCCGCTCCCACTCCTATTGTCCCAGCCGCCTTTGCCAGCAGCATTCTTCTCCAGAGTCTCTTCTGCCGCTGTCTGCATTCTGCAGCTCAGCATGGAGGGGCACGATGTTGTCATCACTGTGCTGATATGTGCAAAGCGACCGGAGGAGACCAGAGCAGCGAGAAGAGAGGTGAGGAGAAAGAGAGATCCGGATGGCCAGACACTCCGCTTGGCTGCGGTGCCACCCATATTGCATTGCGGCTCCATTGAGCTGCTTGCATTATTTGTGCGCTTCAGGATGCTTGCGTATATACCAAGAATCCGCAGACGCACAAAAAGGCAACATGTTGCATTTGCAGGGGACTTTTAAAAAGCGCAAGGGAACGCAAACGCACCTTAGCCCGCTCCTAACAACGTGTAATATGCTCACTGTCAGAAACAGCTCTTGCTGGTTTCAGCAGTCACTGTTCCTGTAAGGCTGATTTCACATAGGCGTTTTTTGAAAAATGCGGCAGTTGCGGTAAAAAACCCTGCATCTGCCGCATTTTCCGCCTAGCGGCTGCACTTGCTACGCTTTTGCGGCAAGCCCCATGCATTGTCTATGTGTAAGTGTGCGTCAATATATATATTATAGTCCGCGATATGTACTAAAAGGGGCCCACTGAGACTTTTTCGCCCGGGGCCCACAGAAACCTGGAGCCGGCCCTGCAGCGTGCCATCACCACCAGTGCCACTGGAAGAGCCTGGTAAAGGGTCTGTAAATGGCGCTATGATGAATGCACCATTTTCATGCGCGGCTGAGCACTGCTATTCTTTAGCATGGGGGTGTACTAAAACAATAGGCCCTCACTCTGCTGTCTGCTTTCACTGGGCTAGATTTAAAAATACTGTGAATCCAAACTATTTTTTAATTATAAATTTATTTTTATTTTTTTACCACACTATGATGGCAGGTTGGTTGCCATACACTAATAAGTATGACATCCATGCACAATCACCGTCCAGATTGTGGAAATGCACTTTGACTGCAACAGCCAATCACAGAGGCACTCACAGAGTGTGAGAGTCTTTGATTGGCTCTTTGCCTGACAGTGCAGGGAGTATGCAAGTAGCTTAATAGGCTGCCTCAGAAGTGATTCAGCATGAGACAGAGTGGCCCCCCAGGAGCAACAGCTGGAGTCTGGTAAGCCCAATCTACCTGTTCTTCTATCTATCTTCACTAGGTTCTGTCACAGCTTTATGGTAGAACAGTATACAGACAGTGCACATTATGTCTGTATACTGTTCCCATGCAGTTTGAGCATGTTCTCAGCCATCTTTGCCTTTTTACAGCCCTTCCCCTCAGACCTCATCTCACCATTCGGTTTGAGGGTCTTTTTTTCCTTTGGTTATACTGCACCTGCCAATCACAGTAATGTCATTATCAAAGATGAATACAGCATTGTTATGATAGGCAAACAATCCCAGCATGTTTATTGGCTGAAAATTGGTCAGGAAACATGCTTTTCAGCTCACTCGCATATCACAAGTAAAATCCCCAAAAATTCACCTAGTAATGAGCATCGTGAATATCGTACTATCTGTGTGAGTAGCGAATAGTAACGAGTATACTAGCTCATCACTAATCATCTTCCCATGTAGACGTTGTCCAACACCACTTTAGTATGTGCACCCGGAATTTGAACTCAGAACTTGTAGCTTGACAGGCAGAAACATTATCTTTGAGACACCGGTTGCTGTACTTCTAGATACAGATTTGCCTTAAGATCTACCGCATTTTTCTTTTTTAACAACACATTATACTAGTCTATAGAGATGAACAACCAGGACTTGATGTATTATCAATGTGAACCAGTATATTATGTATAAATTGCAAGAAGTGAAAGGGCTTAATTAATTATGCACTGACTTCCTTCTTATACGCTGGCTTATTTCCTGCCAGCAGTTAGACATTCATATGTAAAAGCACTAAGAGACATCTAAATCTTTTTGCAATTCAAATATAAGTAGGCAAAATCAAATACATGAAGCAAAGTGCATATTCACCAGCCTTTAAAAACTTTCAGTCCAGATTATTTGACAAAAATGTCCAAATAATCAGTTCAAATGATGGTTAATAGCCAACAGACAATGGAGAAATTCATGTACACCAGGTGAAATAAGCATTGAACACATCACCAATTTTCTAAGTAAATATATTTTTAAAGGTGCTATTGACATCAATTTTTCATCAGATACAGTGGTGTAACTTCAGGCCCAGGGGCCCCGATGCAAAAGCTCCATCCGGGCCCCCAATTATTGCAAATAATTAATAGTATTAGTCTTTTTCTATAGGCCAAAGGGACTTTTGGGGACCCCCTAGGCTGCAGGGCTCAGGTGTTATCACAACCCCTGCACCTATTGTAGTTACGCCCCTGATCAAATGTCAGCAGCAAACCATCCAATCCACACAGGCAAACAAATCAAACGATAAATGTCCATAAATTTAGTGATGTGTAAAAGTGAGAAATGACACAGGGAAAAAGTATTTAACACACTTACTGAAATGTATTTAATGCTTTATACAAAAGCCTTTGTTGGTGATGACAGCTTCAAGATGCCTCCTGTGTGAAGAAACTAGTGGCATGCATTGCTCAGTTGTGATTTTGGCCCATTCTTCCACATAAACACTCTTTAAATCTTCAAGGTCATGGGGACTCCTTGTGTGAACTCTGAGCTTTAACTCGTTCCATTAATTTGATATTGGATTCAGATCAGGTGGTTGGATCGGCCATTCTAGCAGTTTTATTTTCTATCTCTGAAACTAATTCAGTCGCCTTAGCTGTGTTTTTGGGTCATTGTTTCACTGTAATGTCCCCCTCATTTCATCTTCATTATCCTGGTAGATGGCAGCAGCTTTTTAATATTTCTCGTTACAATTTTCCATTCATCGTTCCTTCAATCATATGACGTTTGCCAGCACTGTAGGCTGAAAAATAGCCCCACTCCATGAGGTTCCCACATTCAAATGTGTCTGTTGGTATGGTGTTGTTTGGATAATATGTAGTGCCTTTAGGCCTCCAAACATGGTTTGTGTATTATGGCTTACAAAAGGCGAAATTTTGGTCTCATCCAACCTGACTATATTCTCCCAGTATTTCAGAGTCTTTTCTACATGTTTTCTACATCTTAAAACATGTTTGAACATATTTTTTGTTCAGAAATGGAGTCTTGCATGTTGGGTGTTCATACAGGCCACAGAGGTTAAGTGCATTACTTACATTACTTAAAACGTTGATCACTCTCAGTAGGAGAAACAAAATAATAATCTTGCAGTTGTGATACCTATTAATGGCTAACAAAAATAAAATAAGTGATGTTACAAGGCGAGCTTTCGAGACATCTCAGGTCTCTTCAGCAGGCTGGTATGACAAAATATTGAAAGATACACAATATTTTGTCATACCGTGCCTGATGAAGAGACTGAGATGTCTCGAAAGCTTGCCTTGCAACATCACTTATTTTATTTTTGTTAGCCATTAAAAAGTATCACAACTACCAGATTATTATTTTGTTTCTCCCACTGAGAGCAATTAGTATTTTCTCAACTGGCTAACACAGTACCAAATCTTTTTTCTTCTTACATTACTTAATTACATTGTTTTCGTTGAGCAATTGAACCTGCTGTTTCCACATCTTTCTATAGTTCTCCACAGGTGTTCCTGGGCTCTTGGACAACTCTCATGATACTTTTTCTAATTTGTTTGTCTGAAATCTTGCAGAGAGCATCTGTCGTGGCCATTTTATGGTTAAATTATGACCTCTCCACTGCTGGATTATGGCCCCAACAATGTTCACTGGAAAATTCAGTAATTTACAAATTCTTCTGTAACCAATGCTATCAGTAGGTTTTTAAATAAGGCTGTGAAGGTTTAAGACAGCTCACTGTTTTTACCCATCACGAGATGTTTCTTGTGTGGCACCTTGGTAATGAGACAGCTTTTTATAGGTCATCTGTTGAACTAGCTGATATTATTTTTCACTAAATGTAAGGATTGCTTTCTAATTATTGATAGATTTTAGCTGGTGTCATGGTTTTCCACAGCTTTTTGCACCTCTCTTCATGTGCTCAGTACTTCTTCCCTGTGTTATTTTTCATTAACCATCTACCAGGAAGATTAAAATAAAACAAGGGTAGATATTTTAGACTATAATCCCAAGCAAACAGCCAAGGAAGCTCTCAATTGGTTTTAAAGAAAGAAAATTAAGCTGCTAGAATGGCCAAGCCAATCACCGAAACTGAATCCTGTGGAAAATATATGGAAAGAACTAAAGCTCAGAGTTCATTGAAGGAGCCCACAGGACCTTCAGGATTTGAAGTGTGTTTGTGTGGAAAAATAGGCCAAAATTACACCTAAGCAATGTATGCAACTAATTTCTCCATACAGGAGGTGTCTTGAATCTTCATCACCAACAAAGGCTTTGTGTGAAGTATTAAATACATTTCAGTAAGTGCTCTTAATAAGTTTTCCCTGCGTCATTTTTTTCATTATTACACATCCATAAATTTATTGACATCTATGGTTTGTTTCTTGGCCTGTGTAGATTGGATGGGTTGTTACTGACATCTGGTGAGAAGTTCATGTCAAGAGCACCTTTAGAAATATAGTAAATTAGAAAATGTGGGATATTTTCAATACTTATTTGACTCGCTCTATATGTACCTTGAATTATTCTAAATGATTTCTCTTGTTACTGGTGCAATATTCCTTTAGGTCAATCTTTAATCCACAGTGGCTCATTTGATTCTGATTCATCTTCACCAGGTGTTTTGTTATCATTTTGTCAGGTTGCATATGCATTATTTAGCTGTACTTTTATCTTCTTTGGTACAGTCTCACTGATAATTGTAATTCTGAGGAATTTCATTTTTTACTTTTGTGTCAAGAAAGTTGTTAATTTTACTTCAGCACCACCTCTTTAGTAGGTTTTGTGTCTATAAGCTGTTTATGTGACTGTGTCTCCCCTTTCTCTCTATTTACCCTGTTTAGTCTTTTAGCTAGCTGCCATATCCCTGTAGGCTTTACATACTGGAGTAGTAATGCAAAGTGATATTCAGTTGGAATACCAGGTGACAGTAATGCACTCACTCTTCCTTTGTATTTGAACACTATAGGCCTCGTTCACATTGTGCTCCATTTTTTGTTGCTCCGTTTTTGATGCAGTTTCTGCACCAAAAGCTGGTCCTCTTTTTGCAAAAAAAGCATCATAAACACATAATCTGTAAATCTTTTTTGCTCCATTTCGGGGGACACAGAAAGACACATAACTCACAGCCGCAGACAGAGACACACATGCACTTTCTTAACCTTCCTGGCAATCCCATAACGAGCCCCGGCGATGTCTTCCTTTTAGGCACCAGCAGGACATGTGAGTAATATGAGTACTTACAGGGCCTGGCTCCATGTGACTCTCAGGACCTGCCCATGTGACTCATGCTATCAGTACCGTACCCACAGATCCTGCTGATGCCTGGAAGAAGCCCATCGCCGGGGAGGGTAAGTAATGGAGAGTTGGTGGTGTGGAAAGTGCACCAGAAAAACGGAGCTCCAATTGACATTCTTATTATTTTCTGGATGGGCTTTATTCACCTTTAATGCAGCAGTCAAACAGCAACTTGAAAATCCCATTCACTTTGCTGCAGATGCAGTGACTGATCCATCTTTGGAGCAGTTTCTTTAAAAAACGCAGCACCAAAAACTATTCAAAATTGGCCAGTGTTAACATAGCCTAACTGTCTATATAAAAAATCTCGCCTGATAGATGACTGCTTAAAATGTGTCATTTGAACTTCATTTCAGGGGCAGATATACCATTTGTGCAATCTGGGCAATCTCATAGTGGCCAGAGGTATGAGAGCCACTTCACTCTCCAAAGTAGGTGGAATTGTGCATTATGATTAGCTTTTATACTTTAAATGGCCCATATACTGTTATTGCACAGGAGCCCCTTTATGTATGTGATTTATTTAATAAGTGTGAATTAAACTCTGTCTCTTTGGAAACCACATCCCCTTTTCAAATTTGGTGAATGACAAGAAAAACTCAAAATTTTGAAGCAATTTGTTGCACATCACAATTTTTGTTCCCCGGAACCAGACAGAATACATCAAAATAGATAAGTAGCCAGCATATTTATCAGAATTTAGATGGTCAAATGAGAATTGCATGTAGAGTAAATTATTAACCATTAGGACTTCCGGTTCCAGCCCTAATGTGTCTGCCACAGAGGTAAGAGGCTCCAGGCATCCACTGCCTAATACCCGCTAAATAAGACTGACAACCGCAACTTACCTGCACGAAACTGCAGAGGACTGACGGGTGAACCCCTGGGGATCGAATGGACCGCTGGCTCTGGAGCACAACAAAGGATAACGAGTGGGAAGAAGGTACTGACACCCCTTACAAGATGAAGGGGAGCAGGAAAAAGAGGGAGAAGCAGCAGCCCCAGCAGGAGACGCAGAGGGAAAGGGATGAGAGGAAGGAGCTGTTCCAGCAACACCGAGAGATCCGGCATTTGTGGTCAGACAGGGAGGAGATTGCAAAGGGGGCAGAATACCCTAAAAGTTTTGCAAAAATGGCAAAGAACCTTAAGAGACACTTAATAGAGGGCCTACAAAATACAGTTAGGGACACCATACAGGCAACAATGGCAGAACTTAAAGAAGAGGTGGCACAACATGATAACAGGTTACATGAGGCGGAACTACGCTTATCGGATGCTGAGGACAGAATTACTCAATTGGAGTAGAAACTTTCAAAGGCTAAAAAACTGTCCTGGTGGATGAGAGAAAAAATGGATGACCTTGAGAACAGGTCTCGCAGAAATCATCTGAGGGTATCCCTCATAATCAATTCAATGATATATTTGAGCAAGAACTCATGACAGCCCTGGGGATCCAAAGACTTTGCAGGGTGGAGTGGGCACATAGGGTGGGTGCACCACCAAACCCAGTTATCTTGATTTTAAAGATAAGGAAACCCTTCTCCAAACATTCCGTAGAAGGAGGATTTAAAGTGACAATATTCTATGACTACTCAGCAGAAGTTTCTAAAAAACGGAAACAATTCAATGAGATCTGCAGCCATCTACATAAACACAATGTCCCCTTCCAGCTCCTCTACCCCGCGACCCTTAGGGCCCCTTTACACACGGCTACATTTCTAGGGTGGCTACAGGTAACTTACTGATTGCAGTGAAATCATGGAGAGATTATTCCATTTGTACACAGCAACAAGATAGAACCTTGTCTCCATGATTTCACTGCAACCAGTAAGTTACCTGTAGCCACCCTAGAAATTTAGCCGCGTGTAAAGGTACCCTTAAAGTGGCTGATGGTAAAAATTCCCCACAAGTTCCAGTGGCTCCCCTACAAACAGGGGAACAACAACACCGATGACATCAGTGCCAGCTTCAGCAAAGAACAAATCATCTGATCACATGGGAGTTCTGTCACCCACCGAAGAGGGAGCAAGATGCGAATGTCCCGTCGCCGCGACCCCAAAGAGAGAAGGAACGGGACCCTCCAGGACAGCGACATGATGGACGTGATGAGCATACAACTGCAGTGGAAATATAAGTGCAAGAGAGATGAGTTAATGTTCACTTGAAGTAACTTGAAAACTGTCCGCTGGTGACTTCCAGTCCTGGGATGTGAGGGAAGAAGGGGAGCGTGAAGTTCGGAGCCCCGGTGTGGGTGGCATTTTTGGATTCTCCCCCTTTGTTTTGATTCACCAGTCCCACTGGATGGACCTCTGAGTTTTCCCTTTTTCTCTTTTTTTTTTTAACTAACTCCTCTGTACTGATCTTTTCTTGAACATTGGATGGGGTAGGGGTAGAGGGAAGTGAAGGGCAGACAGGAAATAGGGGAGACGTCAGATTTTTAAGAGGTATGGGTGGCCTTTTTGGATTCTCCCCCTTTGTCCTCATTCACCAGTCCCACTGGATGGACCTCTGAGTTTTCCCTTTTTCTCTTTATTTTTATTTATTTTATTTTTTTACTACCTCCTCTGTTCTGATCTCTTCTTGAACATTTGATAGGGGTAGGGGTGGAGGGAATTGAAGGGCAGACAGGAAATTGGGAAGACGTCAGATGTTAAAGAGGTAATTCTAGTATCTATGCTGGACTGGTCTAAACATGGCAATTGACCGCCTTTAGGCTGTGTGATGGGAGCTGAGGGAGGAATAGGCTGTATCGGAAATATTGAAGGACACTACTTAAATGTATAGTTGTGTGGAAGGGAGGGATCCACTGTAACACTTGGCTTGGTTCAGTTGTAAATTTAGTTGCATTAGGACATAATTTGACTTGGGGGAAATGTTAACATTTTTCATGTTAATGGAAGAGGGATGAGATGTGCGCTAACGATATATATGATTCTACAGGTCTTATTATTGTACATGCCAACTTATCTTATCTTCAACTACTAGAGCATGGTTAGGATCCTAACATGGAATATTAAAGGGCTGGGATCTCCAGGTAAATGATCAATGGTTCTATGACATATTAAAAAATTAAAAGAAGACTTAATTCTGTTGTAGGAAACTCACCTACACCAAGACAAGCTATTTTGCATGCATAGATTGTGGGTAGGGGCAGTTTACTGGTTAGGGGCATAGAGAAGAAATGCGGGAGTGATAATATTGATAAATAAGTCATTTCCTTATAAATTAATATCTAGCGAACATTACGAAGAGGGAAGACATGTCAGTGTTATCCTGGAGTGCTCGGGTACCACATTGCACATTCATAACATTTATGCCCTCAACACTGATCAGAGAATGTTTTTCTCTAATCTGCATGACCAACTGCTTTCAACAGATAAACAACGTCTTATAATAGGAGGCGACTTTTACTCTACAATGTCCAGAGGGGAAGATAGGAGGAAGGAGGTTGACATGGGAATTGACAACACACCCTGGGGGGGAAGGGACCTACTTGATACCGATATACTTACCTTTGCCAACAACCTGGGGATGAAAAATGGCTGGAGGTTGCATAATCCTTTGGGCAGGGAATTCACATACTACTCCCACCCGCATAGGGCTTGTGAGCGATTCGGTTATACATAAGACTAGAGATGCTGAAAATCTCAATATGGTCATCTCGGACCATAGCCCTGTGCTGCTGGAATTGGTGGACAAATGCCCCAGGGGAACCGATTGTCTGTGGCGATTCCCGTCCTTTTTAGAAGAAGTATGCCAATTTTAATAAGATGCTGGGGGAGTGGTGGACGTTATATACACATGATAACGAGAACCACCTGGACAACCTCAGACTATTCTTGGAGACCACTAAAGCAGTCCTGAGGGGCAAAATCTTGGCCTATACGGCTTCAAAGAAGAAAAAGGTAACAACTTTATTTCTCCAGTACAGTGAAGCAGTTAGGGTGGCATATCTAGAGTTCAAGACAAACCCCATACAGCGGAATAGGGAGAACTGGTTGACCCAAAGAAAGAACTTTGGCAAATGGGCAAAAATGAGAGACAACTTCTTCCGATCTGAATGGGAAGTGAAACTGTATAGATTTGGGGATAAGGCAGGGAAAATACTGGCGAACCTGACAAGGGGAAAATGACAAACCACAATGATAACTTCACTGCCGGACAAAGATGGCTCTCTGACATCAGATCCGAAAAAAATGGTAGACATCCTGGGTCATTATTATGCTGATCTTTATAAGGCCCGCGAGGCAGACGGAGGAGGAGGACGTGAATGGTTGAAAAAAAATGGTATTCCCCCCTTAGAGGAGGAGTATTTGTTGGCTCTGAATGCGAAGATTGGAGAGGGAGAGGTGAAGGAAGTCATTAAAAATCTAAATCCTAATAAGGCACCGGGCCCTGATGGGCATAGCGGGGACTTCTACAAGGCTCCTAGAGACCAAGTGGTGCCGTGTCTAACTAGAGTGTTCAATGGGGTAATGGAGGGGACAAACATCTGGAAAATCCAGCAAATTATTGACCAATATCTTTAATAAACTTAGATCTCAAAATAGCCTCTAAAATTATAACCAATCGCCTTGCGCTGATTGCTCCTATGTAGGTGAGCCCGGAATGACAGAGCCCTCTTTAGAACCGTTAGGTGCAGAGGGAATCTGCCCAGCTCGGCCCGACAAGCACTGTTGGAGGTGCTCCGGTGGACCTGGAGAAGGTGCTTACAGAATTCCAGGTGGAATATTTCTGTTGGGCTGGAATCCCACCTTGACCAGTCTGGGTAGGTGTGAGGACCCCAGACTTCACTGCCATACAGGAGGATTGGGGCGATGATGGAGTCGAAGATTTTTAGCCAGACCCTCACTGGTGGCTTCAGATTGTAGAGTTTCCTTCGGATAGCATAGAAGGTTTTGTCTTTCAGTGTCTCTATGGCTTGTTTGTATAGATTGTATAGATATCAGAAAGTTATGGTGGAAAGTTATACAGATCATGACTACAATTGTAGAAAAGGACATACCTTTGGATCCTGCAATATGGACATTTCACGATGAGACAGGAGTACAACTGGGGAAGAGGAATTCTCATCTATTCTATATATTGGCAATGGTTATGAAAAGGTTAATATGGAGATACTGATCGAAGACGTCAACCCCATGTCCTCACAAAGTGATAAATGAGCTGAGGAGGACAATGTCTAGGGAAAGGATGGAGGCAGAGAGAGACAAGGATAAAGAAACTGCTAAGTTTTCCCTGAAATGGAGAAAATGTATCATTTATTAGTTATTATAATTTTATAATAACTGTCAGACAAGGACATTAAAGCAGTTGTATATCCTTTCCGAGACTCTAGCTGGTATCACATGGAAAATCTTCAGGGGACATTGGGTAAATTAGAGCTATAACCCTCCACCACTAATGCTATCACTGTTATTGGGATGCTGCTCAAACAGGGTACATGGAGGGAAAGTCACCTGGTACAGGATTCAGCCAAAATGATATGTAGGATAATGGAACCTGATAGAGATCTGTAGACCATACTAAAGATTATTGTATTTTGTATCATAATATTATAGCATGCAGGTGGAAGGACGGGGAAAGGGCGGGCTTTTCTTGAATTGTTTAACTCATTCATTCAGTAACCAATGTTTCGTTATTTTGCATGTGGAAATATACTAATAAACATATTTTGGAAAAAAAACTGGCAACCATTATTTCCCCAGCTATGACCTTTCAGATCAGAACATCATTCACATTTCTTCCAATAACCTTTCTGCCCTCATCAGAATACAGTGAAAGAAGCCATAAATGGTACATAACAAGGGAAAACTTGATGACTTTATAAAATATTGTGACACATGATGTGTACAGGATTCACAGGGGAAAATCAATGTATAAAACATCATTCAAAAGAACTTGACTATCTATTTATCTATATATACATGGCCTTATTTTGAGTTTATGCTGACCTAGGCACTTTTGGGAAATGCTGCTTGCATTGCAGTTTTTTGTTGCACCTTGAAAAATCGCAGCAAAAATGTAGTAGTTTTATCTAGAGTTCAAGACAAACCCCATACAGCGGAATAGGGAGAACTGGTTGACCCAAAGAAAGAACTTTGGCAAATGGGCAAAAATGAGAGACAACTTCTTCCGATCTGAATGGGAAGTGAAACTGTATAGATTTGGGGATAAGGCAGGGAAAATACTGGCGAACCTGACAAGGGGAAAATGACAAACCACAATGATAACTTCACTGCCGGACAAAGATGGCTCTCTGACATCAGATCCGAAAAAAATGGTAGACATCCTGGGTCATTATTATGCTGATCTTTATAAGGCCCGCGAGGCAGACGGAGGAGGAGGACGTGAATGGTTGAAAAAAAATGGTATTCCCCCCTTAGAGGAGGAGTATTTGTTGGCTCTGAATGCGAAGATTGGAGAGGGAGAGGTGAAGGAAGTCATTAAAAATCTAAATCCTAATAAGGCACCGGGCCCTGATGGGCATAGCGGGGACTTCTACAAGGCTCCTAGAGACCAAGTGGTGCCGTGTCTAACTAGAGTGTTCAATGGGGTAATGGAGGGGGACAAACATCTGGAAAATCCAGCAAATTATTGACCAATATCTTTAATAAACTTAGATCTCAAAATAGCCTCTAAAATTATAACCAATCGCCTTGCGCTGATTCTACCTAAAATATTTTGGGGACAACAGACAGGATTTGTCAAGGGTCGTTCGGCAGTGGGTAACATTAGAAGAGCCCTCTTAGCACTAGATGTTGCGAGATTGACAAAAGATGGGGAGATGATAGATCCTGCCATGGTCAGACTTGATGCAGAAAAGGCGTTTGATAATGTCAGGTGGCCATGGCTGGATATGGTGCTGGATACGGTGGGACTCCAGGGGCCAATAAGAATATTTCTAAGACAATTATATTCAAACCCCAGAGCAAGGATTAGTATGCCAGGGTTCTTGTCTGATATTCTCCCCCTGTGGAGAGGTACCCGCCAGGGTTGCTCCTTTTCGCCTCTGCTCTTCAACCTGGTGGGGGAAGAGTTTAGGGGCATCCAGATGGGAAGACAAGAACTTCGGGTAAACCTATTTGCAGATGACATTGTCCTATACCTTCAAAAGATTGGGAAAGCAAGGTGTGTTACAGTCCGCGCTGCCAAGTCCCCACAAATCACCAGGAATCCAATTTGGATAGCAAAAGTTCTTCTTTTTAGGAAATAAAGAAGAACTTTTGCTATCCAAATTGGATTCCTGGTGATTTGTGGGGACTTGGCAGCGCGGACTGTAACACACCTTGCTTTCCCAATCCTTTGATGGTCGTTCCATGTGTGAGTGGTCGGTGGAGGTCCTGCAGCAGCCAAATAAAATCCTTTGCCTTCAAACCAGTTGTGGGTCTCACAACTGGGCTAGGTGAGTGTACCTTGTTTTACCACCCATGTTTTGAGTGTCTTGAGTGATAGGGCACTATTGCGCCTCTTGTTCCCCCACCTCTTGTCTTATTGTCCTATACCTGGGTAACCCCGAGAGACATCTACCTAAGGTGTTAGAGCATTTGGAAGAATTTTCAGGCTTCAAACTTAATAAGTGTAAATGTGAGCTGCAATTTTTAAATGAAAGAGTTTCTTCCCAGGTGAAGGGTCCACCCCCTACAGCATTACATGGCATCCCCATTGCAAAAGACCACCTGAAATATCTAGGAATTTATATAGCGCGGTCGGTAGGTCGAATGTATCAACTCAACTATGACCCCCTGCTGTCTAAAATTGAAAAAGAACTCAAAAGGTGGGAAACTTTTCCATTATCTTTGCTGGGATGGTGCCACCTTGTCAAAATCATCAGCTTTCCGAGATTGTTATATCTGCTTCAGACCCTTCCTCTTCTACTGAAGCATGTGGATGTCACCAAATTGAATAGCTGCAAAATATAAAGGGAGGGGACAAGAGGCGCAATAGTGCCCTATCACTAGTGACACTAGTATGTAAATACAGCACCACCAAATTGAATAGGTTGTTTACGAGATTCATTTGGAGAGTCAAACGACCCAGGATCAGGCTATGTATTCTTATGTCCCCGAAGGCGGGGGGGAGGATTGAATTTCCCTAATGCACGTGGGTATAATCTAGCCTGTTTTACTAGACACGTTCTAGACTGGATTAGAGGCACAAGCAAGTTTTCGGACTTTACCTTGGAGTCAGAGCTATGCTCACTGTTGGGTCTAGTCTCTGTGATCCACGTATCCAGATTTAGGTTACCACTCCTCATAAAGTCGGCGACAGTCTTCAGAGATACAATAGCGTCTTGGAAGGTGGTCCGAAAAAAGCTGCACCTGGCTTGGAGGGTCTTGAAATATCTGGATCCGTGGACTCATCCGGCTTTCCCATGAGGTAGAGATAACAAACTTTTTATAGCCTGGCAGGAGAAAGGAATACGATCGATACGGGACCTATTCCACGAACCGGAAACAAGATGGTCAACAGGGAGAGAATTACTAGATAGGCTAACACTGCCGAATTCACAGGTGCTTCAGTATCGTCAGTTGAAGCACCACATTATGAACGCCCTGGTGAATGTGGAGGCGTAATACGTATCGAACGAGTGGGATACCTTATTGACAATAGACAAGTCCGCAGTTAACATCTCATCCATTTATACTGTCTTTAGGGAACATCTGCTCCCGGTGGGAACACCCATACTGTTTGGGGGATTCGAACGACAATTACATGACCCAAAGATAGAAGACAAAATTAGGTCAGGATGGAAAACAGTACATGAAAATATAGTCAATGAGAGATGGAGAAATTCTTATTTTAGGATAATCCACAGGGCTATCATGGGTTTCAACCTCCCACCACGTGACAAAAGACCAGACAGAATACATCACTGCCCAAAATGCATGACTAAAAACAGGGACCTGCTGCATGGGTTGTGGGACTGATTCAAGATTCAAGATTCAAAGAAGCTTTATTGGCAGGACCAAATAGACTTCAGTTTTGCCAAAGCAATTGTATAATGGAATAGGGATAGGGAATGTGGGGATGTTGGATAGGGGCTGTAGGGAAGGTGGATGGGGCGGATCCAGGATGGGGGCCTATAGTCCATGGCATAGGGAAGGTGGATGGGGCAAGTCCAGGGTGGAGGCTATAGTCCATGGCTTAAGAAAGGTGGATGGGGGCAGATCCAATGTGGACGCTATAGTACATGGCATCATAGTTCTTTTTCTCGCAGTCTATGGCATTCACTCACATACCGCACTGCTATCTCCACTGTGCTCTCTTCTTCTCCCAGCAGGATAGGTGATTTTAACTCCTCCATCATGATGGTGAAATCCGAAGAGATGTGAGAATCTCCTAAAGTGAGTGTCCCTCATTGCTGAGTATTTGGAACAGTGTAGCAGGAAGTGGGTTTCGTCCTCCAGGGCCTCCTGGTCACAGTGTTGGCACAGTCTTTCCTCCCTGGGCTTGTATCTCTGCCTGTGTCGGCCAGACTCGATGGCCAAACTGTAGGCACTGAGTCTATATCGGCTCAGGATCTTGCGGTCTCTGGGATCCGGGAGTTTCTCCAGATATGGGGCCAGTTTGTAGTCTCTCTGTAGACTCCTGTACGTGGTCAGTTTCTGTGAGCTGAAGATATTGTTCTTCCAGTCACTGACATACCTCTCCTGGCCCTCCTCTACCATCTTCCTGATTCCGGCTTTTGTCAGGTTGTGATTAGTGTTCTGGTTGTGTTGGGTTTGGCTGGGCTGTTCCGAGGGTCCTGGTTTTTCTGTTTCACCTACATGTATCAGGGCTTTATGGTGATGGGAGCTTGGATTGCTCCTATGTAGGTGAGCCCGGAATGACAGAGCCCTCTTTAGAACCGTTAGGTGCAGAGGGAATCTGCCCAGCTCGGCCCGACAAGCACTGTTGGAGGTGCTCCGGTGGACCTGGAGAAGGTGCTTACAGAATTCCAGGTGGAATATTTCTGTTGGGCTGGAATCCCACCTTGACCAGTCTGGGTAGGTGTGAGGACCCCAGACTTCACTGCCATACAGGAGGATTGGGGTGATGATGGAGTCGAAGATTTTTAGCCAGACCCTCACTGGTGGCTTCAGATTGTAGAGTTTCCTTCGGATAGCATAGAAGGTTTTGTCTTTCAGGGTCTCTATGGCTTGTTTGTATAGATTGTATAGATATCAGAAAGTTATGGTGGAAAGTTATACAAATCATGACTACAATTGTAGAAAAGGACATACCTTTGGATCCTGCAATATGGACATTTCACGATGAGACAGGAGTACAACTGGGGAAGAGGAATTCTCATCTATTCTATATATTGGCAATGGTTATGAAAAGGTTAATATGGAGATACTGATCGAAGACGTCAACCCCATGTCCTCCACAAAGTGATAAATGAGCTGAGGAGGACAATGTCTAGGGAAAGGATGGAGGCAGAGAGAGACAAGGATAAAGAAACTGCTAAGTTTTCCCTGAAATGGAGAAAATGTATCATTTATTAGTTATTATAATTTTATAATAACTGTCAGACAAGGACATTAAAGCAGTTGTATATCCTTTCCGAGACTCTAGCTGGTATCACATGGAAAATCTTCAGGGGACATTGGGTAAATTAGAGCTATAACCCTCCACCACTAATGCTATCACTGTTATTGGGATGCTGCTCAAACAGGGTACATGGAGGGAAAGTCACCTGGTACAGGATTCAGCCAAAATGATATGTAGGATAATGGAACCTGATAGAGATCTGTAGACCATACTAAAGATTATTGTATTTTGTATCATAATATTATAGCATGCAGGTGGAAGGACGGGGAAAGGGCGGGCTTTTCTTGAATTGTTTAACTCATTCATTCAGTAACCAATGTTTCGTTATTTTGCATGTGGAAATATACTAATAAACATATTTTGGAAAAAAAACTAGCAACCATTATTTCCCCAGCTATGACCTTTCAGATCAGAACATCATTCACATTTCTTCCAATAACCTTTCTGCCCTCATCAGAATACAGTGAAAGAAGCCATAAATGGTACATAACAAGGGAAAACTTGATGACTTTATAAAATATTGTGACACATGATGTGTACAGGATTCACAGGGGAAAATCAATGTATAAAAACATCATTCAAAAGAACTTGACTATCTATTTATCTATATACTAGCTGTGAGCCCGATGCAAATGCATCGGGTGTCTAGAATATTTTTAATGTTTTTTTTAGATTTTCAAATAATAATCCAATTATTCCAATGACATCTTTACACCAACTACATATATTAGTATGGTTGATATCATTTAAGGAAAATTGAACTATTATGTTGTAAGGGTCTTAGAACACAAAGTAGCAATACTTCTTAATATGTCAATTTTTTGAATTGATGAATTAACAGTACTAATATATGTATCCAGCCACTTTGTGTCAGCCCACCAATCGCGTCAAGATGCCCTTACGCCTGGTGGGACCTACTCTAACTAAATCCGAATTGATATAATTTAGATATTTTTAATTGCTGGATTTTTCTTAGATTTTTTGAGGATTGTGATGTAAATAATAAAATTTTGTAAATTGATACAGAAGGAGTTACCAACTACAGACTTGCAGCAATATCCGTGCAATAACAAAAAAACTTGTAATTAACCTACAGTAAATGGAGTTAACATAGCTTCAGCAGGTGCATAAGATGCATCCACTAACTAACCACAGGTGACTGCAGTTGATGTGGATGACACTGCCACAACTATGTTGTCTGCACAAACTGCAAATTAAGTACAAATTACATATATGCAATTATGAAAATTACAGCAAGTATGTTCTTGATAAGTCCTTCATGTACAATTATTATCATTTAGTATATTCCTCAACAAAGTGAAAAAATCTAAGAAAAATGTCGTGGTAGAATCTAATTAATAATTTATGTTTGTCCCTATCTATCTAAACATGTGGAACACACCTTGGTAATGAGATGTGTGTGAACAGCCGTCCCACCCGTCTCTTAGCTGTTCACAAAAACCTCTCCCTTTAAAGAATAAGAATCAAATCTCTCAGCACGTAGTGTACTGGAGCTTTAAATAGTGGTTTCTATCACCCTGTGATAAAATCAGAATGATACACATCTCCAATGAAATCTAAAATGTGTTTTTCCACAAACATTGTATAAACTATGCACATAAAAAACTGAAATTGAAAAGACTAAACTAATTTTTTTTTTTTTTTTTTTTTTTTTTTTAAATAGAAAAGGTAAAAATATAAAATATGCAAAAGTTCATCCCAAAATATTCCGATAGACAATATTTTTGGTGAAGACTTTCTCACAGTTAGGCACCAATTTCCCTTGAATGCATGAATCCACCACTTTCACCTTCACATTGCATCGTCTCTTCACACGTGAGAAAGCCACATATAATTGTCCATGGCCAAAAACAGGTTCTGGCAAATAAATCCCCACTTTCTCCAAAGTTTGTCCTTGAGATTTATTTATGGTCATGGCAAAGGCAGGCTTCACGGGAAATTGCCGACGTCTTAGTTTGAAAGGCAATCCAGTCTCTGATGGACAGAGATCAATTCTTGGAATGAAGACTACATTTCCTTCATCCGAGCCAGAAATTACTTTTGCTTGTATCAAGTTGTCAAACAAAGCAATAATAATCATCCGAGTCCCGTTGCAAAGTCCTTTTCTGCTGTTAAAATTACGCAAAAGCATTATAATTGTACCAACTTTTAATTTCAGGAGATGAGAAGGCATTCCTGTTGGTGTTAGAGAATTTAGAAATTCCACAGGATATTGTTCAGGATTTTCCGTCTCATCTGGATCAATGGAATCATGGCTCATATATTCCATGTATTCTCCAGGAATACAATCCATCACTTTAGAATTGATCAAATCCACAGCGTCATTTTTGGGACAAAGAATGGCATGTGATGCAGCATTCTGAATACTTTCATCATTATTCACATCAATGACAATGTTTTCACCAAATATGTCCAAGATTAAAGAGCCAGTGCAGATCATGTCTTGCGGGATCTCAATGACATCATCACCAAGGTTGTAATCATTGGACAATTCTCCATTTCCCAATTGAATTAACCAATTGCTATATTCAGAATCAATGGAGCGCATGTTGTTAATGAGCGGCAATTGATTGAAAAGCTGCCATTGTCGTGAATATTTAATGCAGCTCTCTACAATGTCTGTCCTTGTTCCGTGGGAGATGATAGGAAGACACTGCCGAAAGTCTCCTCCCAGAACAATGACTTTCCCTCCAAAGGGTAATTTATTTTTGTTGAAGACATCAGTTGTCATGACATCCCGTAATAATTGATCAATTACATGCAAAGCGTATTTTGACAACATAGTAGACTCATCGATGATGAAGAGTTTGGTAGTCTTCAAATGTTGGGCCGCATCAGTATCATTTTTGATTCTTGAAACGGATGTCTCATTAATTGGTATTGGTATGCCATACAGTGAATGGATAGTTCTTCCTCCTTGCAATAGATTAGCAGCAATCCCTGTACTGGCTGCAGGTGAGACAACTTCTCCTTCTCCTCTCAGTTCATGAATCAATAGATGATACAGATATGTTTTCCCACTTCCACCGGGACCGTCAAGGAAAAAGCACTTTGGCTTATCACTTGTATCCTCTAAAGCTTTATGGATTGCAGTATAGGCCAAACGTTGTTGATCATTTAAGGTGGCTTTCATTTCATGTGCTCTTACTAACTCTTCTTCTTTGTTGTATTGAGGACGAATGTGTGGTTTTCTTTTTGGGCGTGGCAGATTAAAATCAATGAAATGTTTAGCATGAAATTTTAAAACATGTTCAACATCAGTCATGGCGTATCCTTCACAATGTTCACAATCATCAGTGTCAGGGTGGTAGGCATGGCAGTAATCTTGAATGAAGTGTTGTTTAAATTCTTGCCACAACTCCAGAGGATGATTAGGAGGACCAAAGACACATATATACGCAAACATTTCACGGAGCTGTGCAGGCATATTGAGAACACAGGCATCCAATAAAGTTTTTCTCCAAACACTGTCATCGAAGAGCAATCCAAGGGCTAATGCCGCCTCTTTAAACGTTGGGTATGTGACTTCCTTAACAGTCTTAAGGTTATCAAAACTTGTAGCTCCTTTAACATGGAGTAACAACAGCCTTAAAAAATAACGTTCTTGTTCTTGAATACTAACAGTGTAGAGCCTACCAATGACTGAAGCACCTCTTCTCCTTCTAACTTCCCATGCACCTTCTTTCCAAACATAATGCTCAGGAATTTGACGATATAAGTACTCCCGAGCTTTGGGATCATTCTCATTGAGGGTAAAGTAGGCCATGAGTGTTGATTGTCTGTCCATTGAATAACTGATGTTGTCCGCAGAATCACCCTCGTGAAAAAAAAGTGATTGTGAATGAGGCAGATGTACTGCAAGACGACTAATGCTGTGAGATTGTCTATGCATTTGAAAAGCAAAGATTCGCCAAGCTGCCTCTGGTGCACTGACATATCTGGAATCCATGAATTTATGAGTTTCATCGTGTCTGATGTTGGTTTCACAAATTTCCACATTGGCTTTGTCATGACCTTTGTACACATATTTGAAGAGGTATTTTACGCTCTGAATGGAAGCACATACTTCCACATTGATATGGCACTTATATTTTAATAGAAGGAAAGGGTTATATGGAACCACCCAAGAATTATCAATCATCTTGGAATGGTGTGGAAAAGAAGGTCCTTCGTTTCTTTGATAACTTGGATATGCATCCTCAGGTATAACAGTTTTTGTTTGAAACTGTTTTGGAAAATTTTTTTTACACTTTCCATTCTCCATACATGGAGAATTGGGATTGTGTTGTCCACAGGGCCATGGATCATGTGTTGCATGACAATTTGATGGAGCAGAGGGTAATGTGATGGATCAGGAATTTCAGCCCAAACAGTATTGTCCACTTCCACCTCAGTTCTTAGTTTTGAGTTGGCATCCAGAATAATTAGAATGTGAGCATGTGGTAGGCCTCGCTTTTGAAATTCTATCACATGAACCATAGCACAAACCTTGCCAAATAATCCAGAATTAATATCTTTCAAAAGGGCTTCAAGTTTAATCCTGAATACACGTGCCACTAAATCCGGGCGATGTTCAGCACGCTGCCATGGCTGTAAATTGGTTACAATTTCACTCCATTTTGGATTGCAGGTCATCGTTATAAAAAGATCTGGTCTTCCAAATTTAGTTACAATCGCCATGGCATCTTGATACCTCTGCTGCATGTTTCGGGGACTTCCCTCAAAGGAAGATGGTAAAATTACGGTTTTGCCAATGGGGATTCCTTTTTCTACGGATTTTCTCAGCAAATGTTCTTGAAGGAGACAATAATCTTCCACCTTCAAATCTTTCTGGTGTTGTCGTATAAAATTTAAACGATTGGCCTCGATCTTAACATAGGCATCCACCAAGTACTGCTGTGTCAGTTTTCCTCCATTAAGGACAGGATTGAATTCTGCCCGTACTGACAGCAAATAACAGTAATACTGCAGCTGTGTTACCCTGCGAGGATTTTGGCCTTGGTGTATGAGTGATTCATGCCACCCTTGCTCTCCATGAGGGAAAAACAATGGATACAGTAATGCATCCAAATTACTGTGTAAAATACTTATTTGCTGTGTTTTGGGGGCCAACGGATTATTTGTGTCTGGTTTTAGATGTATTAAAATGTCTCTATTAAATGGTGGCTCTCCATCAGCATTTTCAAAGATGACTGCAACTTCATGGACAGTAGGGTTGTTATACCGTCTTGGGTCTTGCTCTCTGTCTTGTTTAATTGCCATGATGATATTAGGCATTTTTGTGCCATGTTCAAATGCTTTCTGTTCTTCCTCTTCCTCCACTTGCCGTAACATTTTGTAGGCTGAAACAAAGGGATTAATACCTTCCAATTGCTCAGCAATAATTCTCATCAAGGCTGGATTACACTTGAGATTTTCTGGAGACTGTAGGCGTTGTTCAGTAGCAGTAGCACTATCCAAAATATAGAGCTGTGCATATGCTGGAACTTGACCTTCAGCGGGGTGGAGAGTTCCAGTTCTATGGTAAATTTGGCCGTGAATCCGGAAACAATAAGGACCGTGTCCAGGTGGTTGCGAAACACTTGCACCCATCGAAGCAAATGCAAAGGAACTATTAATGCTCCTGATATTCTCCATGAGATTTTTACTATATGGGCTGTCTCCTTTTAGTAAAGTAGTGAAGAGCTCAGGGTACTGAGGTAATGGTACCTTAACTTTACCCTTGTGACAACAAAGGGAGAACTGTCCATCAGATGGCCTTTCAGCCTCAAAATGTTGTGCTTCACAATGTTCACATAACACATTCATGGGCCCACAGGTATGTTCTAAAATACTGCTATCATCATCAGTAAAGCCAATAGGGATTAATGACGTTGGTGAAGTGAGCAACCGATGACGTTTTTTGTAGATGCCTACAAAAATAAGGCGTAGCTGTGTAGAAGTTTCAACACATTCAAGAAAAGAAGTAGTGACTGAAGACTTATTCCTGAGGTTTTTTTTTTGGCGTAATTGACGCTGTGAGGCAGCCAAATGGGCCAAACGGCGTTGTTTTGAGGTAGGTGACATAATTTGTAAACGCTTGACTTTAGCCAATTTGTGTCTTGTGATGGCAGAAGCAGTCTTGTCTGTTCTTGTTTTAGAAGAACCTTTGCACTTCACTTTACCCGTGCCAGATGTTGTAGGCAGTTGAGTTTCCAAAAGTGTTGGAGACACAGATATAGACGCCATATCAGAGGTAGATGGTTTTCCTTGCACCTTCACCTTTTTTTTTTTGCGGCCAGATGTTGTAGGCAGTTGAGTTTCCAAAGGTGTTGGAGACACAGATATAGACGCCATATCAGAGGTAGATGCTTCTCCTTGCACCTTCACCT
>JARQOC010000003.1:106242866-106270366 GCA_033576535.1 Allobates femoralis | reverse complement strand
AGGATCACCAAGGCAGGAATAATTTGTGAGGAAAAGTTATAGAAAACACTATAAAATTGCTTCAGGTGACAGCATAGTGATTGGTAGGCAAAGGGGAGTATGGTGATTGGTAGGCAAAATGGGTTGCTACCCAGCAACAGCGCAATCTGCCACAGGTTTTTTCGCGGGCAAACCTTACCGCAAGTGCAAAACCGCACTTGCCGCACCTGCCGCAAGTCGTTCTATACTTTCTATGGGGATTACCGCAAGCGCGCCGCAAGTGCTCGCACTGAGCCAGCGAGTCAATATGCGGCGCGATTGCGGTAATCCTTATGGGAATTACCGCAGGCGCGCCGCAAGTGCTCGCACTGAGCCAGCGAGTCAATATGCGGCGCGATTGCGGTAATCCACAGGGACACTGGGGCACAGAGTCACAGGGGCACAGGGGCACTTTGGCACAGGGGCACTGGGGCACAGGCACACAGTCTCCAAAGCACTGTGTCAGCATGTGCTGACAGCAGCTGCTTCGGAGCGGGAGGCACAGGGGCACTGAGGCACAGGGGCACAGGGGATGGCGGGGGTGACAGGGGCACAGGGACACTTGGACACAGTGTGCATTAATTTGATTATAGTAGTTATAGCTGGTGTGAGGACTTTTCGGGGGGGTGTGAATAGTTTTTGGGGGTCACATACTTTTTTGGGTGGGTCACATACTTTTTTGGGGGGTGACATACTTTTTTGGGGGGGTCCAATACTTTTTTTGGGGGGTGAGATACTTTTTTTGGGGGGTCACATCATTTTTTTGGGGGGTGACATATTTTTTTGGGGGGGGTCAGATACTTTTTTGTGGGTGTCAGATACTTTTTTTGGGGGGTCACATACTTTTTTTGGGGGGGTCACATAATTTTTTTGGGGGGGTCCAATACTTTTGGGGGGGTCCAATACTTATATTTAAATAAATTAATGTAATTAATATCTTAATGTAATTTTTTTTTTTTTTTTTTTTTTATTATTATTTTTTATTTTATTATTTATTTTTATAATTTTTTTTACGATTATTATTATTAAATTTATTTATTATTTTGTATTAAGTGACTTTTTTTGTATTCAAATTGTTATTTTATTAAAAAATCGCATCTGCGGTGCGGTTATCCCCATAGAAAGTATAGGGGGACTTGCGGCAGGTGCGGCAAAACCGCACTTGCCGCACCTGCCGCAAGTCCCCCTATACTTTCTATGGGGATTACCGCAACCGCGCCGCAACTGGCACTTGCGGCGCAATTGCGGTAATCCTTATGGGTTTGACCGCAACCGCGCCGCAAGTGCTCGCACTCAGCCAGCGACTCGCAATGCGGCGCGGTTGCGGTAATCCTTATGGGTTTTACCGCAACCGCGCCGCAAGTGCTCGCACTCAGCCAGCGACTCGCAATGCGGCGCGGTTGCGGTAATCCTTATGGGTTTTACCGCAACCGCGCCGCAAGTGCTCGCACTGAGCCAGCGAGTTAATATGCGGCGCGGTTGCGGTAATCCACAGGGCAATGGGGCACAGGGGCACAGAGGCACAGGGGCACTGGGGCACAGGGGCACAGGGGCACAGGGGCACAGAGGCACAGGGGCACAGAGGCACAGGGGCACAGGGGCACTGGGGCACAGGGGCACTGGGGCACAGGGGCACAGGGGCACAGGGGCACAGAGGCACAGGGGCACAGAGGCACAGGGGCACAGGGGCACTGGGGCACAGGGGCACAGAGGCACAGGGCACAGGCTCCGGAGCACTGTATCAGCATGTGCTGACAGCAGCTGCTTCGGAGCGGGAGGCACAGGGGCACTGAGGCACAGGGGATGGCGGGGGTGACAGGGGCACAGGGGCACTTGGGCACAGGGGCATTGGGGCACAGGGGCACAGGTTCGGAGCGGGAGGCAGAGGGGCACACTGAGGCACTGAGGCACAGGGGCACAGGGGCACAGGGCGGCTGAGGTAGCGACTCGCAATGGCCTCGCGGCCATTGCTCGCGCTACCTCAGCGGTACATCGCTAAATTTGTGGCCGAGCCTGTGGTTCTATTTTCGGCCACCGACTCGCAATGGCCGCTTCGCGGCCATTGCTCGTGCGTGGTGACGTCAGCGGCTCGCAATGGCCGCTACGCGGCCAATGCTTCGCCGTGATGACGTCACAGAGTGTGACATATCCACGGCACGTTGTCGGGGTCCGACACGAAAACGTCTTAGGCAATTATATAGTAGATACATGGCCTTATTTTGAGTTTATGCTGACCTAGGCACTTTTGGGAAATGCTGCTTGCATTGCAGTTTTTTGTTGCACCTTGAAAAATCGCAGCAAAAATGTAGTAGTTTTGCAATTATTATTATTTATTTATAGAACACCATTGAATCCATGGTGCTATACATGAGAAGAGGTTACATACAAACAAGTTAAAAATACAATGAACAAACTAACAATGACTGACTGGTACAGAAGGGAGAGAGGACCCTGCCCTTGCCAGCTTACATTCTACAGGGCAATGGGAAGGGGAACAGTAGGTTTGGTCTGCTCAGGTGGTGGTGGAGCATCGGGGCCAGTGGTGGTGGAGCGCCAGGTTCAGTGGTGGTGAGGTGGCACTGTGGATCTGTAATAGGAGGCAGTGGTCGACATGCAGATGACAGGTCAAGAAGAAGGAGAATGGAGAAGTGACCGTTAGCTTTAATGGTAAGTAGGTCGTTAGTAATTTTGGTTAAGGCGGTTTCAGTGGAGTGGTGGGGGCGGAAGCCAGATTAAAGATTGTCAAAGAGAGTTGGATGAGAGGTGGGTTGAGAGGACAGTGTGGACATGCTTTTCAAGACGTTTGGAGGCGAACGAAAGCAGCGATATGGGGAGTAGCTGGATGTGAAAGTTGGGTCGAGTAATGGCTTCTTAGAAGACAGGTATAATTGTTGCATGTCTGAAAGCGGAAGGAAAGGTACTGGAGGTTAGTGATAGATAGAAGCACAGACCTTAGCCATAACATGTGAACACCGCCTTAGAGCTTACATTTAGTGGTGAATTAGACAGGTAGATTTTTTTATTTATAGACAGAGGAATGGGGAGAGGGAAGTGTGGCTCACCAAATTACTTCATTGGATCCACAGGTGTTTGTCTAAGTTGATGGCCTCCACATGTTAACTTGTAGAAACAAAGAACAATTCTGGCACCTTATTCTTCCATGAAATCATATAAATCTTTATTGTATATTCAGATCAGCCACACCATTAAAAGCTTAAAGTTCCTAGATAGGGATGGGCGAATCCTGAAATACTCAGACTCGCTGGACTCTAACGAGTCCGGGTCCGAGACTCAAACCCATGTGACCGCTAGCCGAATGCTGATTGGCTGAACTGCAAGGTCTTTTTCCCCATCTTCTCCCGGTGGTCTCGGAAGTACTGAAACAGCAGGAGGTCTTCGATCCCAGTCCCGGTACAGGAGTACAGGAGGTGAGTATTAATGTTTATTGTTTTTAACCCCTTAGATTAACTTTTAGGGTACTTTTGTAGTGTATCTGTATAGACACTCTGCAAAAGTACAGGGACTCACTACCCCCGAGTAATTCCTAAGGAAACTCGGCGAGTAGTGAGTCCCCCGAGTCCGCTACTATTCGGGTGAGTCCCGAATAGTAGCGAGGAATTCGCCCATCCCTATTCCTAGACCAACATGGCCCCACCTTACACATTTTGGAACACATCAATAGTCATAATCTATAACTAAGGACATGTTGCAAAATGTGTTAGTAGGGCCGTGTTGGTCTAGGAACTTTAAGCTTTTAATGGTGTGCAAAGTGAAGGAAAAGCTGATAGAGGTTGCAAAAGACTAGAGACTGTGATGTAGGTTCTCCTTCCAACAGGAAAATGACCCTAAATATACTGCCATAGCTACAATTGATGGTTTACATCAAAGCATATCCATATGTGTGAACGGCCCAGGCACTGTCCAGACCTAACCTATTGAAAATCTGTGATAAGACTTGAAAACTGCCGTACATAGACGTACATCCAGTCTCACTGAGCTAGAGCTATTCTGGAAAGAAAAATGGACAAAAATTTCAGCCTCTAGATGTGCAAAGCTGTTAGAGACATCCTCCAAAAGACTTGCAGCAGTAATTGCATCAAAAGGTGATCCTACAAAATATCAACTCAGGGGAATGAATACAAATGCACGTCAAAAATTTAAGATGTGTACTCTTACATTTTTTAAAAAAAAACATGTTTTATTTCCTTTACACTTCTCAAATTATTTCCTCTTAGTGTTTATTACATAAAATCCTAATTAAATATATTTACATTTGTGGGTGTAACGTAGAAAGGTTTAAAAACGTGTTCAAGGCACTCTCAATACAGGTACAGTATAGTGTAAATTTTTTGAGAAGACCACCAAGCATTGAACGAAAAAGTGATCTTCTTGGAGGATATGGAGAATAATCTTCTCAAAGAAGGTAACTTTTGCGCATCATTTGTGGTGGAAGCGAAAATATGTTGCTGAATATATTCTCTTGATAAAGGAGTGGCCTTTTTAAATGTGCTTCATGATATTTAGAATTGTTTAATATTAGTATTCATTTCTGTGTGACGCTTAGTTCAAATGAAAAAAGATAAAATTGTACAAACAAGAACAAAATAAAAACATTACCCACAACAACCTGATGGCAACTGTCATTGTTAAAATGGTCTATTTGCTGCATTGTCTGTAAGTGCCCTCTATGGCTTCTCATTTTGCTGCAGGCAGGGGCCTTAAGTTCATGTGAAGAAGGTCCACATGATCCATCTTCAATATACCGCCAACAATACATATATATCAAATCTCAGCCGTCAAGAGTTGGGTTTTTTGTTTTCTTTAGGAGGTTCGTTGTCTTGAAACAAACAATATCTGCTCCTGCAGTCTGGAGTTTATTTCACAGATAACAAATGATAAATTACTTTTTTCTGTCTTTATAAATTTCAGTCCAAGATCTTTTATTGAATAAGACAATCACAATGCATAAAAGTAATACGTCAGTTGTTTCATAGACCCTGCTCGGATCCCTTTTGTAGGAAGTGCCTTCTCCTCAGCCAACCAGACACTCTTCACTCTTTCTTTAAAGAGTCACCGTCAGTTACATTTTAATCTAATAATAATGTAGTGCAAGTGATTATAATAAACTTTCAAATATACTTATTAATGAAATGGATGGAAAAGTTGCACACACAAATTGTTTCTTTTCCTGACGGAAACTAAAACTTGGCTTGTTTTTGCTGCGTTATGGTCAGGTAATCTATTTCTTGCTGTATACAGATTATATGACTTGATATGTTGACAGATTCCTTTAATGTGTAACCGCCATTTACATGTTTATCTAATAATAATGTAGAGCAAGTAATTTTAATAAACTTTCAAATATATTTTATAAATGAAATCTGGAAGAAAACCTATCAAAAACATTCTAGAAGATGTCCTCCCCAGGCTGTTCCTAAACCTGACATATGCTCGTTGTCATGGAAATCCGTATTCAGCACCACACACACTGAATATGACCTTAAAAGAGTTTGGGGGGAAGCCTACATAGCATAAACTCTCCAGGCTACAGCTGATGAGGTGTCAATGTGTAATGAGGTGAGCAATTCAGATTGTATCATAGAAATGGATATGAAAATGAACTGTGCACAGTCCGCTACTGCCCCTTGTGGACAAGTGTTGAAACAAATGCAGGGAAGTGGGAAATTACCTTTTCAGCAAATGTGTTTACTCAGGAAGAGAGAGCAGCAGGAAGTCAGTGCAGATCCAGAGCTGAGCCAGAGGAGACCTGCTTGTGGATGTTTGTTGAAAGAGGGCTACTTTGCTACACCTTGCCGGAAAAATCACCCCGCAGAAGCCCCCGTGACTGATCCTGGGCCACTGGACTTTGGTGCTGTGACTCTGGCCGCTCTGCAAAACCTTGCCCGCCGAGCACCCGGAGTGCATGTGCAGGGGCCGAGACCGACATAAGGGAGCCATTTGTACTGCTGTGATCTCCCTCCTGCTGCTCGGGGTGCCCACGAGACTGAGAGAGACTTCTGTGCTGCTGTGGGCCCCCTTCTGCTGCTCGGTGTGCCCTGAGACTGGGAGAGACTAACAAAGAAAGATTCCGTTACCTGCGGAAGGAGACCAAAGAACAAGACTGAGGAGTTTCCCCCTTCAGCGCTGCACCGGGACCCGTCATCGTGAGATCCCCAGGCCTGCGACGTGGGAGCGACATCTTCTTCGGTGATAGACTGGTACGTGATTTTAGGGAAAGTTAGGGAAAGATACCTTCATTGTTGTGGTTTTTTCTTTTCTTGCGGCGTACCCGGAAGAAGTGAAGATCCAGAGACTCTAATATATACAAGTGCGCATATAGTTCGGTTGACTGTGATATAAACATGATTGCCAGTAAAGAAACGTTATTATCGGTTAAACCTGAGTATGGGGATTCTGTTGAGAAAGATCATACACACACATCCGCGGCCTTACCACCGGTCGCTTCAAATGTATCATCAGTTTTACCTCAGGCTAAGAACAGTGCTGAGCTTGGTCAGGTTATCAGGACAAGCTCCTCTCGGTCTGTTGTCTGACTCCTCTGCAGTCACATCGGCTCTGCTTTGTGCTATCAGCTGATGGCCCCCACACAGCTCCCGAGAGAAGAGAAGAAAAGACAGATCAGAGATTAGGAATTGTGTCATGCCCATCAACTGATAACATGGAGCAGAGTCGATGTGACTGTAAAGGAGACAGATAACAGATTAGAGGAGCTTGTGCTGATAACCTGACTGAGCTCAGCTCTGACACCACGTCAGCTGTAGCTGGGAGAGTGCACACAGTGTAGGCTCTGGCCCGACCCTTATAAGGCTGTATTTAGTGTTTGGGCCTGAATACGGATTTCCTTGACAACAAACATATGTCTGGTTTAGAAGTAGCCTGGTGGGGACATCTTCTAGAAGGTTTTCTTCCAGATTTCACTTATAAAGTATATTTGAAAGTTTATTAAAATAGTTTGCTCTACATTATTATTAGATAAACATTTAAATGGCAGTTACACATTAAAGGGAATCTGTCAACACATCAAGTCATATAATCTGTATACAGCAAGAAATAGATTACCTGGCTCCAACACAGCAAAAACATTCCAAGTTTTAGTTTCCTTCAGGAGAAAAAAACAATGTGTGTGTGTGGCGCCCCGCAACGAGTGCGTCACAAGAGGGTATTGCAGCCATAAATGCAGCCGCAATATTCTCTGACACAGCAGTGATCTGGTTAACTTAGAAATCCAACCCTGCATGCATCACCTAGAACAGAGGGCCAATCCTAGGTCCTGGTGGGTGGAGTGTTAGGGAAGTGTAGGAGACCAGACCCTTAGTCTAGTGAGAACAGTAGAAGAAGGGATCTAGAACTTGACCTGAGCAGTCTAGAACTTGGAGAGGAGCGGGCGCTCCGCACCCCGTGCAGCCCCCGGGCCGTCACCGGTCGGGTGTCAGCACCTGAGGCCTTACCAACCGGGATTGGGCATCATTCACACGGGTTCCCAAAAGACTCCCGTGCCCACAACTCACAGCCGGTTCACTGGTACCGAAGCTGGCCGCAGTTCACCTCTGCTACGCGAACCAGAAGCGTGGAGGAGCAGCTTCACAGGAGCACTCCACCACCAGCCAACTTCCAGTCGTCTAACCAGCGGTGTACCCACTGAGGGATCCAAGGCTCCCCAAAACATCCAGAACTAACATCATGGATAGGGCATTGAAGCAGCCTCCCCGTACCCGACCTGGTATTCCTGGGCAACACTGGCAACCAATTAGTTAGAATGGAGGAACACTGCGGATTTCTAAGGGACACCATCACTGCTGAGTCCACCCGGTCTACTACCCAACCACTGTATGCCATGTACTGCCTGCTGGTTACAGTAAAGACCCGTTGCAGAGACTTTCTGTGTCCGTGCTTCTTTATGAACTGTCCGTCCGCACTACAAGGTAACCGCAGCTGCCGCACAACATCTTGAGCAGCTCCAGCCTCCGGGGATCACCGCTCAGCCTGTGGGGAGCGTAACATCTTGCTGCTATCCATCCCCCGGGGGCTCCGCAGCGTCGGTAGTCCCTACCGAAACTACTCATAGGTGGCGTCACGAATAAATTAAAAACCCCTTTAATCTGTTCCAACAAGACGTCTTCAACACTTTTGATCTGCACTACACCGGGCCCAACTACCGGCAGGCGCGGTCCACCAGTGACAAGGAGGAAGGAAGCATCGCCTGTCTAAACCGGAGTCCCGGCCATGGTGAGTCATGTGCTCAACTTTTCCTTAATCTCATAGGTTTTGCTGCTAATTAAAAACACTTGTTTTTTAGCATATCTTTGCTTAAAACCAAGGAAAAAAACATGCTAAAGAAACACAATAAAAATGCCCTGTATGAACATAGCCTTAGATATAGTGGCCAATGTAAATATTTTACATCTACTGTAGTAATATGGAAAGCAAACCATTATCAACAATTAAAAAATACAATCAACACAAAAATCTGACAAAACAAATTCTGAAAACACATTCCCTTTATGCATGCAGTCTCTTGAGTCTTGACTTTTATTGTGATAATGTAACCCTATAAAACTAATTTTTTTTTTTTTTCTCTTTTTTTTTTTTTTTTTTTTTTTCTCTTTTACTTTCCTTTATCAGCTCTTTTCCTCTCTTTCCCTCCCCTTTATTCCTTCTCTATATATATATTTTTTTTTTTTTTTTTTTTTTTTCCCTCTCTTTTACTTTCTGTTATCAGCTCTTTTCCTCTTTCCCTCGCTTTCATTCCTTCTCTATATTTTTTTTTTTTTTTTCTCTTTTACTTTCTGTTATCAGCTCTTTTTCCTTTCTTTCTCTTTTCCTCCCCTCCCCCTCTTCTTCCCCACTTAATTTTCCCTTTAACTCTTTTAGAACCTGCAGGTATGTGATTGGTTAGAAATAATTGATGTATATTTGTCACACATGCGAGAGGGGGCTGTTTTTTGCTTTTAAATTGTATATATTCTTTTTGTCTGTATTGCCATTGTACTGACGATTAAGTGGGCTAGACCCACGAAACGCGTCCAGGAGCTCCTCTGGAGCATGTGTGATTTTTAAAAATTTTTGAAAATAAAGAGGAATTTTGTGGCACCGGATTCTACACCTTTTCTATTGCTACTGGTGGTTGCCAAGCCACTTTCCGGTTTGCCTGGGAGTCCTGGGAATATTAGGTGGTTGGAGCTAGTCCTTTTTTTTGACCTATAAAACTATGCAAGGGTGATATATATTATTAGTAATCAGTTCACTCATATGAACCTAGACACACTCTAGGCTTTTCTTTTAAAACATCACATGGCCAACGGGTGAATCTAAAGGATCATTTAAGCAACTTAATTGAAATTCTCATGTATAAACCATGAAGGTAAAAAGTATTAAATGTATAAAATATAGATATGGCAGAACATTTCTCCAGATGATCCGAAGCAGCACAAGTAGGTGCACCATAAGTAATTAGCACATAGTATATGATATTTGCTTTATATAAACTGTATTTGATCCTAGATCATTTTATAATTGTTCTACATTTTCAATAAAATATATAATATTACAAAATTACCTAAATATCATACATGTGAACTGTGAGACATTTCTGTCGATTAAGAATAAAAGTAGGAAACCCAAAAATGAAAAGTTAATGGCCGATTCATCATTGCTTTTGACGAGTTTTTGCCTGGCTTCATTATTTTTCAACTTGTTTTGTTGTTTGCATCAAATCAATTCCTCTATTTGTACCTTTTTTAAATCTATTTTGTATGTGTTTTCTTGTGTTTTTTTCTGTTCCACTTTGTGGGCAGAGTCCAACTATGTTTTGCCTCAGTGGCCACTTTTTAAAAAATCATGAAATTAGGTGCACCTTCATGCCAGTCCAACCCTCTGCTGCTTTTTCAGTATGTTCAAGACAAGATGAAAGCCATGTTTTACTTTGTGCCAAATTTGAGAATAGTGTGCACCATTTCTATGAATTTGGCACAAAAAATGACAACTAAAGCTACGTTCAGATGTAGCGTAATTCGGGCGTATTCCTGCTTTTACGCGGCGCTTTTCAGCACTTGCGTAAAAGCAGTGCCAAAGAAAGCTGGATATGCCTTCCAGCAAAAGCTATGTCTTTTGCTGAAAGGCATGCAGACGTCCCGCTTAGCCGCTTATTTTTGCGCGCGCTTTCACTGGAAAAGTGTGCATGCAAAAAGAATTGACATGGCAATTCTTTGAACTTTTTTTCGGCACGCTTTTCCCATAGACTGAACTAGGGAAGATACAAGTTCAGCGCATGAGCTCCCATCAGGGGTAGGGATGCATCCAACCGAGCATACATATTCCCTTGGTCGTGAAGGGGTTAATACATCACCAGAAACACAATCAATATATTAATACATCCCCAGAACCACCATCAGTACATTAAGTTTACACAAGTGAAACCACTTAAAGAGTATACGTTACAAAATAACACCTTTATTGATTAAAAGCAGATAGGTACACGTTATATACAATGAGTAAATGGCGTGAAACCACACTCACCAAACCATCCCCGTGATCAAGCGTTGCGAAACGCGCGTAGGGGGCTCTGCAGGGCGAGACAGTGGCAGAGGGAGTAGATCCACCACAGGCACAACTTCCAATGGGTGAGTGACAATGCATGCATGTATGGGCTGTTATGATCACGACTACCACTCTGGGGGCTGTTGATGACTAATTCTATGTGATACCTGTATATTGTGGATTAGCTCCATATCTGCACTGGGACTACTGGCCCTGCAGTATCTTTATGGGATCTCCTATACCAAACTCATTGTATATAACGTGTACCTATCTGCTTTTAATCAATAAAGGTGTTATTTTGTAACGTATACTCTTTAAGTGGTTTCACTTGTGTAAAATTAGTCTATGGAGTGTTACTAGTACTTATATCCTATCTGCACACCATTATGGTAGACTACTAAGTGACCATGCTAAAAGTGACTGATGGTTGGTGTGGATTGTTCTTGAAAATAGTAATTGTAATTTTGTCTGTGTTTACAGCGTGTTCAAAACAAATGGATTTTCGAGCCCGTGATTCGACGTGGCTCACTCAAATCAATGAGGTTTTTGGTGGAGAGACCATACCGGTTTCTAAAAATGGCTCGGGTACACATTCAGCTCATGTCGAGAAACTAAAGCAGCTCATGCACAGGAGAACTCGTCTATGGTGGAATAAGGCGTTCCTGGAAAACTATATCCAGAAGGGCCTTATCCCCAGGGGCCTGAGGATACAGGTTTTTCCTTCCTTTGAAATCCTGGATGATTGGTTTAAGAAAAGTTGGGAGGAACTGTCTAACAACTGCTCATGGGGGTTTATGGAGTTGTTATGTAAACTAAACGGCCAAACCATCGCTGAGATCGAAAAAGAGATTGAAGTTGTACAAAATCTGTTAAAAGTGGATTCCACACCTGACAGGTTGGAAAAAATCAGTAAAGAAGTAGACCAGGAAATAACAAAATGGGAAAAAGAGATTCGGTCTACAAAGACCAAAAAATTTAAGAGAGATCAAACTGACCTTCAAAACAACCAGGTCTACAAATGGAGAAAGGGGAAGCCACGGAAAGAAAGATCTAGAACCAACTCTCTGGTCTCAGTGGCATCAACTGATGGGTCAGAAAGTGGGGCAAACAAAGGGATGACAGAACAACAGAAAAAACAGAACGCAAAAAGGAAAAATAATTCCCCAGTTAATCCACCAGACAGTAAAAGGAAAGCCAACCAATTGGAGGTAATTAACCTGTCACCTCATTCCCTCTCTGATGCCCAAATTGAAGTCCTGCAATTAGGTCTAAATTTTGTCCCTAAAAACTGTTACGATTTTTTTACAGCAGTGAAGGATCTAAATCTGTTCACTCGCAAAATTATTTTACGGAAGTTACATGACAGATCGGCTGATACTGAGATGGATCTTATGGTGCTTGAAAAGGATGCCGTGGTGGATCTAGAGGACCTGAGTGATGATTTACCAATACCACCAGGTATGTTTCCATCTAACGTGGTTCCCAGATCGACCACATTCCCCCTTTGTCGACATGCCCACAAGTGGAGATATTCAATAAATTGGTAACTGAAGATCTCAAAAAACTATCTAAGTTTGGAGGTCGTGACAATTTAACATCCACACAACGTACAGCATTAAAAGAGCTAAAAGATCTTGATGATGTGGTGATTAGAAATGCTGACAAAGGGGGGAATGTGGTGGTCTGGCCAAAAATCTTGTACGAAAAAGAGGCCTATAAACAACTGAATAATAAAGATACGTACATGAAAATGTCGTATAACCCTGTTGCTAAACATATTGTTGAACTTCTGGAAATAATACAGCGTGCCTTCAACGATGGGGTAATTTCAAAAAAGATACTGGAGGGACTGTTGGTAGAGGATCCAAAAATTCCGACTTTTTATTTGATACCAAAAGTTCACAAAGATCTCAACAGTCCCCCAGGACGCCCCATCGTTTCTGGCATGGGTGGTCTATGCGAGCCCACCTGTAGATTCATTGATTTTTACCTTAGGAAACTCGTCGTTACACTCCCTTCTTATGTGCGTGATACATCTGATATTCTGACAAAACTTGAAGGAATGGTATTATCAGAAAACATGTTGCTGGTTACAGCCGATGTAGAATCCTTATATACATGTATCGCACATAGGGATGGAGTGGATGCGGTGCGCGTGTTCTTGAAGATGACCGACTGGGATGACAATTTGTGCAACCTGATTATTGAATTACTTGAGTTCATTCTTACCCACAACGTCTTCGTGTTCAACGACCGCTTCTATATACAGAGACGGGGAACAGCTATGGGGGCGGCCTGTGCCCCCTCATATGCAAATTTATTTTTGGGTAGTTGGGAGCGGTCGTTGTTCCAATCCGAAGACGTTGTGGGTATTGAAAACATACCATGTTGGTTTCGTTACATTGACGACCTGCTATTTATTTGGCAGGGGTCAAGATCCGACTTGGATACGTTCATGAATGTCCTCAATCAAAATAACTTGAACATCAAATTAACTTATCAGGCACACAAAAAATATATGACATTCTTGGATGTCGCTTTGGAGGTGAGGAGGGATGGCGTAATTGAAACAGATGTTCATCGAAAAACTACGGCCGTGAACTCCCTCCTCCATGCGACATCAGCACATGATAAAAGTACAATCAAGGCCATCCCAGTCGGTCAATTTTTGAGAATGCGTCGCATATGCTCTAGCGACGAGAAATTCGAAAGACAGGCGAAGGATCTTCAACAAAGGTTTGCTTCCAGAGGTTTCAGCAATAGAAGTGTAAAACAGGGATATCTGAGGGCCAAAAAGACAAGTAGGGAACATCTGCTATTTGCACCTAAAACCAGGGCTCCCGATACGGGCACCATTAGATACATCACAACCTTTAATTCTCAGTGGACTAATATCAGGTCAATTCTGTGTAAGCATTGGTCTGTCTTGATGACGGATCCTGTATTACAAAGAAATTTACCGACTAAACCAATGCTGACATCCAGAAGGGGAAAAAATCTGCGCGAGATTTTGAGCAGCAGCCATTACACTCCGAAAAAAACAAACTTCTTTGGCGAACATCCCAGAAATCCTTTGGTGGGTTGTTATCCTTGCGGAGATTGTTTAAGCTGCACTCAGGGAAATATAAGGAGAGCGAAAGAATTTTGTTCCTCTAACATACAAAAGGTACACAGAATTGAAAAATATATTACCTGTAGCACGACTCACGTGGTCTACCACGCAACATGTCCTTGTGGAAAGACGTATATTGGTCTGACCACAAGGCAATTGCGTGTGAGGGTACGTGAACACGTGCGTGACATTGAGAATGCAGCTGATGTCTTGGATACTTCAACTTTAAAAACTATACCTAGACATTTTAGATTCTTTCATGACTGTAATCCAAGAGGACTAGTAGTAAAGGGTATCGACAAAGTGCAGGCGGGCATTCGGGGAGGTGATTTGGCTAAATCACTTGCACAATTAGAGTGCAGGTGGATAGTCGAACTTGATACTATGGTCCCAAGAGGACTTAATGAAAAGTTGAGTTTTGTCCCATTTCTCAACAGGACATAGTTCTGCTGTGTTATGGGCTGCTTTTTTCCACAAACACAGTATAGGAGCTGTTTGTGTCCCGACCATCTGTGTTTTTAATCACTGTGTATTTTAGTTTTTCCTAGGATAACTGATGACCGTTATGTATGGAGTCAGATATAGCGACTGAATTAATCATGGTGACCGTGAATAATGTGCCAATTGGAAGTTCCAAAAAAACGATGATGGACTGACTGCTATCAAAATGGTCCTTCGTCTATATTTTATCCCATAGATATTGTGCAATTTTGGTATGAAAGTATTTATTTATATATAATTCATGTCTTTGACATGAATACGAATATGTAGATAAACAATGGTTTTACATACTCAAATCACAGGTTATACTGTGTCTTAACTTGTCACATGTAAATCAATGTCATTATCATCTTATGTATAATTATGTATACTATGTATCAATCATATATGCTGCTATGCACTTATTCACTTTAATTACGTTTCACTTTAATTATGTTTATCTCACCTTTGTATTTATGTAATGTGTTGTATGAGTGTGTTCAGTATGTATGTGGACTGGTATGGGACGGAATATAGATAGGAGGGATCAGTGAGATGTTGTGTCCTTCCATCAGTGTAAGATATATGAGAACATATCCCTATCTATTGGCAGTATATAAAGGTCTCCACCAAGATGGCCGCTGGAGACATGTGTGGCATAGGCTATGTTGCTCCGTCTAATGGAATCGCGTGAATGAAGCTGCGCATGCGCGAGAGTACCCGGGACTCTCGCGCGCGTACGCTCTTCACGTGTTCCGGCGGAAGTGACGTGCCGCCCACATTGAACGGCGTCTTGGCGCCATTCAGCCGCTATAAATGGCGTGAAACCACACTCACCAAACCATCCCGTGATCAAGCGTTGCGAAACGCGCGTAGGGGGCTCTGCAGGGCGAGACAGTGGCAGAGGGAGTAGATCCACCACAGGCACAACTTCCAATGGGTGAGTGACAATGCATGCATGTATGGGCTGTTATGATCACGACTACCACTCTGGGGGCTGTTGATGACTAATTCTATGTGATACCTGTATATTGTGGATTAGCTCCATATCTGCACTGGGACTACTGGCCCTGCAGTATCTTTATGGGATCTCCTATACCAAACTCATTGTATATAACGTGTACCTATCTGCTTTTAATCAATAAAGGTGTTATTTTGTAACGTATACTCTTTAAGTGGTTTCACTTGTGTAAAATTAGTCTATGGAGTGTTACTAGTACTTATATCCTATCTGCACACCATTATGGTAGACTACTAAGTGACCATGCTAAAAGTGACTGATGGTTGGTGTGGATTGTTCTTGAAAATAGTATCAGTACATTAAGGTATCACTAAAACCAATATTAGTACATGAATACATCACCAGAACTCCTATCAGTACTATCAGTACATTAATATATCAGCAGAACCACCAGCGGTACATGAAGGCATCACCAAAACCACCATCAGTACATCAATACATTAACAGAAGCACTATCAGTACATAAACACATCACCAGAATTACAATCAGTAAATAAATAACACCATTATCGTCATAATTTCAAGAATTCGTGTCTACCATAGCAACTCTATTTACAATATGATGTCCACCACAGCCCCTTATATAGTATATGCACCAAAGCTTCAAGTATAATGTTCCCCATAGTGCCCTATGCAGTATTGTCACCAAAGCCCAAAATAGAATTTCCCCAACAGGCTTCAATACAATTTTGTCACCATAGCCTCCAGTATAATGTCCCAAGAGCGGCTTATATAGTATTGTCATCTCAGCTCTCAATATAAGGATCCCAATACAGAATGGTCACCACAACTCCCTATGCAGGATTATGTCACCACAGCCCATTCATAATGTTCCCCACATCACCCAGTATAATTTCTCCCACATCGCCCAGTATAATGACTCCTACTGATCCCTATATAATATGATATCCAAACAACCAATCATAATGTTCCCCACAGCCATTAGTATAATATTCCCCACAGACCCCATATGATACAATGCCCTCACTAAAGATGAGCAAACCTTTTAAAGTTTGGGTTCGGTTCGGTTTGCCGAATGGGCATATATCCACTGATTAGATCAACGAACAGTTCGCCAAATGTCGGAATATAAATTAACGTCGGAATAAATAAACGTCGGAATGAAAATTATAAATACATATAAATTGGAGGCAAAATCAAGAGCCTAGAAAATACCTTCAAATGGGCCAAAAAGCTTACAAATACAGCTCAAACTGTTTTATCTTCCTACACTATCACTTAGCAAGCTTTAGAGCAGCTGTTACCATGCTTCTGGGCTCTCTCATGAACCTCAGACATGCTCATAACTTCCCTGAGGTTATCTCAGGTTACACAGTGGGTATCATGCAGCAGGAAATCCTGCTGTGTGACCTTAGATAACCTCAGTGATGTCAGTACTCATAATACTAGTTGTCTCAGGAGAGCCGCAATATCGTGTGAGATGCTACTGATATATCTCGCCGGTGCTGTCAGACTTCACGTTTGAGGAGCTGTGTCGACAGGGAATGTAGCGCAGATCAAACTGCAGTGATAGCCCTTGCGTGACCCTTTGAGTCTGAACTGCAGTAATGTTTGTGATGGCACTGCTTGTCACACTCTCACAAGTGACTACATGCCTGTTCTCATAGCATATGGGGGATGCTTTCTATGATTATGATCCCACTATATTGTTTTAAAGCCGCGTGCCCATGGTATGTGGCTTATTGCGTCTTTTGAAGTACATTTGGAGTATCTTCATGTCTTTTCTGAAGCCAGCAAAGTCTATGAAAGTTTAGATGCTCTGTGCCAACATGTTTTTTTTTCCTTGCTGATTTAGTGCAGATTTTGGGGCAGACAAAAAGGAATCTGAACCACATGTGCAAGGAAAAAAAGCAACGGAGACACAGCACTTCTGACCTGTCATAGACTTTTCTGGCCTCAGGATAAACATACAGATTTTAATGCAGATTCTCAAAATCTGCATAAAAAAAGCATCAAACAACATACCATGGGAACAGGACCTAAGAGGGTCCAGGGAGACCTGCAGTTGTGGTGAAAGGGCTGGAAGATTCCTCTTACCCCCTGGCTACATCCACAGAGACTTCTAGGGCAGAGGTGGCTAACTACAATCCTCAAGGTCTCAAAACAGTGCAAGTTTTCAGGATTTACTTAGCATTGCACAGGTGCTAATTTTATTTCTGTGCAGAGGTGATGATGCCAGCACCTTGTGCAATGCTAAGGAACTCCTGAAGGCATGCAGTGTTTGCAACCCTTGATGACTGCACTTGGACAGCCCTATTCTAGTGATGGGCGAATCCTAAATTACTCGGAATCGCTTGACTCTAGCGAGTCCGAGCCCAGGACTCGCTACTCGTTGCGAGTCTAGCGAGTCCAATGTTAATGAATGGGGAAGCGAGTAATAGCGAGTAGTGTGAGATTTACAAATCGCAGATGTGTCTCGGAAGCTTTAGCCTGAAGCAATCCTAGATTTGCCATTTATTTGCATTGCTCGTTTACTTTGCAACTGTAATCGCTGGGAAACTCGCACAGATAAGAGTCCTGCTTTCTCCTCTGTGCTGGCTGCCACAGCTCCAGGGTCCTAGAGCCTGCCTGCTGCCTGATGTAGCAGTGCTGAGATTGTTCTCAGTCTGCTCATTCCCTGTGTACAGACATGAATGTCTGTGCACAGAGATGATGTAGCAGAGCTGAGATTGTTCTCAGTCTGCTCATTCCCTGTGTACAGACATGAATGTCTGTGCACAGAGATGATGTAGCAGAGCTGAGATTGTTCTCAGTCTGCTCATTCCCTGTGTACAGACATTTATATCTATGCACAGGGGATGTAGCAGAGAGGACATCGCGTTTTGGACTGCGTTGGACGGAAGAGGATTTTTTTAATTAAAGATGGAGTCCCTAATGTTTGTTTTTTTTATTTCTAATAAAAATTTTTCTTTGTGTTGTGTTTTTTTTTAAACAATTTAATAGAAATTCATGGCGGTCATGTCTAATATTGGCGTGACCGCCATAAATTTCGGGCTTAGGGCCAGCTGATAATACAAAGCTGGCCCTAACCTCTTTATTACCCAGCGTGCCATCGCTACCAGGGCCGCTGGAAGAGCGGGGTTCAGCGCCAGAGGATGGCGCTTCAATGAGCGCGCCATCTTCTGGGGCGGCTGCGGGCTGCAATTTGCAGCGGGGGGTGCCCAGAAAGCTTGGGCATCCCTGCGCTGCGGATTCCAGCCCCCAGCTGCTTAGCTGTACCTGGCTAGACATAGAAATTGCGCGGAGCCCCACGTATTTTTTTTAAATTATTTCATGAAATTCTGAGATTCTGACTCTGAGACTCTGACTCTGAGACTCTGACTCTGAAATTCATGAAATAATAAAAAAAAAATGCGTGGGGCTCCGCGCAATTTCTATGTCTAGCCAGGTACAGCTAAGCAGCTGGGGGCTGGAATCCGCAGCGCAGGGATGCCCAAGCTTTCTGGGCACCCCCCGCTGCAAATTGCAGCCCGCAGCCGCCCCAGAAGATGGCGCGTTCATTGAAGCGCCATCCTCTGGCGCTGAACCCCGCTCTTTCAGCGGCCCTGGTGGCGGTAGCACGCTGGGAAATAAAGGGGTTAATACCAGCTTTGTTATACAAAAAAAATCCTCTTCCGTCTGACGTAGTCCAAAACGCGATGTCCTCTCTGCTACATCCCCTGTGCATATAGATGTCTATGCACAGGGAATGAGCAGACTGAGAACAATCTCAGCACTGCTACATCATGTCTGTGAGCAGGCGGGCTCTAGGACCCTGGAGCTGCACAGAGAAGACAGCTGGACTCGGCTTGCAATGTAACAGCAGTTACTTTGCGAGTTTCCCTGCTATCACTGGCACAGTAGCCGAGTCTAATGCAAACAATGGCAATCCTAGTTTTTGCCAGCGTTTCTGACAAAACTAGGATTGATATTGATTTGCATTGGACTCGTGCGAGTAATCACTGGGAAACTCGCAGAGTACCGAGTCCTGCGAGTCCCTTACTACTCGCCGAGTAACGAGTCCTAGCGAGTAGATTCGCCCATCCCTACCCTATTCCACAGGAGTGTGTAGTGTCTTGCATTTCCATACCTCAGACTGTCTGACCAGAGGCCTGCAGCTTGTTTGACAGTCTTTGTATGGCAGTATCAAAGCACATCTTTGCAAAAACAGTCAAGCACATAAGAAGTGAAGTAAACACTACTTTACTGTAGTAAAAAGTACTGTATAAGAAGTCGCAAACACAGATTTATGAATATACACAGTATATAAGTAAAATCCCACAGGAATCAACAGACTCCATTACAATGGTGCAAAGTCCATTAAGGGCAGAGTCCATTAGGGGGCTAGATGAGTAGGCCAAAGGCTGTAGTCCCGCCAATCCAGCAAGGGGAAGTGCAACATGTGCTAAACAGGAAGGGGAAAAATAACATTAACAAAAAAACATGCCTCTCTCTTCGAAGAACTGAAAAACAACTGAAAAAAAGTCCTTCTTAGGATAAAATGCCAACTAAGAGATGGGTCACTGACCCAACAACATTCCTTTATTAGGTCAGTCCTCTCTTTATTCACGGTAGAAAGACTTAAGTAGCTTGTTGAATGCTGCTCAGGCTGAAGGTTGCCACTCCACATGGTACTCCATTTCCATATGTCCTTGGGGGTTCGCAGGGGCTACCAGGTGCATTCTCCACTAACCACCTTCCCCTCAGCACAACCTATCATGGCCATTGCTGAAGAAGAGGATAGAGGAATTAGGGGATGACCAACCCTGTCTTGGAGAGATTAAAACAACTTGGGCAACACCGACAGGCCCTTCAGGATCTATAGCCCCTGGGGGTTCAGGTGCAGCTGGCTAACCAAGAGAGGCTTGGCCTACATATGACACACCATTCTCTCCCAGTCGGCCTCCTGCCACTTTTCAAACTTGGAGGCAGTGGCAACATGACTTACGCCAACCGCGAACCACCCTTCCTGCTACCACCTTCATGAAGGTGACCCCTTCCCCAACGTAGATTGTGTAGAGTCTTTTAGGAAGATGGTCACGCAGCAGGGTGGACTGATTGACAATGCCCTGCACCTTTTTTGGCTAGCAAGGGAAATCCCCCCTGATAGATAAATGCCATCACCTTGCCTCAGGTACATTGGTCGTTAAAATCATTGACCTTTGGCCCATGCAACCACTCTCGGGCGATGGCATGCATTAGTTAAATCTCCACAAGAAAGGAGACAGGATGGGGTGGTTCATGTTGTATTGGAGAGCTGCTTGGAGAGGGTAGAGGTTCCCACATGCAATTCTCCCAGTCGAAGGCCTCTGATGTGAGTGCTAAACAAGGCTGGGAAACAGGGATATTTGCCACCACTACCACCTCCTCTTCCTTGTCCTCCTCATCATGTTCCTGGTCCTAAATTTGTTGACCCAGCAGCTGCAGCAGCAGCTGCAGGTGTACTAAAGCCAGGCATCCTACAAGATCCTCTTGAGTGTGACATCTGATGCTCCCAGCTTGCATAGAGAATTGATCACCTCCTAACTGTAAGCTCCTCAGGTCCTCCTCTGGAATCCGAGCCCAGCGCTGGATCCTGAATTCACTGCATATGAGGCGCAATGTGGGTAGCACTTTGGAACTCCAGGTCACATATGTCCTGTGTAGACTGCTCCGGTTCTGAAGCTAAAGTACCCTCAGCCTATGGGGTGGTGAGGAAGATGTCCTCCTCCAGAGCTGGCATGTCTTACAGGGATCCATCATTAATTTCACTCATCTGCTTCGTACTGCAGGCATATTTTAGTAAACTGTAGTAGAGAGTAGCCACTTTGTAATCAATGTATTGTCAAAATGGGACCAGGCTCCGCAGTGACATCTCTTTGCTTTAGCATGGGGTCCCTCCTCTTCTAGTGCTAGGACACAATCACTTACAGGATATTATTGTTTGCACAATCTTGTTACCTAGCTCCTCATTAACATTTCCATTGGGTGGGTTACAGAACACACCTGACCTACATTACAAATCATGTTCCCCACACCACAGGTAACACCTGGGCTTGCGGTTGGGTGGAGTGTTTATTGAAGCCTGACTTATTTTGAGAAGTAATAATGAAAATAAATAAGTTTAGAGTGGTGTATCTAATCGAGGTGCCACTCTTGGAGTGGCGGTAGACAGCTAATATTTTTCAAGATTTTAAAGTCTTTCAAGATTTTATAGATTACTCAAATTTTCAGCTATTCAAGTGGGTGGATTGACAGATCGATGGATAGATTGATAGATGTATAGATAGACTTAGGCGGGCGTCACACGCTACGATATATGCAAACATATTGCTGGAAAGTGCCTGATTTGGCATCGCTCCTACGACATCGTTGCGTGTGACAGCATGATACGACTAGCGATAAGTGGTCAGATCGTTAATCACAGATATGGGAACCGGACCCTATATCACACGATGTCGGGTCATTGGATGAGCAGTATCGACGTGTCTAAATGGTCGATATCGTTAAGAAGTTGTGAAATTAGCGATGCCGAAATCTAGCACGTAGGTATTCATCTGTGTATCGCCTCCCCTGTTGTGATTTGTTAACCCTCATGCGTTCTGATTGGCTGGCGTTGTATGGCACGAAAACAAAAAATGTAAACGTTAGCGGCTCCGTGCGTGCTGCCATGGAAGCATTGCTGTAGCGACACTATGTGACCTCCGCCTATAGGGACACTGGAAACGTCGCAGCACCCAATTTAGATTTAAAATCTTCATTTACAACATGTCCGGGACGCTGGTGCGTTTAAAAAAAAAACACACTATGTGGATGGTCACCCTTTCTCAGCGCACTAGCGCACTCTGCGTGTGGCATAGTTTTAGAGGGCATAACAAAGATGAGTCTGTATTTGCACACTTGTATTGAGACACATCACAGGACAGGTGGAATCACATAGTGCCCTATGTTTGCACGTACACCTGACCAATGGGAACGCATTAGTGGCCACCAATCATGGAGAGAGGGGCGCGGATACAAACCATGTAGCACGCCATCTCCTTGACACAATTGATACATTTTCTCGAATTTCCCATTATAAGATCAATTTGAAAAAGACTCGGGTGTTACACTTAAATATAGATCAGGACCTTCTTGACTTGTTAAAACGCGAACACTCTCTCTCGTGGGAAAAAGAATCTATAAAATATTTAGGTATTTATTTGACCAAATCCCTATCTAAGATTGTAGACGTTAATCTTAATTATATCTACAAAGTCATTCAGGACGATGTTCTTCATATTTCCAAAATTGATATTTCATGGTTGGGAAGAATAAACTCATTTAAAATGTTTATCTTACCGAAACATCTCTATATTTTTCGTTCTGTACCCCTACCTGTGTCCAGACAATGGATGGCAAAATTACAAACTCAACTGACGAGATTCATTTGGGATAAGAAAAAACCAAGAGTGGCTAAGACTACCCTGGAGAAAGGGAGGTCTAGAGGAGGTCTGGCTGTTCCCAACCTCACCGCATATCATCACTCCACTATCATAAAACTGAGTCAATCATGGTGGGAGACAGGCGATAGACCAAGTTGGCTTACTCTTGAAGATAAAAATATGCTAAAGGGAGGCCTTGGTCCACAGCTTCTTTCTTTCCTTTGTGATAAAAACAAACCTCTTCCGAAAGAAACGTTAGTGAAAGCCTCTATTCAATCCTGGAGATTGTTTGCTTCCAAATCATTGAAAAGCTTTCAACCTCAACCTCATCCACCTACTTGGATCCCAATTGATATATTATACTATATTTCTGCAAACCTGAAACTTAAATCCTGGAAAGACCATGGGATTGGTTTTATATCTAACATCTTGGATGGCAGAGGAGGGTTGATTCCCTTTGCGGTCCTACAAAACACTAATGGTCTGGAAGACATAGAAGTTAAAACCTGGTAGGAGATTCATCGCATTCTGTTGAGCCATAGGCATTGTTCACACACATGCGTTTTTTTGCCCATCCCTGCGTTTTTGGGCTGTTAAAAAAAACGCAGGTGCGTTAACGCAGGGTACATTTGAGTGTACATGCGTTTTTGAGGCAAACATACGTTCTTTCCCCCCAGGCCAAACGCAAGCATATAGACACAAGCGTTAACGCTAGCGTTTTTTGGAAACGGCTGAGCAGTTTTTTGGAAGTTTTTTTTTTTTCATCAGCACCCCCCCCCCCCCCTATATAAGCAGGAAAATAATTTTTTATGCCATGCGTTTTTTGTTATTTGGGTGTTTGGTGAAAAAATGACTATTTGCAAAAACATTTTCAATGCTTTCACACACACAAGGCACATTTTTTGGCACTCTTAAAAAAACGCAAGTGGTTTTAGGAGTGCTAAAAAAACGCAAATTGTGTGTGAACATGGCCAGAAACTGGTATTCTCTCTTCCTCACAATGTGACACAACTTTTGAAGTTCCCGCAGAGTACCTTTTTTTGGAAGTTGAAAAACATATATCAGGACATTAACCTAGATTCGGTCTATGTGAAATCTTCAAATGTAGTAGCCTGGGAGAAAGACCTGAACATCTCTATAAATACTGAACAACTTGGCAAATCCTTTGATCTTATGTATACACAGGTCCCGTGCATCTCCCTTATTGAGACCCAATTTAAATTGTATTCAAGATGGTATCTTACTCCGTTGACGCTCAATAAGTTTAATTCACTCAACTCCCCGATGTGCTGGAGGAACTGTAACCAAACTGCTGATCTGACTCATGTGTTCTGGGGATGTCAATTCCTTAAAAAAATTTGGAGAGACATAAGGCATCTAATTAAAGATATTTCTGGAATTGAGGTTCTTCTATCTCCTGAGTTAGTGTTGCTTTTGGTTGGGTTGGATTCTCTTCCAAAACGTATAAGGCCACTTACGATTCATATTCTTTTAACAGCAAAAACTATGATTGCCTCACTTTGGAGAGAGTCTACAGTCCCATCTATACAGGATGTCATAGACAGAATTGCATCTCATAATTCTTTTGAATATTCATTTGCTATTAGAAATGGCCTACAAACCAAATATCAGAAGAAATGGGCATTGTGGAATATAAAATTTCCATCTCCGTTCTTAAAGTCAGCCAAAGTCCCCCCAGATAACTTTCTCTAGGCTTCACCACTGGACTGTATGATGGACTCATTGTCTATAGCTTGTACTATAGTAAGTGTCTATAGCTACCTTTCCCCCCCTTCATTTCCTTTCCTCTCTCCCTTATGTTTATCTGCTGAAGAGCAGTTCTTCATAACTTGACTTAGCTTGAGATTCTTGGTCCTTAGTATTGATTGCCTTTAGTTATACTATCTCATAATTACTTCCCAAAGTATTATTTGGAGATGTGTAATTCTTAGTTTCCCTGTTTACTTTCATTGTTCTCTTTTGGTGTTCTGTATTTGATGAAATTGATTGTAATAAGGTAATCTCTTCACATTATACCTTTGACTTCTATACTTCTTATCAGTTTGCTGTACAACTGTATTTGATTATTATATTTTGTACTTGATTTATTGAAACTCGAATAAAAATTATTTGAACACAAACCATGTAGCACGCCTATCTGCTCAAATTGAACAACAAACACGCCCACATTGAGCACTGAGTCGTTCACGAGGCTTCTGTGTGACTGTGTTATAACGATGTGAAAACACGATTGCAACGTCGTCCACACGAGCGCAGAATCGAGGCATCGGTGAGGTGACTTACCGATGTCTGTGCGTGTTATATCACAAGAATTGACTTTTCACATCGTACGAACGATGCACCAATACTGACATCGTTGGTGACATTGTTACATATATCGTAGCGTGTGACGCCCGCCTTATAGATGGACATATATATGAGATAGATAAAAGAATAGATAGATAGATAGATAGATAGATAGATAGATAGATAGATAGATAGATAGATAGATAGATGTAAAAAAAGATAGATTTAGTTATAGGTGTCAAAAAGCTTTATAATGAAAAATCCCCTATATATTGTAAGCTTGCACCCTCTAGGGATATTCATGATGCACTAAAGGGTGTTTTAGCTTTGTATTTATCTAAAAATAAATAATCAATATAAAAAAGGTGTGGGGTACCCCTTATATTTCATTGGCAGCTACGGTACAGCAAACAACTACAGCCTGCAGACCACAGCTGGCGGCTTAACATTGGCAAGTATTCAATCCAAAACAGAGGTCACACCGTGCTGTTTTTTTCATATTATTTATAAATGATAGAAAAATAATTTGAAAAAAAAAACGGGTGTAGGGTCCCCCCATTTTGGATCACAAACCTAGGTAAAGCTGGCAGTTGGGGTCTGGTGTAACAGGTTGGCAGGTATTAGTAGGGCACAGCAGCCCTGAAACTGGTGCCTCCATAGGATTTTCCAATCCTGGTGCTTTGCCCTAGCATTTCCCACTGCCCTGGTGCGGTGGCCATTGCAGTAATAGAAGGGGTTAATGATAAATGTGTATTGTCACCTGCCATCATCTCCTGAATTGATAATGTTGAGGTGTCTATGATACCCCCAGATTACCAATCCAGATGCAGAGAAAAATAATTTATTACAAAGAAAACACAAGGAGAAAATTCCTTTATTGTAAATATAACACAGGCAACAACCTGCTGTCACCTATTTATTCAGGAAAAACATACCTTCCGACGATTATCCACAGCAATGTCCCTTGAAGATCTGCAATGCTGCTCCATTACTTAGTGCAGACACATGTCTGTTTACCTGGGGCTGCAGGCTCACACTTACGGCAGTGCCTTGAGAGAGTTCAACTGAGGATTTTGCAGAGGTGCGCATGCTCTGTCCTCACATGAACAGTCTGATGTCACTGCTCAACTCATAAAGCCAGCTGCCAGTGTCTGAGCACTAAGCCAGGTAGGCATACTCGTCTCCTGACTCTCCACTCATCAAGATGTAACAGTGCTAAACTGGTTTCTCGTTGTGGGAGAACTCGTGCTGACTGTGGATTTCTGTCAAATGGTATGTTTTAGTGATGTCTATGTGTTTTATTCCAAATAAATGATTTTTCATTATGTTGTGTGTTTTAACTACTTACTTATAGATTGACAATTGCCGAGTCTATCATGGGCCTGACATTAACAATCTAGAGCTTGGTGTCAGCTAGCTAATCCTCAGGTAAAATTAATCCCTTATTACCCAGTCTGCCACTGGCACCAGGGCAACTAGAGAGCATGGTAACCATCAGTTCTGGCATCTCTCATGGAGGTGCCAATTCTGGGGTGGCTGCGGACTACAATTTTTAGCTTTGGGGCCCAACATTCTTGAGCCTCACCTTGCTGAGAATTCCAGCCCCCAGGTGACTGTGTTATCATGGTTGGCAATCAAAAATATGGTGAAGTGCATGCCTAGGTTTTAATTATTTATTTTTACAGTATTCTGACTGTTTGGTTGCCATACTACCTTCTGACCCCAGACTCTGGCAGAGAAGGCGGACGGTGCTAAGTCTGACTTTAACAAATAAACGGGGCAGAAGCAGTGAGGCTCATGAGTGGGCCTAGAAGCAAGATGACAGTGGTGCCTAAGCTTGGTAAGTAATAGTCTAGGAATCTAATATCTGTGCCAAAACAGTGGGGTACCAGTGTAAAATGGTTTGAGTTGTGTTTGGAATATTTTGGGCCCATTTGAAGGTGTTTTCTAGGCCCGTGATTTTGCCTTCCATTGATTTGAATGGGGTATAGAAGATAGGCAAACTGTTGGCCGACCTATTCGGCGAACACATGCCCATTTTGCAAATGGAACGGAACCAAACCTATACTTCAAAAGGTTTGCTCATCTCTAGTGTGCACCCCCGGCTTCAAAGAGGCACACTGCGCATGATTTGAAGTTGTTTGGACTTCTGGCAATACGCATTATGATTCTCTGAAGCTAGGACATACTCGGCTCAGAGTAGTGCACATAACCTTAGGTTCTATGACTTCCGATCATTCGCAGTGAAGCTTGCTGAAACTTGGGGTGCATACTACCAGCATCAGAGAAGCTAAATTGTGAGGGATACAAAGTTGCAGAGATGCATGGCTTTGTATGGTTATGCAGATGACGCTGCTATGGAAGTCATGTTTTCATGCCCAAAGGGGAGGAATAAGATGCTAATGGGTCAACTAGTCAGGGGAACTAACACTCTTGGAGTAGTCAAATCCCTGATTAGCATCTAATAAACAGACTTTAGAAATAATTTTTCTACAGATCTGTTTATGTATGCTTGAACATGGCTGTCAGACAGGGATTAGAGATATCAACACAAATCTGCTCCTTTTTCTGGTTTCATAGGGTACTTGACTGGTTCTCTTTA
>JARQOC010000003.1:106119762-106242766 GCA_033576535.1 Allobates femoralis | reverse complement strand
GAACTGACAAATAGGAATGCCCTGGTTCCAATAATATGGTATTGGTTGGAGATAACCAGTGGGATGTTCTATATGCTATTGTGATTTTTTATAAGCCGAATACACTGATCTGACAAGAATAGTCATTGATGGCTAAATTATATGCAAAAATCTGCCTTAACAAGTGATGCCTTGTACAATTGTTTTTATCTATGTTTTTATCTTATGTTTAGTGACGTCATGGCAATGGAGGCTGGAATGATGGGAAGGACCAACAATCAAATTAGCCTGATAAGAGCCCCATCCGTCTATATTGTGTTTATACACACTGTTTTTTATTGCTTGAGGATGGCCTCATAGGGGCTGAAATATTGTTTTTATTTCTTAGGTGTATGCTGGATAAATAAAGTTTTGTAAGAAGGAAGTACCAAGCCTTAAATTTAGTCTCTCTGTCTTAAAGGGTCAGTGCATCCTAACCTGGAAGTGTCTCTCAGCCTATGGCTGAGAGGCACAGAGTATTTAAGGCACCCTCCCCTACTGGGAGTTGCCTATGCAATGTGTCTTAGTTAGCTTATGCTACCACTAGAAAGTTGCAATGTCCCCATATCTTGTACTCCCTATTGTGCACTAACTTGTACCCGTGCTCCTTCCATTCAGTGTCTATTCGAGATGTGCAATAAGGCAGTAGGGAGCTGGTTGTCAGTCAGCATGAGATTGGCTATTGTGGCACCCCTGCGGGGGATTGCCACAGGTTCCACCGGTGCAAGGAGGGAATTACACCTTGGTTCGCATAGCACACACCACTTTCCACCCCAGACCTGAAGCTGGAGCCCTACTGGCTGCTTTAAGTCAGTTCCCCTTTAAGAACATCCAGGCCTGAGGGGAGGAGTTAGTCAGTCTATAGTCTGCAGGAGAGGGAAGAGAGAGGAGATGGAGGAGCTGGTCGCTGGAAAGAATCCAGGCCCAGGACCAGGGACCACTGACCGCTGTGCGCACCCTAGGGAAAGAGTCGGAGGCAAGTGGAGAAAGAAGGGAACTAAGAAAAGGGAACTGGTTACTTCAACCCTTTAGTACAACCGGTGTCACGTCCTACTGACGGACCCCAGACGTGGACCCACTGGACCGCGTAAAGCGGATGCTGATACCTGGTTGACAGAAAGGCGGACCAGTACAGTAGAGTTAACGGGTTTATTGAACAGAGCAGAACAGAACAGAACACACGTCCCAGGGGAGGGCCACACGGCCACAGCACCGGACCACCAGCGAGGGAGACCCCGGAGCGCTTGACCCCTATACAGGGATACCGCCGGGACCAGCCTCGAAGGGGCCAATGAAGCGGACACGTGTGTTAAACCGACCCAAGGCGACGTGGAAACAATACAGCAACCGGGTATAAGATAGAACACGGAGAAACCGGAAACACAGAGTATCCGGAGCAGGACCTGAATCAGCAATTCAGCTTGGAAGGGATCCAGGAGGAAGACCCAGAACACGGGAGTCAGTAAGGAGCCGGCAAGGCGGAGATCTGCAGGAAGAAACACACAGAAATCAGATAACCAGCAAAACAAGGAACAACCTGACCAGACCAGGATTAGCCACTTCAATAGGTAGAAGTTTGCCCTGGCAAAGACTGACAGGAAACAGGAAGCTTATATATCAGCAGGGCGGTCCTGATTGGCAGAACACAGAGGATAGGCGATTGGCTGAGGGGAGGAGCATGCTCTCTGCAGTCTCTCCAGCAGAAACAGGTTTGGAGATGTTGTTTCATGTGCTCAAGCAGTAGCCTTGGAAGTGAGGAGCTGAGTGACGCTATTCCAGCAGAAGGCGCTGGAACGTGGGTGCTAGGCGGGGAGTTCTTCTCTGGCTGCTGAGGGTGCAGGAAGAGGAAGTCGCTGGAACGCTGCAGCAGACCCCCGGGTGGTTACAACCGGACATCGGAGTCCGACGCTGCCAGCATTCAGAGCTACAGCAAAAGCCCGGAAGACTCAGGAGTAGTTCAGCCTGAGGAGAACAGAGTAAGAGACGCTAGACTGACCAAGCACAGGACCAGGGGCCATAAGAGAAACAGGGACCCCGCAGAAGGACCTCATTGTCAGTCTAGAGCAAAGCCCAGAGAGGGAGAAAAAGCGGTGGGTTCAGGCTCAGGCAGGACTTATCCCACACCACAGAGCACAAAGACAGAGGAGGCCTCATAATTTTCTAAGCTGGAAGTCCCAAGATGCACCGGGAACCTGGTTAATACTCTGGACTGTACCTGTTACATTGTCACCAGTAAAAGGTACCAAAACAACAATCCCTGTGTGTCTGTGTGCCTATCTAATCGCCGCAATTCACCGCTTTGTCAGCAAAGACTTAACAACTACTCCCCTCTTCCATCCCCGCTGCCCTAAAGTAAAGCTCCACCTGTGGCGAGCTGTACCACACTCTGCTGCACCCACCATCACCTCAGTGGCCGGCTACAGCGCTGGTAGACCCGTTAACAGGTACCATAGGTGGCGTCACATTAACAATCCCCTTATTCCCCCACCGTTTCCCCGCCATTGAGGGTCCAGGGCATGGAATTGGGGATTGACCAGCCGTGATTCCCCATCAAAGCCGCCATCAGCCCCGGTACCCGAGTACCCCATACCCTGTCGACCGCCTCACTATCACACCCTGTCAGCAGAGCAGTGTGAAAGAGAAGCTGATGCTCTTTTGAAGTGACGTCACTGGAAGCCAGAGAATCATCAGAAGGAGCCCTTTGGGACTGCTCTGAGCAGCGGCAGATATCAGCGCCAGGCAGGGCAAACAGATTGCAAGTCCCTGCCTGTTAGTTCTTAAAGTGGTTGTGCAGTGTAAAATGATTAGTCTGCAGTTACTTCATGTAACTGTAGAATTGTGAATCCTCACATTGCACACACTGTATGCTGTAAGCAGGGCAGTGGAGTCGGTAAGCTAAACATCCAACTCCGACTCTTTAATTTCACTAAATCTGACTGCAACTCCACAAAAATGGACATTGACTCTGACTCCACAACTATGGCTGTGAAGTCAGTAATCCACACATCTGACTCTCCTGGACGAAGAGCCTTAAGAGTCGCGCTGCGGACCAGATACCCTGGTGAGTCTGATATTCATTTGGGCAGCAGAGCGGACTATTAAGGCACTTCGTCCAGGAATCTCATCTAATCCACAGTAAACTGTGGAAGTGCGGTCCCTGCAGCAGCTGCATCTTCTAAGCGATTATACTGGTTGTATGTCACACAACCTGACCAGGGTGAGCAGATTTCATACTATCGATCACCACCCATCTCTGTTAGGAGATTAAACCCTATTGCGCATTCTCATTTTTACAGACACATCTAACCCTGAATCTTACTCGACTCCACCCAAATGGGCACCGACTCTGACTTCACAGCCCTGGCTGTAAGGATTCTCCAATGACAGATATGGGAACGGCTTTTCACGAGGCTGTGACTATGTGATATGTAGACTACTGGCGAGAGCACACACCCAGGTGCACTATAACACATAAATCATACAACACACCCAAGCACACCATCACAATGTATATCACACAGTCACACACAGGCGCACAATCACACATAAACCCAGGCTCACCCAACACACACAACATCACACACTCATCCAGGCATGCCATCATACATTGCACATACACCAAGGCAAACCATCATACATAGATCACACATTCACCCAGATGCACCATCATACATCACACAAAACACAAAGGCAAAAACATCACACATACATCATACACACACCCAGGCACACCATCACTTATACATCACACACCCAGGTGTACCATCATATATACATTGCACATTCACCCATGAGCAGTGTAATCACACAGCTGCACCACGCAGGGCTAGGTCAGGCAAACCCTGCCTGTGTGAATGTCTGCACAAAGGTTTATTCAATTAAAAAAAATTGAATTAGAGATTCGGGGTGTGAGGTAGCGCTCGCCTAGGGGCTTGCTTGGCAGCGTAAAATGACACCAAAACATGTTTTTATAACTGTAAAACATATGTAGCAGTTTATTATTACTCATAAACTGCTCACATGACATATCTATTATATAATCACGAATGGGTTTTTTGCCCCTTTTGAGTCCGCTCACGCTGCGAGTCAATGTCGTCATGTGGATACGCCCGAAGCATTGGCCGCGCAGCGGCCATTGCGAGCAGTTCTAAGGCGACTCGCTATGCCCGCGCAGCGGGCATGGCGAGTCGCCTTAGCAGCGCGAAGCATTGGCCGCGAAGCGGCCATTGCGAGTCAGAGACTCGCTCTGCTAGAATCCCGATGCATGTGCATCGGGCACCCAGCTAGTAATATATAATACTCACTCACATAGTAACACGACATTACATCTCACATAACAACACATTACAATTCACATATACCTCTTTTAAAAAGGCTTACATACATGGGAGCGCTGATTGAAGCTCCTTAGAACACAAGGAGCACTAATCACAGCTCTCTATGGTGGTTATGGCCGCCTAGCCTTATCTACACTTTGTACACCAGACATGGCAGTATTTACATTAGAACACATACATAGCAATATTTACCTTTTAACCTATAGTACATATTCATAATTTACACCAGACCCTTATAGACCTGCAGGGATCCAGTACGCAGCCGATACATCCCTGTTGACACAGGCCACCCAGTCTCAGACAGGCTGTTACACTGCACACATCTCATACACTGGTCAATGGGAAACCCCGACGACCTTACAGTCAGTCCCAATGGCAGTTACGGTCGCCTGGCACTATATACACAGGACAGTCTGTACAACACTCAATATTACAGTGCTTATTACACAGAACATACGGGTCATTCACAGTCCCAAAGGGATTCGGGCACCGCTGGTACACCCCTGTTCACACATAATAGTCTCTGACCCACAGACAGGCTCTTCCTTGGCTTAGTTCCCCTTGGAGTAGCTTGGTCCATGCATACAGGCTGCTAAGATGCTCATAGCCACTACACAGAGCTCCTGCTGCTCTACACTGTCCCCGCACACATTCTGGGACACACACCGGCATTGGTATAGGATACCAGTCAGAACCAGGCCCAGACCCGGGTTTAGCTACCTGAGCTCCAGGGCAAGCCAGGCTTCCCCAAAAGGACTCCTCAGCATGTGTCTCCATGTTGCCAGCCGCTTCCAAGTCTGCCATCACAGGCTCAGACCTCCAGGCAAGCAGCTGCACCAAACATGCCATTGCGAGCCCCTCCAGGGTCAGCAGTCTTTCCAACTGCAGGTGCTGCAAAACCCTCTGTCTTCTGGCCTCATTGCTCCACTCACACAGGAATTGGACTCATGTTCTCCCAGGGGCTATGCTCTCTCTCTCACAGATTGAATGGCCCAATCTCAAATCTCCCTGTACTCAGCTCTAGGCAGCCCTTATCCATCCTGCCACAGCCACACCTGCAGTGTAGTGTTTTCAATCAGCACATTCTCCTGCACACACCCTTGCTATGTTAACCCTTTGTGTGCTGCAATTAGCACACACTCAGACCTGGGTGTCATTAACCCACTGTGCATCAGTCAGGTCTATTAAAGCACTCATTCATTCACACAGGTCCAAATGCTGTTAACCCCTGTGTGCACAGCTCAGGGCCAATGTGAGTCATGTCGGCCACATGCCATGTGCTGGCATTCCTCACAGGGGCAACAGTTATGATTTGAGGCCAGGTCCTCAGATCCAAGTGCCTGCACGTGCTACTCGGGCACACTGTGCAGGCACACAGTGCTGTTTTACTTATAAAGCTGAGTGTGATACCATGGCCTGTGATGGTCCTCTTACTGGAACTCCCAAAGAGCACCAGCTCATATTGAATGTCAGTTGTTAGAATCAGAGGAGCCGATGGGAGCTCCTAGACAGAAGTGTGTGTAGACATGAATCAAAAAAACAGAATAAACATGAAAGACAAGAAAGTAGGAAGTGGAGCATAAATCATGAATATAGAAGACAGAATGAAAAAGTATGAAAGTGGAGGTGCAGTAAGCTGAAAGAGACAGGAGTCAGGAGAAACACTCCATAGGCTGTCAGCTACCTAGAAGTTGGTAGGCCAAAAAAAAAGGCAAAGCTGCTATTCAGGGTGAAGGCACAAACAGGTCACATCACTCTCTTGTCTGTGATCTCATTTGCAAGCTGCCCTGGCCACATTCTACTCTCGGTGTCAGACTGGTACACTCGAGCTCCAGGCCGAGACCCCTGTTAAGAGTAAATTACGAGGAGGGGAACTGTTTTATTGCCAATGACACCCAACCCAAAGAGGTATTTACAAGACCTTACACAGCATCATGTGTGTTGGGATGGTTGGTTTCTGGCCTGCCTGTCTTAACTTCTTCTTCTTCCTCCTCTTCTTCCTCCTCCTCTTCCTCCTCCTCCTCCTCCTCCTCCTCTTCCTCCTCCTCTTCCTCCTCCTCTTCCTCTCCTCTTCCTCCTCCTCCTCCCAAAATTCTTGTCCCAGGGGCGTTCCTCCAAGGCATTTTGATCAGTAGGCGGTTCCCCTTGTGCCGCATTACCCCTGCCTTGCCACTGTAATACGCCCTAATGGGCGTCATTATACAAATACAGAGCGCGGGCACGATTTCAATATCGCGCCCGCAACGTCCACCTCTGCGACGCAGTCATGTAACGCCAGGGACCGCGCATCACTTCCAGTCGTACACAGGCAGACTTCAGCATGCAATGTGCACATGCGCAAAGTCTGCCTGTAAGCCCTGCGACCGGAAGTGACGCGTCCCGGCATCACATGACCGCGTCACAGCGGTGACGTTGCGGGCACGATATTGAAATAGTGCCCGTGCTCTGTATTTGTATAAGGACGCCCATTAGGGCGTATTACAGCTGCGAGGCAGGGGTTAGCGCGGCACAAGGGGACCCATCTACCCGGTCAAAATGCCTTGGAGGAACGCCCCTGTGACAAGAATTTTGTAAGTTTCCTAACTACATTATTGTACTTGTAGATTAGTAAAAAAGGTGAGTCAGGGATGTGTTAGAATGTATTGTAAGGCTGCAGGGACAGGTATTAATAGGTTAGAAAGCTTATTTGGGGTGACAGGTTCCCTTTAAGGATTTGTGACAAATCTGCATTCAAACACGGATCAAAAATGCAACATGTGGACATAGCCTAATGGTCTATTTACACTGCACAATTATCATGACCGAGGATTACTAGGAACACTTAGATCATTATAGTCATGTATTGTTAACAGTCTGCAAAATCACCTGCCGAAACTAATAATAGGCAGCTCGATCGTCGAGTGAAATGATCTTTTGTGCCACACAAATCATCATTATTCCTGGCTGAACATCTACTTACATAATTACGAGTTTTTTGTTTACGGCCACTGTACCGCTATTCCGGCATCCTTTGTGGCGCTGCGAGCGATGGCGCGCATGCGCCATCGCGAGCTGCTGCTTGCCTCACACTTGCGGCGTCCTAGCAACCGCAGCGCATGTGCACACTTGCGGCGTCCTAGCAACCGCTGCGCATGCGCCGTGGCCACCGCACCGCACGAGCGATGGCGCGCAGGCGCCATCACGAGCCGCATTTTACCTCACACTCCTCCATGCACGGCCGCTTCACCCACCCCGCTGGTGACGTCACACGCCTCACCACAGCTGGCCAGCCTCTACCTGCCTACGGACTGCTTCGCCAGTGACGTTCTCCTCTGCAGCCTGTCGCCGTCTACACACCACCCTCCGGTGACGTATATGTATGTGACGTTCTCCTCTCCAGCCTGTCGCCGCCTACACACCGCCACTACACTGACGTATATGTTTTCTCCTCATTTCAGCTGCCTCACAAGAACTACGGCCCGCCCCACCTACCTCAGTTTCCCCCCACAGTCTCAGAAAGCCACCCAGCTGTTTCTTTGCCGTCCTCTCACAGCTGCCACTGTGTCTTATCTTCCTCCAGCCAACTACTTCTCCTAGGGGACCGCAGTGAACCTGTCAACAATTCACTAAGTGCCCAGTGAATCAGTCTAAAACTGTCTTAAGTCCCCCTGGCCTCTGCCATTAACTCTCTCTGCCTCATAAGTGACTGCTGCCTGCTTATTTTACCTGTCAAACACTCTCTAAGTCGTGCACTCAACCAGTCCTAAACTCTCTAAGTCACAGTATGATGCTTTGCCATTATTTTGGACGTCCGTAGAACACACAATCCACACCACACACACCCAGCTCACACCACACCCAGTCCCACACATACACCCTAAACACACAATCCCCCACCACACACAGTCTCACACATGCCTTAGACACACAATCCCACACCACACACACATCAGAGACACACAGTCCCCCTCCACACACACACCATCGCACACCACACACATCATATACACAAAGTCCCCCACACACAGACCATCCCACACACCACACACACCATAGACACACAATCCCACACCACACACCATCCTACACCACACATGCAGTCCAACACATGCACGATAGACACACAATCCCACAGTACAGTCCCACACACCATAGACACACAGTCCCCACACCACACACACCATGTCCCACACATACACCAGACCCTCAATCCTACACCACACAAACCAAATAAACAGTCACAAACACACCATATACACAATCCTACACACACTCAGACCATCCACACATGATTAGACACACAATCCCACTCCATATGCACCATTCCACAAACACCATATACACACCGTCCCACAACATGCACACCATAGACACACAATCCCATGTCACATCCTACACACGCACCATAGACACACGGTCTCACACATACACACACCATCTCACACCACATAACCCATATACACAATCCACACACACCATCCCACACCACACACACCTATACACAGACTCCCACACACAGACCACCCCACACCATAGACACACAATCCCACTCCACATACCTTACACACAGTCCACACCCTATCCCTCACACTCACCAGACACACAATATTACACCACATACCATATATACACAATCACACACATCCCTCACCACACACCATATGCACATTTCCCACACATACCATAGGACACACAATTCCACACTACACACAGTCCCTCAAGCACATCATACACACCATTCCACACCACACACAGTCTCACACACACACCATAGACACACAAACCTACGTCACACACATCCCACACACACACAGTCCCTCCACAGACATCTTGGATACACAGTCCCCACACAAATACAGACCATCCCACACCACATACACACACCATAGACACACAATTCTACACCACACACACATTCCACACCACACACAGTCCTACATGAGAAATAGACACACAGTTCCACACACACACACCTTAGACACCAATCCTACACTACACACACCATTCCACATCACACACAGTCCCACACATTTACGATAGACACACAATTACACACGCACACCACACAATCCCACATTACCCAGTCCTACAAACACCATGATACACAATCCCACCCCACCCCATTTACATAAAATCCAACCCACACCACACTCCACACACAATCCCACATCACACACGTCATATACACACACAGTTCCACACCGCATGCAGATCCGCACACACCAAAGACACAGAGTCCCAACAACACACACCATAGACACATACCTACACACACACACCATCCCACACCATAGACACACAATCCCACACCATATACAGTCCAACCACCACACACATCGTATACACACACAGTCCACACACCATAGACACAGTTCCACATCACACAACATCCCACACACACACTATAGATGCAGAATCCCACACCCATACCACACACAATCCCACACCACACACAGTTGCACACAGACAGCAATAGACACACAATTCTACACTACACGGCTCCCACGCACACCATTGATACACCATCCTACACACACACACACCATATACAGAAAGTCTCACACCATACCCTACACACAGAATTCCACCCACACACACCATATACACACAGTCACACACCATAGACACACAATCCCAACACCAAACACAGTACCCCCACACACCATCCCACACCACACACCATATACACCAAAGTACCACACACACACAGACCATCCCGCAAACCATACACACTAATAGTCTCACCCACACACACCATATACACACAATCCTCCCACAACAGACCATCCCACACACATACCATGATATACAATTATACGCCACACACTGTCCCACACCACATATACCATACTACACACAATTCCATACACACCATAGACACACAATCCCAAAAACAATTACACACCAAACCCACACTACACTCAGTTGCACACACACACCGTAGACCCCCAAAATCCACAAACACATGCACACACCATTTACACACCACACACAGTCCCACACACCATAGACACACAGTCCCACACCACACACCATCCCAAACATGTGTGTGACAATTCAGATTTGTTGTTACTTTTCAACTCATCCATAACAGCACTACACCTATAGTGCTGTGTTGGGCAAGAGATTCTTTTACAATTAATAAAAAAAAACTAAACACATGCCTATAATACCTCCATCTTTATGGTACTATGTAGTGTAGATTTACACTCTGTATACAATACATAAAAATACCGGTAATTGAACTAACAAAAGACCATGGGCAATGGTTTATAGTTTTGGGGAGGAATAGTGAGAGATGGAGGCTAATTTAAAGGGGTAAAGGAGGTGATTTTTTTTTTTTCTAATTCAGTTTATGAAGATCAAATACAATTTCAGCATAATCAGCAGTGACAGCACTTTAAATTGTTCATACTAGTAATTAGTTTTCATTCATCCATAACAGCACTAACACCTATAGTGCTGTGTTGTTTTAAGACATATTTTTTTTATTAATTGTAACATTTTAAAAAAATGTATTTATAATTTAATGTTCATGGTACTATACAGAGATTTACACTCTGTATATAATACATAAAAAAAAAATACCGGTAATTGAAATTTCCCCAGTCCGTGTGGGAAAACAAAATGTAGAAAATTATAATAATAAAGTGGGAATTTGTTATGTAGGACTTCATATAGAGGGTACAAGAATTTGAAGGATTCTGCAAGGGGGTCGGTGTAACTGCTCAGTCACTGTTGGTAAGTAAAAAGCATCAAAATATGTGTCCCCCTGTGCCATATAGTTATTCAAATAGTTATTGCATGTAGCTTAATCAGAGGTGTATTCCTGGTGACACGTCCACCAGGGCCGTGGGGTGCTGGGGACCTGGCGGGTCAGTTCTTTGGGGAGGTCTCGGTGGCTGTGACCCAGCTCCATGGCCCTGGCCGTGCCCTTAAAGGGGATATTAATATGGGAAAAAGTTGTGACGCCACCTGTCGTATTCGGCAATGAAAGGCGACGCTGCAAATTGCATCTTGACAAAGAGTGAGGAAACTCTAAGGTAGCCTGGAAAAGCCAGAAATCCCGTCAACATTTGGTGTTCTCTTATGACCTACCCACACACTGGAGAACATGTCTGCCAGGTTGTACAGAAGTTGAGGGGAAAGTCACCTCTACGTCAACTTTGAGAGTGTTTTCTTTAAAGAACTTCCCTTCTTTCTATGGCTACATTATATTTGACACTGGCTTAAAAACGATATTTATATGCTAGAAGGAAGAAAAAACACAGGTAGGACTTAAAAATGGATCGGGAGAAGGTGTCAGCTGTCCCCAAGTGGCCCCCTCCTGACAGAGTGAAGGTGTTCAGCGGTTCATGGGCTATGAATTTACTCCGAAATCTTTCCCCTTTACTTTTTCCCCCTGGCCTTCCAATCGGGCCCTTACCCAAGGGGTAAATCCAAGTTATGGCTTTTGGCAGAAAGTGTTCTTGTTGCCCTAAAGAGGAAGTGCGCATAGGTGGGGTCAAAAACGTTCTTCTTAAAGGGGTGTTCTTTTTAGGGGGTGGGTCATCAAAAAGAAGTTTTTTACTCTGCCCCCTTTGGATGGGAATGGGCTTTTCAAAAGCATTGTCGATTTGAAAAAATTACTTTTGGAAAACCCGGGGAAAATTTTGGTCATAAAAACGGTTTGGAAAAAGGGCAATCCTCCTGGGGGGGGCTGTTTTTCCTTTTGTATATCCCCCCGCCACCCCCCGGCCTACTTAAGTCGACTCAGAGGCTAATTGCCCCAAACTTGTGGCCCCCTTTTCTTTCCCTTTAACTTTGTTTTATTTAGGGGGGGAACGAAAAAAAAACGTAAGGTGGATGATGACATCCGGGCCCTTTCAGTCGTGATCAGGGGGAAAAAGACTTACTTCATACATGTTTATTTTTGAAATTAAAAAATGATAAATTTTGTGATATAAAATTGGAAAAGGTTTTTTTTTTTTTTTGGGGGAAAAATTGCGTTTTGCGGACCAATTTTAAAATGGGCCCTTGCTTGAACCTTTTTGAGATTTAGTATATTTGGCATTTCCGTATCATTATCGCAGTGTTTTGGAGTTACCGGGGCAAGGGTTAATCTTTTCCCTCTCATCATTCCAGATCGACTTCTGTCCTATGCTGAAAGGGAGCCAATTACACCCAACTCAGACTGCGCACCCCTTCACCCACTCCCCAAAAAAAAACCTTTTGGCACTGTGAATTTTTTAAAATATACAAGGTTCGACTTATTCAAGTTTAAAGCTTTACTATAAAAAGATCGTGATTTAAATAAAAGATAAAAAAAATGGAAAAAAAAAATGACTAAAATATGAAAAGATAAATAAAAAGGGAAAAACTTACGGAATCTAAATTGATTCGTTGCCCGAGGGGGGGAAATGGGATTTTGGAATGATTCACAGCAGCTGGGGTGCCCCTCTGTGACACTTACTTTGGCTGGGGTCCAGTATAGACCAAAATGGAGGCAATTTCATGAAATTTTTTTAAAAAAAAATTAAAAACCCCTTTAGCAATTTTGTTAATCCAAATTTTTTTTCCGACTAAATTTTTTTAAAAATTTGAACCCCGTTCAGGGAAAGAAAAAGTCATTAAATTAAGTCTTGTTGTCAAAAATAAAAAGTACAGAGCCCCCAAATGGAAAAAATGAAAGGGGCCCCTGTTTAAACGTCCCGATTTTTTTTCCCGGGGAATATTGTTCGTTTTCAGGGGGGGGGTCCCTTTTTTTTGGGGATTTCCCCCAAAGGGCCCGCATGGGGAAAATGTCCACAGGGAAAATATCGGCGGGCAATGCAAAAACGGGGGTTTTGTACCCCCCTTCTTTGTTTTTGGGGTTGAGAAACCCCGGGAAAACCCCCTTTTTTAAACATTGGAGGGGAATGGGGGCGTTGCGCCCCAAATCGTAGTTGCGCTGCCCCCGGGCCCCAAAAAATCACCCCCAAACCCCCCTATAAAATATCGTGGGGTTGAAGTTTTTTGCAAAATTTTTTCCTTTTGGCAATTTCTTTGTTGGGTTTGTTTTGGTTTTTTTTTTGGGTTTTTTAAAACAGGACACAAGGGCCAAAAAAACGAAAAAAAACCCAAAAAACCCCCCCTCCCACGTGCTTTTTTATGATGTTGCGTTGCGATTTCGCAATTTTTTAAAGGGGGGCCATAAAGCACTTTTTAAAAAAAATTTTTTGCATGATATCTTAGAAATTTTTAACCCAATTATAAAATGTTTAAAAAGGGGGTTTTATTACTCATTTTTAATTGTGACCCCTTTTAGATTTCAGGCTTCCCCCTTTAAAAATTTTAAATAGTTTTTACAAAAAAAAAGGAAGAAACCCCCAAAAATTTTAAAGTGGGGAAAAAATCATTTAAAATTAATTTTTAAAAAAAGGGAAAAAATTTTTAAAAATTTTGTTGAAAAACCGTTTTTTAAAATGAAAAACCAGGGAAAAGGGGAAAAAGGAAAAAGGGGGCCCCACTTTACACCCCCCGGATATCGGGGGGTTAAACTTTTTTTAAAAAGTCAGGGGGTTTCCCCGTTTTTTGGGCGCTGATATCGTTCGTTTTTTTTGGGGGGTTTTGAAAATGCCCCAATTCGTTTCAAGAACGATAAAAAAATGAAAAGGGGGAAAAAATTTTTGCGGGCCCCCAAAAATCCCCGTTTTAAAAAAAATTTGTACTTTTTAAACTTCCCTTCTTTTTTAAAATAGTTATACGTGGGTAGGGAAAAAGTATTCCCCCCCCCTTTTAAAAAATTTTTTCACTTTTTTTTTGGGCATTTTTTGGGTTTTAAATTTAAAAAAAGTTATTTTTTTTAAATTTTTTAATTTTTGGGGGCCTTTTGCACCCCTTTTTATTGCCTTTGTTTTTTTCTATAGATTTTATAAAAAAGGGGGTTTTGTAACTTTTTAAGGCATAAAAAGTATTTTGGCCGCGTTTTTAATTTTAAAATTTTGGTATCAAAAAATTTTTTCGAGATGCCCAAAAAGGGGAAAAGGGGAAAAAAAATTTTGAGAAAGCAGGGGGGGAGGGGGGGGGCCCCCGGGGGGAAAAGGAAAAAAAAGGCCCTGTTTGACATCAGTTTTTTTCCCTTTTGGGGGGAAAGGGGTTTTTTATGATTGTTTTTTTTGTAAAACCCCCAAATTTTTGTAGCAATCTTTCTGTTTAAATTTTGTTTTTCCCCCCGCAGTCTGTTTTTTAAAATTTGAGGGCAACTTTAAAAAACCCCCCGGGAAAACCCAAATTTCCCCCTTTTTTCCCCCTGTTTTTTTTTTCCTATGGCAGAAGGCCAGCAAGACTTCGGGGGGCCCGCACATCAGAAAACCCATTAGCTTTTTTTTTTGTGATGGACAAAAAAACCGGGGGGGCCTAATTTATAAAATTTAAATCTCCTTGTGCTTCATTTTTCTGTCTTTTTCCCCGGGGAATTTTACAATTTTTAGTTTTAAAATTTGAAAAAAATTCCCTTTTGAAATTTGTAAAAGAAAATTTAAAAGGGCCATTTCCCCCTTTTCCCATATTTATCTTTGTATGCCCCCCCTTTCCCGTTTTATTTTTAAAAACCCCCCATTTCTTGAGAAAAAATACCCTGTTTTTTTTTTATTAAAAAACCCAAAAAAATTTTTATTTTTTTTAAGGAAAATTTTCCCCATCCCCAGTAACCCCCGGGGTTAAAACAGTTTTCCGGGCGAAATTTTTTTGGGAAAAAAAAATTTTTGAAACAAAAACTTTTTTTGTCAGTTTTGAAAAAAAAAATTTTTTGGGGGGGGACCCCTTTTTTTTTAAACAGGGGAAACCCCGGGGGAAAAACCCCCAACCCGTTAACTGATTGTTTTTTTTTTTTTTCCCCATTTGAAATAAACCCAGTAAAAAAAAAAAAAGGCCCCCTTTTTTCAAATGGCGAAATACGGGGGGCAAAATCAGAAAAAAAAAAGAAAATGTTTATTACAGGTATGTGACAAAAGTCCAAATAATAAACTCCTAAAAAAAATTTTTGGGAAAAACCCCCTGGCTGGGAGGAGGCCCATGCAGTTTTTAAAAATTTTTTTTAGAAAAAAAGGGGGGATCGGACTTGGTACAAAACAAAGTCTTTTCAAATGACAACTTTATGGTTTAAAAAAAAAAAAAAAAGGGGAAAAATTTTTAAAAAAAAAAAAATTGTACTACCCAGTAAGGGTTTTTTTTTGGGGTCCCCCCAAGGGGGGGGAAAAATTTTATGGAACAAAAAATTTTTTAAAGGAAAAAAAATGATGGAATCCCCCTGTAAATTTTTTCCCAGAACTAACCCCATTTTTCAAATTTGATTTGTTTTTTTAGTCTGATTTTAAAAAGGAGTGATCACAAAAGGGGACTGAAAAGATCAGGGTTTAAAAAAGGGGGAATTTCAATTAAAAAAAAGGGAAAGGGATTATAAAAACTCTTAAAAGAGGGTAAAAAACATGAAATTGCCCCCCAAAGAGGTTTTTTTTTTCAAGTCGCTATTTTAAAATTTTTGGCCCCAAATTTTACAAAAAACATGGGAAGGTTTTTAAAAAAGAGAACAAACGGGTTTCCCCCAAGGAAGCAAAAAAGGGGGAAAAAAAGGGACCGGAAATTAAAAAGAAATTTTTCCCAAAACCCCCTGAAAGCACAACAAAAAAATTTGAGGAATGGGGGGGAAAAAGTAAATGGAGTCAATTTTTGTGCCCAAAAAAAAAAAGGCCCAGTTACACACACAGATAATTGTGCAGATATTTTGGGGGGATTTCTGGTTGCAGTAAAATATGGACACATTTTTCCATTTGTAAAACAGCTAAAAAATGTAAAAAAAGGGTTCCATGATTTCTTTAAAAACCAAAAAAATTTGGGAAAAAATTCTACCCAAAAAAAATCTGTGTGTTTAATGGGCCTTAAAAAAACCCCACCAAAGGGGAAAGGGGGGGATTTTTACGAAAAGCTAAACAAAACCCTTTCATTAACACCAAAACAGAAAAAAAAAGGTTACAATGGGAAAAAGGGGAAACCCCCAATTGTGGACTGTGGTTTAAAAACCCCTTTTTCCCATTGGGGGAATCGCAAATTGCTTTGGGGCAAGGTGATGATGAAAAAACCCAAAGGGGGAGTGGTGCCTCCCCCCCCGGGGGTCCCCCCCCCAAAAAATGATGCAAAAGAAGACGATGCTTGTATTGTGCTCCCCCTTTTAAAATTCGACCTCTTACCCCCCTGGTGAGAGGTAGAATAAAGGAGCAGCACAATAAAAAAAATTTTATTTTTCTTTTATCTTTTTTGGGCAGCAGGGGGGACAGGGGGGACCTCTACTTTTTGGGGGGGGATCTTTTCCCACGGTCCCCCGTGGGGGGGTGGGGTTTGCATCAGTGATCTCAGGGTACAAAACCGTTGTGGGTGTTTCCCAAACCCGCCCAAGGGGGGGCAAGAAAAACCCGGGGCAGACCCAAAACCCACCTTTTAAAAGGGGTTTTGGGCAAATTTGGGGGCCCCCCTTTTTTTTCCCCCTTTTTTATTTTTTAAGGTTTATGATGCTGGGAATTTTTTTTGGTGAAAATTTCCCAAAGAGATTTATAAAGAGGGGCTCCCCCAAGAAAAACACAAATTTTGCACGTCTTTTTTGATATGGGGCTGCAGGGGGGGTAAAAAAAATTGGGGGGGTTTGGGTGTCATTAAATCTTCAAAAAATGCCCCAATTTTTCATTGATTTTTTGGGGCACTTTTCTTACCCCCTAAATTTAAAAGGGGTTTGAGGATGTTTTAAATCATTTTCCCCAAAATTTTTAAAGATCCTGCCCTAGGGGAAAAAAATTTTAAAAAAAATTCCTTAAAAAAAGAACTTTAAAGGGCCCAAATTTTTTGGGGGCCCGGGAAAAAGCCCGATCTTTAAACCCAATTTTTAAAAATTGGTGGGAAAAAAAGAAGGAAAAAAAGGTCCAGACAAGGCCCCCAAAACCCGCAAAAACTGATTTGGAAAAAACAAACAAAAAAAGTTGGACCCCCATTGATGATTTTTAAAAAATCTTTGGGGGAACATTACGTTCCCCCCCCCAGGGACGCAAACTGTTTTTAAAAAACCAAAAAGGGGGTGCAACAAAAAAAAAGTAATGTTTTTGTGTGTTTTTTTTCGTTTGTTTGTCATGATTCCATAATTTTTTCCTCAGAAAAATTTTTTGATTTTTTAAGTTTTCCCCCTGCTTGGTTTTCAAAAAAAATTTTTTTATAGCTGGGATATTTTTTTTTTTTTTAAATTTTTTTTTGTGTTTTTTTTAAAAGGGGAACCAAAAAACCCCCCCCCAAAGACCCCCCCGGGCTTTTAAAAATTTTTTCCCCAAAACCGGGCCCTACATGTGCTGCCAAAAATTTTTGCTAAAAAAAATGTTTTTTAAAAAAAAGATAATGCTTTTGAAAGTTTAAAAAGAAAGGGGGGGTGGGGTTACTTATCTGTGGGGGAAAAGGGGGGTTTTTAGCTGCCCTCATCCCCCTGTGTCCCCCAGGGGCAGTTTTGGCCAGCCCTTTTCCCGGGAAAAACCCGGTGCACGGGGGGGGCATGCCCGTCAAACGTCATCAGCTTTGGGAGCACTCAGGGAGTTGACCCGAGATGTAGTCATGCAACGGTTTTTGGTCAGGTTTCCAGTAGAGCTCAATGAAAATTTTTGGAGTAAAAAAAAGGCGTATTTAAATTATGGTCAAGTTGGCTAAATACAAAAAGATCAAAAACTATACAGGGAGAAGACAAAAGGGGAAATTTAACAAAGTTCCCTAGTCCCGATAAAAAAAAAGATTTGAACAAAAGGGGAAAACTGGGGAGTGCAGGCCAAACATACTTAAATTTTAAAAAGAAAAAACCCCGGCAAATTCTGGGAGAGGGTTTTTCTCAATAAGTAGGAGGCCCCAAACAAAAAGGAAGAATCCCGGAGCATCCCAAAACTTCCCAAAACCAGAAAAGGAAGCCTGGGGCTGTCAATCAATACAGACAGCTTGCCCCCAGATTTCAAAACACCCGCAAAATTTTGTTTTTGGCCCTCTGGATGCATAACCGGGGGGTTTAAGCAAGGTAATTTTTGCAGTTTTGGGGGGGTAAAATGATGGTTTTTACATTACAAATGTTGAAAAATTTTTCCTGAAATTTCTTTTAATGTGTGAAACTGGGCCTGAAACATAAAATAGTAAATGGGGGACAAAAAAGCTAAATGCCCACCCAAAAACAAAAATACACTGCCCGTAAAAGTATTAAAAGCAATTTCGTATAAAAAATAGTATAACAAAAAACAGGGGACTTTGGGCTATCCGGTTTTTTTTTCGCAAAAAAGTTAAAAACAAGCCCCGTCCTTTAAATTTTAAAGTGTACCCTCTCCCACGCGGTCCTAACTGTTTTTATTAAAAAACCCGGGCTAGTGGTTTACTTTAAAAGTGAGCAGGAGCCCGCAAGCCTGTGTCTGAGATGGACTGAAGGCGACGGGGCCTTTGTGTTGGGAGGGGGCCCCGAGAGGGGGGGGAAAATCCTTCCTTTTCAAAACAGAGGCAAAATTAATTAGAAACAAAAGGGGTCCTGAAAAGGGGAAAAAATCTGTAAAAAAACATGGGTTTACACCGCCAACATATTTGGAGACAAAAAGCTAAATTTCGACCAAAAAAAACAGTTTCCTGCAGTAAAAAAAAAATTTTAAAAGCAAGTGGGAGTATAAAAAAAAAAGTATAACAAATACAGGGTTCTTAGTCTATCCGTTTTTTTTTCGCAAAAAAAGGGTTTTATCAAGGGCCCCGTCACTAACTTCAAAGTGTACCCATCTCCGACGCGGTCCCAATGTTGTATTTAAAAAAATGGGCTAGTGTGTATACTTACCCGTTTCTTTGCAAAAAGATGGAGTTCCCGCCCCTCTTTTGGGCCCCGCACACATGAGCCCCGTCCCCCTTCAGTCAACTCAGACACAGGTCCCTTTCTGGCTTCCCGCTCATGGAAAGTATAACCACTAGTCCGGTTTTTAATCAAAAAGTTAGGACCCGGGGGGGATTGGGGACACTTTGGGAAATTAGTGACGTGGCTTGGGTTAAAATTTTTTTGCCCCAAAAAAAGGATAGACTAAAATACCTGTATTTGTTTTAATATTTTTTTTACCGACTTGCATTTTAAAACTTTTACGGGAGTTTTACTGTTTTTTTTTGGTCGCCCTTTAGCTTTTTTTTCCAAATATGTTTGGGGGTGTGTGGAACTTTTTTCTTTCAGGGCTTGTTTCCCCGTGTGCCCGGCTCATTTGTTTTTAATTTTAAATTGCCTCTTGCTTTGCAAGAGATGGGGTTTCCCCCCCCCTCTGGGGCCCCGCACACATAGGCCCCGTCGCCTTCAGGGCCATTCAGAACAGGGCTTGGGTGGTTTCCCGCTCATGGTTTAAATATTTCACACTAGTCAGGTTTTTAATAAACAGTTAAAGGGCCGCCCTCGGGGGATGGGGTACACTTTTTAAGTTAGTGGAAAGTGGCTTGGGTATAACTTTTTTTGCGCAAAAAAACGGATGATTAAAAAACCCTGTATTTTTTTATACTGATTTTTATACTGCACTTGCATTTAAAAACTTTTACTTTCAGGGTTTTGTTGTTTTTGGTCGCATTTAAACTTTTTGTCTCCAAATTTGTTGGCCGGGGGTTTTTGAACATGTTCTTACTGACTTTTTTCCTGTGTGCAGGACTCATTTGTTTCTAATTAAATTGCCTCTTGCTTTGCAAAAGATGGGGTTCCCGCCCTTCTGGGGGGCCCCGCACACATAGAGCCCCGGGCGCCTTCAGGCCCTCCGAACCCCAAAGGCTTGCTGGGTCCTGCTCACTGGTTAAAATTTTACACATAGTCAGGTTTTTAATTTCAAAAAGTTAGGAACCCCGTGGAGATGGGTAACCCCTTGGAAATTAGTTGGGCGTTTGGTTGAATAACCTTTTTTTGCGCAAAAAAAGGATAGACTAAAATTAACCCCGTATTTGTTATACTATTTTTTATAAATGCACTTGAAATTTTAAAACTTTTAATGCAGTGTACTGTTGTTTTTGGTCGCATTTTGCTTTTTGTCTCCAAATTTGTTGGGGTTGGTTTAACATGTTCTTACAGACTTTGGGTTCCCTTTTGTGCAGGCTCATTTGTTTCTAATTAAGTTGCCTCTTGCTTTGCAAGAGATGGAGTTTTCCCCCCCTTTTCTGGGCCCTTTCACACATAGAGCCCCGTGGGCCCTTTAGTTTCCCTCTCAGGCAAAGGTCTTGCGGGCTCCTGCTCCTGGGGGAAATATACACACTTGTAGGTTTTTAATTCAACAGTTTGGAAAACCGGGGTGGGGATGGGGGACACCTTGAAATTAGTGACGGGTTGTTAACTTTTTTTGCGCAAAAAAACCGGATAGCTAAGTAAACCCGTATTTGTTATACCCATTTTTTTTACTGCATTGGATTTAATACTTTTACTGCAGTGTACTGTTTGGGTTTTTTGGGCGCTTTTTGCTTTTTGTCTTTCCAAAAATTTTTGGCGGTTGTGAACAATTTTTCTTAAAAGGGTTGTTCCCCGTGGGCTGGACCCCAAATTTTTTTCTAATTTAGTTTCCTCTTTCTTTGCAAGGGTGGAGGTTTTCCCCCCCCTCTTGGGCCCTGCACACCCTTGGCCCGTGCCTTCAGTCCAAACCCCAGAACCCGGGTTTTCTGGTCCTGCTCCTGGGAAATATACACACTGTCAGGTTTTTAATACCAAAAAAATTTTTGGGCCCCCGTCGGAGAGGGTACACTTTTAAGTTAGTGACGTGGCCCTTTTTTTAACTTTTTTTGCGCCCAAAAAAAAAGGATAGGCTAAGTACCCGTATTTGTTATACTATTTTTTATACCTTTCACTTGCATTTTAAAACTTTTTCGCTTGGGTTCTGGGTTTTTTTTGGTCGCATTTAGTTTTTGTTCCAAATTTTTGGTTTGGGGGGGGTTTGGGTGAACTTTTTCTTACAGACTTGTTCCCTGGGGTGCAGGACTCATTTTTTTTAATTAAGTTGCCTCTTGGGTTTGCAAGGAGGAGTTCCCCCCCCTCTCTGGGCCCTGCAAAAATAGAGCCCCCGTCGCCTTCAGTCCATCTCAGACACAAAGGGCTTGCTGGTCCTGCCCCATGGTAAGTTAAACACTAGTCAGGTTTTTAAAAACAAAAAGTTAGGACCGCGTCGGATGGGTTCACTTTGAAGGGTTGTGACGTGGGTTGTTTAAATTTTTTTTCGCAAAAAAAACCCGGGTTAAAACAAAAATTTCCCTTTTATTTGTTTTACTATTTTTTATACTGCACTTGCAAATTTTAAAACTTTTACTGCGTGTTTCTGTTGTTTTTGGGCGCATTTAGCCCTTTTTTTCTCCAAATATGTTGGCGGTTGGGGAACTTTTTCTTACAGCTTGTTCCCCGTGTGCAGGGGCTCATTTTTTTTCTTTAATTTAAATTGCCCCTTTCTTTTTAAGGGGATGGGTTCCCCCCCTCTCTGGGCCCGGGACACATAGAGCCCGTTTGCCTTCAGTCCCCCTTTTTGAACGGTCTTGCTTTTCCTGCTCCTGGTAAGTATACACACTAGTCAGGTTTTTTTAATTAAAAAAAATTAGGACCCCCGTCGGAGATGGGTCAATTTGAAAATTGTTTACGTGGGTTTTATTTTAAATTTTTTTCGCAAAAAAACGGAATAGACTAAATTTCCCCGTATTTGTTATTTCTATTTTTTTTTTTTACTGCACCTTGCATTTTTAAAACTTTTACTGCTTTTAATGTTGTTTTTTTGGGCGAAATTTTGCTTTTTTTTCTCCCCAAAATGTTTTTGGGGGGGTGAACATGTTCTTCAGATTGTTCCCTGTGTGGGAGGACTCTTTTGGGTTTTTAATTTTTGTTGCCCCTTGCTTTGCAAGAGATGGGTTCCCCCCCCTCTCTGGGCCCCGCACACATAGAGCCCCGTCGCCTTCAGTCCATCTCAGACACAGGTCTTGCTGGGGTCCTGTCAAAGGTAAAGTTTAACATAGTCGGTTTTTTAAAACAACAGTTAGGGGGGGCCCGGGGGGCGGGATGGGTACACTTTGAAGTTTGTGACGTGGCTTGATATAACTTTTTTGCGCAAAAAAAAGGATAGACTAAGTTCCCTGTATTTGTTATTCTATTTTTTATACTTTCACTTGCAATTTTTAAAACTTTTTTTGCAGGGGTACTGTTGTTTTTGGGGCATTTAGCTTTTTGTCTCCAAATATGTTGGGCGGTTTTGGGAAAATTTTTCTTACGATTTTTTTCCCTTGTGCAGGACTTTATTTGGGTTTTTAATTAAAATTGCCTCTTGCTTGCAAAAGATGGAGTTCCCCCCCCTCTCGGGCCCTGCCCCATAGAGCCCCCGTCGCCTTTCTCCATCTCAAAACACAGGTCTTGCTGGCTTTCCCGCTTTACTGGTAAGGATAAACCCCTAGGGCAGGTTTTTAATACAAAAAGTTAGGACCGCGTGGAGATGGGTTTCACCTTAAGTTTGTGACGTGGGTCTTGATATAAATTTTTTTGAGCCCAAAAAAAACGGATAGACTAAAAAACCCTTTTTTTGTTTTACTATTTTTTTTTACTGCACTTGATTTAATACTTTTACTGCAAATGTACTGTTTTTTTTGGTTTGATTTAGTTTTTGGGCTTTAAAAATTTTGGGGCGGGTGTGAACCTTTTTTTAAAGACTTGTTCCCCGTGTGCCGGACTCATTTGTTTCTAATTAAGTTGGCCCCTTGCTTTGCAAAAGATGGGTTCCCGCCCCCCCCCTGGGCCCTGCACCCCTTTGAGCCCCGTGCCTTCAGTCCATCTCAGAACAGGTCTTTTTGGCTCCCGCTCACTGGTAAAATTTAAAACCTTTGTCCCCGGGGTTTTTTAAAACAACGTTAGGGAAAAGCGGCGGAGATGGGTACACCTTGAATTAGTGACTGGCTTGATTTAATTTTTTTGCGCAAAAAAAACGGAATTTGACTAAGAACCCCGTTTTGTTATAAAATTTTTTTTACGGACTTGAAATTTTTTACTTTTATTTCAGGGTATGTTTTTTTGGTGGGATTTTTGTTTTTGTCTCCCAAAAATGTTGGGGGTGGGAACATGTTCCCCCCAGATTGGTTTCCCCGGTGCAGGGGCTCTTTTTTTTCTAAATTTAAATTGCCTCTTGCTTTGCAAAAGATGGAGTTCCCGCCCCCCTCTGGGCCCGGCCCCCATAGAGGCCCCCTGCCCCTTTAGGGCCATCCAGGGCACAGGTTTTTTGTGGCTCCCGTCACTGGTAAGTATTAAAACTTGTCAGGTTTTTTAAAACAACAGTTAGGACCCCGGGCGGAGATTGGGTTCACTTTGAAGTTAGTGGTGGGTTGAATAACTTTTTTTGCGCAAAAAAAAAGGAAAAGACTAAAATACCCTTTTATTTGTTAACTAAATTTTTTTTTTGCACTTGAATTTTAAAACTTTTTCTGCAGGGGTACTGGGGTTTTTGGTTTGCATTTAGCTTTTTGTCTCCCAAAAATGTTGGCGGGTGTGAATTGTTCTTACAGACTTTTCCTGGGGTGCCCGGACTCATTTGTTTCTAAATTTTGTTGGCCCCCTTTTCTTTGCAAAAGAGATGGAGTTCCCCCCCTCTCGGGGCCCCGAACCCATAGGCCCGTCGCCTTCAGTCCCCTTTCAGAACAGGGCTTGCTTTGGGTCCTGCTCCACTGGTAAAATATTACACCCCTAGTCAGGTTTTTTTTAAAACTAAACCCCCGTTTGGACCCCGGGCGGAAAATGGGTACATTTTTAAATTTGTGACGTGGGGTTGATATAATTTTTTTGCGCAAAAAAAAGGATTGGGCCCAATTTCCCTGTATTTGTTATACTATTTTTTATACTGCACTTGCTTTAATACTTTTTTCTGCAGTGTACTGTTGGGTTTTTTTGGGCGATTTTTGCTTTTTGTCCCCCAATTTTGTTGGGGGTTTTGAACTTTTTCTTAAAAGAATTGTTCCCGTGTGCAGGGGCTTTATTTGTTTCTAATTAAGTTCCCTTTTGCTTTGCAAGGATGGATTTCCCCGGGCCCCCCTCGGGGGCCCCGCACACATAGGCCCCCCCCCCTTCAGTCCACCCCCGAAAAGGTCTTGCGGCCCCCCCCCCCAAAGGGGAAAATTTTACACATAGTAGGTTTTTTAATGATAAAATTGTGTAATAAACTTCCACACATTCCTCCTCTAAAACCTGATGCAAAAATAAAATGTTGACAATCACTCAATTTACATAAATTTCAAGAATAACAACCTGATTCATCCTCTGTTTCTTCCTTTTAGCCCAGGTAATTTAGTTAATAGTCATTAAAAATAAGTATCTCATAATGATCTTTCTAACATGCAGTAAGCTAAATTTGATGATTTAAAATAAGGAAAAAGATCCAGCGGAGAAGTTCCGGAATGCTTGTTTATTTAATATACAAAACCTCCATAAAACAGCGGGGTGTGCAAATTTGATGATTTGTCCCCAAAATACAGAATCTGGAATTTGTTAACATTCCTATGGCTTTTTACGTTCTCACCTCTTTACAGGGATTTCGCCTTTACAGTAGTGCTCCTGGGTTGTGTCCATGGCATAACTGCTGGCTAGTGGAGTGAGTTGACAGTAGGATGGTCAGCAGTCAGGTGAGGACTCGAGGAGCAGAAACAATTTGTCACGACCGGTGAGGTGAGCTCAATTTAAATGGATCCACTGAACCATGAACACCGTTCACTGACCTGGAGGAGAAGCCCTGACCCATCACCAAGGTTTCTATTACAGCCATAGGAGGTTGAACTAGTCTTAGCTGGCGGTTAGCCCACAGATAGCAGCCACAAGGGATCACGATGACTCGGCAGGCTGGCGCCACAGACAAGAGTCCAGAGGAGGGCACAGGCAGGCACTAGAAGACATGGCAGATGACTATAACAAGATGCTGCTGTTGACAGTAGAAGGTGGGCACCTGCTGATGACCATAGCAGATGGCACTGCAGGTGACTTTAGCAGATGACCATAGCAGGTGGCACTGCAGGTGACTGTAGCAGATGACCATAACAGAGGCAGATTTTAGGCAAGCAAAAGGGGACCTGACAACTATTAAACAAAGTTATCTAGATGCATTAATCAGGCACCTCTCCATAGGGGAAGCTGCCTGAAATACCCTGTGCCTCTCAGCCGTTGGCTGAGACACACTTCCAGGTTAGGGTACACTGGCAGGGACATGGTCAGGAGGAGAGTTGAGGTAGATTCCAGGGAATCAGGCAGAGGCATCAGGTAGAGAAGTCGCACAATCCACGATCACGTGCAAAAAGCCATTGGAGGGGTTAACAGAAAAGCAGTGGTTCCTTAAGCCAAGTCAGAAAACAGGATATAAATCAGGATTTAGTTACCAGAAACAAAAATATAATGAAATAATAATAATAAAAAAAACATAAATATTGATTGCAATTGTAACAGACACAAAAACCCAGACAAGACAAATAAAAATGCCTACATTGTGCCCAAACCTGTTTACTAGACCAAATATTAGCACTAGGACACAACCCATATGATTGGCAAGATAACCAAAGAAGCCATGTAAATGTGGTGGGTATCTGAGATAAGTATGAATGGAAACCACGTATACCGTCACTAGAGGTGGCTTACTCAGGACACATAACACTCTTTTACATAGTTATTGCCAGGGCTTGGGCAGGCACTGATGGCTAATCTCCATGGAAACCAGGAACGCACTATGAAAGATAAAAGTTCTCATTGAAGAAGAATGACAGCAGAAAGAAAAAGTAAGTCAATTGCAAATTTCTTATTTTTATGATGTCTAATTAAATAATTTAATAACTTTGGAATACCCTCTTGTGAGTATTTCTAGAACAGAATGCCCCAGCGCTTGCTCTACTATATGATGTATTTTTAATTTGTAAATGTAATGAATATATTTGTATGTAGTTCTCTCTTGTTTCCACCAGAGGGCATCTGTAACACACATTTATATATACATTTTAAAGACAGCCCCTCAGGGTCAAAGGCCAGACAGAGGAACCACAGGTGTTATAGCACAAAATTGGCATTGCCTTTTACTCTTTCCACCCTGTGTGATAATTTTCCATTGTTATTTATGTTTTAATAAATTTATCCAAGAAGCCTGGTGAATGCAAATCTTTTTCTTCTATCACTCTCAAGATTGGACACTGCTTGTTTTTGCAGTTTGTCTTCCAGGACTTACTAGATGTTTTGTTATACTTTTATATTTGGGATGCTGCCCTCTAGTGGTGACTTATAGAATACAACATGTTTACTCAGTAGACACCTTTGTAATGGCCTGTGTCTCTTCCTACCCTCTGATTGCAGGTGTTGCTTGATATCAAACTTCATGAACTACCATAGGTACAATAGTAGATTCCAAAGCTGAATAAGCAGATGATCCAGTGGACCATTATAATATGTCCAGCTAAGAAACTTGGTAAAAGATTAGGATTTATTTCTTCCTACTCATCAAATGCATTAGAACAGACTCAGACAATTTGTGGCCCATGGGCTACATGCGGCCCTCTGGCTGTTCGTGGCCCACAGGCAGCACCATGCCCTCTCCTGCTCACTTACCCACCGCTGCCCAATATCATCGCTGTTTTATATATCCGCTATCTCCATCCATTGGTGGAGGACAAAGGTGCCAGCTCCTTCACTAAGAGAGCAGACGTGATGATGTCACCTCACCATGAGGGTCAGAGGATCAGTCCACCGTAGTCCGCAGCATTGGGGGAAAAAGAACAAGGTGAGAATGTGTGTTTTTTCTTTATAAATGCATGGAATGTGTCGCTGTAAATAAAGGGCTACTTGAGGGATGATACTGTATATAGGAATGTTATATATGGTCAAATACTGCATACAAGGAGCTATGTGGGGACTCATAATGTAAATAAGGTACTACAAGGTCCATTTCTTGGGGGCTTCTTTATTTTTTGTACATACAGGGGTGTAGTCCCCCTTTTGGGCTTTGTATCTTGTGTTTATAGCTGACAGGTGCAAAACAGTTGGGTGTGGGCCCTGCTCTGTCCCCATGTGTGACCTGCTGGCACATAGTGAGGTGAACTTCAAGAGATAGTGACCATCCTGATTGGATACATCTTGTCACAGTGGGATGGCTTTCATGCTTTATAGACCAATGTAGTGTTAACTAAGTACCTTATGTTAATTACTGTAGGATATTTGCTCATTGTTTTTATCCTAGGTTTCATCACTAACTGAGCTGAACATTCATTATGGTTTCCATTGCTCCATTTTGGGACCCAGATGACTCTTTAGCTTTGTTCACATTGAGGTCAGGTTTGACACATGTAAAGGTTTTAATTAGAACGAGATAGGTACTATCCCAGTATGGGTACACCTTGACGTAGTCGGATGGCTTCTTACCTTTTTGATCAAAAAATGTATTCACTAGGTACCCTAAGTATTTATTAGCACTTACTTTTTACTTATTGATAGCAGGGTATTTTTCATACAGATTTTTTTGTAGGTTTTTACTATCACTAACATTAGCCTGGAGAAACCTTTTAAATAATTGAGTTGATAGAATTTGATCTTCATCTAGGACCTGCATCTATAAATCTTCAAGACTACAAAAGGTATTTTTAGAGTATCTAAAACATCCAATCATTACATTGTCAGCTCATCGACTATAATTGGCATTGTGCGATGTTTCATGCCCATCAGGTGTTGTAAGTTAAACACTTGCTTTCAAGTTCCTGTGCGAATTGTCTCTTCAAGGAGGAAGTAGACGAACTCTAGTGCAGCCTAATGGAAGGAGCAATCCTAAAAATCAAAAGTGACCCTTTAAAGAGCAATGTCATATGACTTAGGATTTATGCTAGATCAGAAGCTCAATCTGCAGACACAGTGTTTCAGGGTGATTGCCCCTTGTCTGTACAAAGTATGAAATATGATCAGACTATATGAGAGGCTAAGGGTAGCATTACACTTGACGACGTTCCAGCGATCCCGACAACGATATGACCTGGTAGGGATCGCTGGAACCATGCTACGTGGTCCCTGATGCGATGTCAGTCAGATCTACTCAACTACGCAGCAATGATACGGCGACCCATATAACAACCTCGGCTGTCGTTGGGACCCTGTCACACAGCAGCTAGTCTGACGACTCAGACCTACTTGGATGAGTTCTGAATCGCTAACAAGGTCATTGTTAAGGCGTCAAACACACTGATGCACGCTGGCCAGCGGGAGCCCGACAATCAAAAAATGGTCCAGGCCATTTTGACATGATCGGTGAAGTCCCAGCGGGGGCCTGGTCGCTGCTACATGTCAAACATAGCGATATCGCTGGTGAGAATCGCTGTTGCGTCACAAAACCTGTGACATAGCAGCGATCTCGCTAGTGATTTCACTATGTGTAACGGCGGCTTAAGACTGGGTCTAAGGGACAAGCTTTTCTCCTTGCGGACAGGGGCTGGCTGGGGCCTCCGGGTGGCAGTTTCGGACTGCCAGCCCACAGTTGAGAAGTGTGGGGGGGGGCTCAGAAATTTTTGAGGACCCGGGGGGGACGGGGTGCTGTCAGGGATTCGCAGCTCTCTTACCAGCCCGCGGCCGGCCCGTTTATATGGGGGGGGGGGCGGCCCTAGGTGTGGGCCATACCACCAGCCCAGGGGGCACTTGCCCCTCTGCCACCTGGGCCAGTCCGCCCCTGTTTGTGGAGACTGACACACAAATCCCAAGCCATATGACAAAGGTCGTTAAGGCTAGGGCCACATTGACGTCTGCTGCTTGTGAGGCAGGTGGTGTTCAGCTGTCTGCTACAAAATAGCGCGAGATTTCAAACTCCGTTACCTTTGTGCCGGCATTTTCATGCACTTGGGATCCCGTCACCCATATAACTCTATCGCAGCATTAACACATCGCTACACTACGGTAACGCTGCGGTAATGCTGCTCTATGCCGGATCCTTACTCACAAACAGCAGATGCAAATGTGGCCCTAGTCTAACGGGTCGGTTTTGACTTTTAGGATTGCTATTTCCAATAGTTGGTACAAAAGTTTGTGTACTTCCTTTCTGAAAACATAATTTACATATTTCTCAGAGGATCATTCCGACTTTAAGTCTGCTCACTACTGGCATGCCGGATTGGTGTGTCAATCTCCACAAGGCAAAAAAGCTTTCAAGTTCTTAGTTATTCAGTGGAGACCTGAGCAGTGGGACACCTTTTTATCTGCCTTTAATTAAAGGACCCTTCTTTCAAAATTGCACATCTACTTAAGGTACCGTCACACGGGGCGATGTTGCCTGCAGCGTCGCCGAAAAGTACCGGGTTCAGCGATGTTGCAGCAACATTGCAAGTGTGTTGTTCCGTATAACAGCACAATTCAACTGCGATAAATTGCTGGATCGCAGTTGACAGGTTTACCAACATGTTGGTAAACCTGGCGATGTTGATCCAGTGATCTGCTAACATCGCGCCGTGTGACACGACGATAACAATGTTGTAAGCGATGTCGCCTATTCACAACATTGATGCATATCGCTCGCTGGGTTGTGGACAACCCAGCGAGCGATAGCTGCTGCAACATCGCTGCTGCGTCGCTTCCAACATCTCTCCGTGTGACACCAAAGGAAGCGATGTCGGAAGCAAGCGCGCACCCGAGGAATCGCTGCCGACATCGCTTCAAAGTTGTACCGTGTGACAGTACCTTTAAGCTTTGCCTACAAGATCTCCAGGTTTTTTATACTTTTATCCATAATAACAATAAATGATAAAGAACGAATCCGGTACAGTTCCGGACCACCAATGCTTTTTCCTACATCTGCATGGTAATTCTGCTTTTCCACCGAATAGGATTTCTTTCGACTTTTCCGCCTTTACTGGAAATAATGAAGCACAATAGATTGGAGTTCCCAGGCCATTGTTAGGGTTCAGTCATCCACAATCGGATTATCCTGTGTTATTCATGGCATTATCAAACCAATGGGTAATTCACTATCACAGCTAATCTACAGAACCATCCATGGCTGTTAAAGATCACAACTCATGGGTAACGGAATTTAACAGAGGAAGTAACAAAAAAAAGAGAGAATCGTCTGGTTGTGGTTTATAGGGATATGGCCGGCTTTCAAAAGTAAATATTTTGGAATATTTCCCAAATTGCACATATTTAATTGTTATATGCTACAACTACTCATCTATAACAATATAGCCCATGTGACCACTGAACTGGTGCAATTAGCATAAAGCCACTCATATATTTGGTCCTAAAAATTCCATAGTGCTGCATCAGTAAAAACAGAACCCACTTGGAAAATGGTCTCCATGGTATAAAAGTACAGAAGTGTCTACAGCCCCTGACCTGAAACATTTCAATGGTGGTGAGCTTAATCTGCTAAATTCATTTTTTTAATTTGCCCAATACATTCTTATATTTTCTTTATATACATAACTCCCTTTATGGTCAAGCGATTTTTAATTTTTTTTGCGCTTACCGTGTATACTCGTGTATAAGTCGACCCGTGTATAAGCCGACCCCCCTACTTTTGCCCCCAAAACCTGGGAAAACCTATTGACTCGTGTATAAGCCGAGGGTGGACCCCAGGACAGGTATACAGCCCCCAGCAGTGTGGTATACAGCAGCCCCAGAGGTATACAGCAGCAGCCCCAGTGGTAGTATACAGCAGCAGCCCCAGTGGTAGTATACAGCAGCAGCCCCAGTGGTATATACAGCAGCAGCTCCAGTAGTAATATACAGCAGCCCCAGTGGTAGTATACAGCATCCCCAGAGGTAGTATACAGCAGCCCCAGAGGTAGTATACAGCAGCCCCAGTGGTAGTATACAGCAGCCCCAGAGGTAGTATACTGCCCCAGTGGTAGTATACAGCAGCCCCAGAGGTATATACAGCCCCAGTGGTAGTATACAGCAGCCCCAGAGGTATATACAGCCCCAGTGGTAGTATACAGCAGCCCCAGAGGTATATACAGCCCCAGTGGTAGCATCCAGCAGCCCCAGAGGTATATACAGCCCCAGTGGTTGCATCCAGCAGCCCCACAGGTATATACAGCCCCAGTGGTAGTATCCAGCAGCCCCAGAGGTATATACAGCCCCAGTGTAGTATACGGCAGCCCCAGAGGTATATACAGCCCCAGTGGTAGTATACAGCCCCCCCCCCCCTTATCATGTCCCCCCCCGGGCTGCGGCAGCTGTCAAAATAACAAACACTTTATACATCACCTTCCGGCGCAGCTACTCCGCTCCTCCGGTCCTCCGCTCCTCCGCTCGCCGGCTTCTTCTTCTTCTTGTGCCGACTTCAGTGACAACGCGCAGGAAATGACGTCATCTCCTGCGCCCGGTCACATGACACCGGCACAAGCAGGAAGAAGAAGCAGGCGAGCAGAGGAGCGGAGGACCGGAGGAGCGGAGTAGCTGCGCCGGAAGGTGATGTATAAAGTGTTTGTTATTTTGACAGCTGCTGCAGCCTGGGGGGGGACTTGATAAGGAGGGGGGGCTGTTTATTACTCTGGGAGACCCATATTAAGGAGGGGGGCTGTGTAGTGCAATATGCACGGCATCCCCCCGCCGCTGATGGACGGGGGGATGCCGTGCATATTCATTGCACTAATGAGGCGGCCTCACGTGACCGCCTGCGGTCACCGCGGCCCCCTCCTGCCTCCTCCAGCCCCCGGTCACAGCCCCCCCCCCACAGCATACCGTATGACCCATGTATAAGCCGAGGGGGGGACTTTTCAGCCCAATTTTTGGGCTGAAAAACTCGGCTTATACACGAGTATATACTGTACGGTATATTTTTTCTCTCCTCCCAAGAGTCTTAACATTTTTTTTATTTTCATCGACATAGCTGTACAAGGATTTGTTTTTGCGTCATGAGTTGTATTTTTGAATTACGTCATAGATTTTAACAAATGGTGTACTGAAAAATTGGGGGGAAAATTCCAAGTGTAGTAAAATTGCAAAACAAATGTGATTCCATAATTGTTTTTTGGCTTTGTTTTTTTAGATGGTGTTCATTGTGTATCAACATGGATCTGGCAACGTGAGTCTCCATATCAGTCCAAGTATGGTAATGCCAAATTAATGTTTTTTCTTTATTTCAAGAGGACCTGTCACTAGGTCAAAATCAGCCACTTTGTGTTCTTACTTTTTTTTTTTAAATCTTTTTTATTAGCCAATAAATCATCAACATACATAAAAGTAATTGCGTTACCTCAGAAAAATTAACATCCAATAGGAGAATAAGGCAATATAGTTTGTACACTAAAGAGAAATAAATCTGGATGAAGCATATCAACTGTCATCAGCTTAGTTATCTTTTTATAGCAAATAGGTTTAGGTCACCTCCTCTCTCCGTGCCACCTTCTCCTGGTATTAGGTAAACCAGGATCAATAAAAAAAAGGCAACTAACAGAGGAGAAGGTACTAGAAGTGTCCTTAGAAGATAGCATTATATAGAGAAGAAAAGGGTATGAGAGACACAAGACAAGAAAAGAATAAAAAAAAAAAAAAAGACAGGGGAAGGGGGGGGATAGAGGAAGGGGATGGAACAGAAAGAGTAACGGTAGAAACGATGTAGCGACCGGTGGTAAGGCCGCGGGTGTGTGTGTGTATGATCTTTCTCAACAGAATCCCCATACTCAGGTTTAACCGGTAATAACGTTTCTTTACTGTAAAACATATTTATATCACAGTCAACTGAACTATATGCGCACTTGTATAATATTAGAGTCTCTGGATCTTCACTTCTTCTGGGTACGCAGCAAGAAAAACACAACAATGAAGGTATCTTTCCCTAACTTTCCCTAAAATCACGTACCAGTCTATCACAGAAGAAGATGTCGCTCCCACGTAGCAGGCCTGGGGAACTCCTCAGTCTTCTTCTTTGGTCTCCTTCCGCAGGTAACAGAACTTTTCTTTTAATGTCTCTCCCAGTCTCAGGGCACACCGAGCAGCATGAGGGAGATCACAGCAGCCAAATGGCTCCCTTATGTCGGTCACGGCCCCTGCACATGCACCCTGGGTGCTCGACGGGCAAGGTTTTGCAGAGCGGCCAGATACACAGCACCAAAGTCCAGTGGCCCAGGATCAGTCGCAGGGGCTTCTGCGGGGTGATTTTTCCGTCAAGGTGTAGCAAAGTAGTCCACTTTCAACAGACATCCACAGGGAGATCTTCTCTGGCTCAACTCTGTATCTATATTGACTTCCCGCCCTTTCTGTTCCTGAGCACAAGGCTGTTGTGGGAGGGGATCAGTAATCAGTGTTTTTTTCTCTGCAGTCAATTCAGCACTTGTCCACAAGGGGGCAGTAATGTTCACTTCGGTGCCCATTTCAATAATACAATCTGAATTGCTCACCTCACTACATACCCCCCCACTTAAAGGTTGACAGTCCCTGTCAACAACCATCGGCTCCAGGGCAGTGATGGCCGTTGATATCACAGGGATTGATCTCCGGCGGAGTAGGGACCTCTGTTGGGGGAAACTGTCATCCCCCCGTTCACCTTCGCTCCCTTGTTCAGGGCTCACAATATCTCCAATAAACTCAGTCCCGTTTTCTACCCGGGGAGAGTAGGATCGCCGGCGGTAGCGGCGCCGGTTGGGGGCAAATCTGCTTCCTTTAACGGGAACACCCCCAGGACCGGTGACGTCGGCGGCCTCTGTACCCCTCTCTCCCTTCACAACATCAAACTGTACCACCTCCCCATCACCAACGCTGCGGAGGCACTTACGAGGATTGTTACGCTTTATGGCAGTCTGATGTACAAACACGTCATCCTTTGTGTCATTCCTGTTGATGAAGCCATACCCATCGCGGACATTAAACCACTTCACCGTCCCCTGGACCCGAGTGGCCAGCACTTGCTTATCGGTCTGGCTCTGTCTCTTCACACCCTTTTCCCTGATCTCCCCTGCCGAGCGAGCCGCTTTGGCGGGGGCGTCTAGTTTAAAGGTGGCTGCTGTTGTGGGGCATGGCTTGCTGGTTCTGGTATATCGGACCACGGGTGGAGGATGCGGACAACGGTTTGCCCTATGGCGGGGGTCGCCGCATGTCCAGCACCTTCCCATAGGCCGGCTGGGTTGCTGTCTCGCTTGCCTGTCCGCCTGTTGGTCTAGCATGAGCTGTAGCTGTAGTATCTGTTTCTGCAACTCTGCTACTATCTGCTTCAATTCTTCCGTGTCACTGTTTGGAATGCTGGCACCGGATATGGACCTTCAGGCCGTAGTATAAGTCTGGTTATAAGTTACTACCGGGAGGAGATTCTGTTGATCACACATCCTGCCGACTACGCCAGATGTAGCGACCGGTGGCAAGGCCGCGGGTGTGTGTGTATGATCTTTCTCAACAGAATCCCCATACTCAGATTTAACCGGTAGTAACATTTCTTTACTGTAAAACATATCTATAACACAGTCAACTGATCTAGCTGCACACATGTATATGGTGGAGTCTCTGGATCTTCACTTTATCCGGGTGCGCAGCAAGAAGAAGAAAAAAAGAAAACAAACAAAATGGAGATATCTTTCCCTAACTTTCCCTCAAATCACGTACCAGTCTATCACGGAAGAAGATGTCGCTCCCACGTGGCAGGCCTGGGGTCTCACGATGACGGGTCCCGGTGCAGCGCTGAAGGGGGGGCAGACTCCTCAGTCCTCCTCTTCGGTCTTCTTCCGCAGGTAACAGATCTTTGTTAGTCTCTCTCTCTGTCCCGGGGCACACAGATCAGGAGAAGGGAGATCACAGTAGCACAGATGGCTCCCTTATGTCAGTCACATCCCCTGCACATGTAATCCGGTGGCAATGTCCTGAATTCCGGAGGCAATGTCCTGAATTTGAGTTGGACCCTTGGTAAGACAAGGTCCTGCAGACCGGGGGTTGCAGCAACGATTTTCACAGGGTATTTCTTCCCAAGAATCCGGCTGCAAAAGAGCCCTATGTCGGCAGACACTACACACAGGTCTGTCCTTGCTGAAAATCTGAGTCTGCCCAGCCCTGTTTTTCTTCCTGGGTAAAAAAGAGAGAAGGTGGGGGATTTCCACCCTCTGTGATTGTACAGTCCACTAATGCCCTCTGGTGGACAAGTGCGGAAACAAAGTCTAATTCTGTGTCCATTTCTATGATACAGGCTGAATTGTTCACCTCATTACAACGTGACCACACTTCCTTTTCTCAAGTCTCAGAGGAGTGTCAGGTCAACCTTTGTCACGTTAATCCGTTACAAGCTGTGTGGGTAGTCCGATGTTTCCTTAAACATTATCCACCCTGTCCATGTGCAAATATATTTGGATATCTGGTAGTCAGTGTGTGCGGAGAGTCTTTCCATTCTGCACAGAAAGTCCATCTCTCTCGCCCAGTCTGTCAGGGATGGTGGGAACTGAGATTTCCATCTCCTTGGGATAATGGTGTGAGCCGCCGTAAGGCAATGCCTGAGAAGGTCCAATTTCGAGTACTTTAAATGTGCCCGGTATCATGGATAGGAGACCTATCTGGGGTAAACAAGATTTGGATTCTACTGTGATGTGACTGTAAATGATGAACGCTTTTTGCTACAACCAGAAAACCGGTGGGCAATGCCAGCAGATGTGCAGGAAGGAGCCCACTTTCAACCCACATCTCTAACATTGATCAGATACTGAGGGAAAAAGCTTATGCAGAGTTTGAGGGTATCAATACCAGCGTGAGACAATTTTATAATTCATCTCTTGGCTCTTGCATGCCATCGCTAACTTATGAGAACAGAGGAAAGTTCTGTTCCAATCCTGAGTAGAGAATTCTAAGCCCAGATCTTTCTCCCATTCCTTTACAAACCACAAAGTTTTAGTGTGGAGCCCCCATGGGACGGGGGTACTCGGTACCGGACCGGTCGGTGCTGGGAAGTCACGGGTGGCTTGGTCCGGACCGTGTCCCTGGGCCCGCACAATAAGATGGGGAATATTTACAAGGGGATTTGTCACGGGTGACGCCACCCACTTGGTCCGGCCAGTGATGGGGCCGCCGCTGCCGCAGAACCTCCGGGGGTGATGTGATGGCAGCGGAGATGGTGTAGTTCCAGTGGGAAGAACTGTATCCCCCGGGGCAGTAAGAGTTAAAGTCTATTGGGGTTATAGATGGTGGAGACGGGGTTAAAGGACACACACTCACGTTTGGTAGACACTGGTGCAATTCTCCTTCTTTCCTGGTGATGCAGAGCTGACAGGCTTGTAGCAGGGGGAAGCTCTCTGTGCTGAATCTGGAGCAAAGGTCGCAATCAATACACAGACTCACAGTTTTGCTGTTTTCCAAGGCTTTAACTATAATGTTACTGCAGGTTATAGTCCACGGAGTCTGTAATGGGGCTGAGCTCTCCTCCCACCCTGTCCGGGGTCGTCAGCGTCCTTATGCTGCACTGTGTGTGTGTCCTGGCTGCTGCTATTAGCTGAGCTGCTGGGATTTCTCACGTCTCTCTCTCTGTATTCTACTGGTACCACTTGGCTAGGCAACTTGAGTCCTCTGTGCTGTGCTGACCCCTCCGTGTTGCTTTGCTCTGGTACTAGGGGCATCTAGAGATCCCACTGTTCCGGGATTCACTGTGCTGTGGGTGCCAGACACAGTAACGGATCCGGTGTCCGTTTCTGTGCGTTCTTCTGGGGCAAGTGACGGTATCACTCCAGCTCCCAGACGTGTTTCTCTGTCTGTAGTTCTCCTGTTCCTCCGACCCTCACTAGGTCTCTACTAAGTTCTGCACTAACTCGTGCTCTTCACAGCCCTGCTCCGAGCTGAACTGCGCTCCTTCCTCATGGGCAAGAGTATATAAGGAAGCAGGTTGTGCTCCCCCTCTTGGCCCAGAGATGCTAGTGTTTGTCAGTGTGTAGTGGGGGAGAGAACCCATGTGATGTTATTGTGGCACATTAACCCATGGGGTGCCACACTAGCATCTCCATTGGACACCAGAATATTGTAGATGCTAGAGAGCATATGTCGGGGGGCCGAGTCCTGCAGAAGTAGCGACTCAAAGTCCGTTGCTTTACTCATGAGGATAGAGGGGGACGAGACAAAGGATCGTAGATGCAAGTATTGGAACCAAGGGATCGAACTAGAAGGGTACAGGCAACATAGCTCCGATCTTGTTGACAGGGCTGAACCTCCCATCAAAGTCTGGGCGAGCCTCACTTCAAGGTCCGATTTCCAAACAAGGAACCGGGAAGTCCTCATCGCCGATGGGAAATCTGGGTTATCAAACAGCGGAGTCATAGGTCCACAAGATCTAGATCAGGGGTCTCAAACACGTGGTCTGGGGGCCGCATGCGGCCCCTGGGGCTTCAAAGTGCGGCCCGCGGCACAGTGAACAACGTAAGGACCCCGGGATCCACTGTGCAGCTATTTCAGTGTGGCATATGTAATAACTGATGGACACAGTAATATTTCAGGATTGAAATGAGGTTTATTGTACTAACCGAAAATGTGAAATATGCATTATTTCAAAAATTGACAGGTGCAAAAGTATGGGCACCTCAACAGAAAAGTGACATTAATATTCAGTAGATCCACCTTTTGCAAAAATAACAGCCTCTAGTCGCTTCCTGTAGCTGTTAATGAGTTCCTGGATCCTGGATGAAGGTGTTTTTGACCATTCCTCTTTACAAAACAATTCCAGTTCAGTTAAGTTTGATGGTCGCTGAGCATGGACAGCCCGCTTCAAAACATCCCACAGATGTTCAATGATATTCAGGTCTGGGGACTGGGATGGACATTCCAGAACATTGTAATTGTTCCTCTACATGAATGCCTGAGTAGATTTGGAGCGGTGTTTTGGATCATTGTCTTGCTGAAAGATCCATCCCCAGCGTAACTTCAACTTTGACACTGATTCTTGAACATTATTCTCAAGAATCTGCTGATACTGAGTGGAATCCATGCGACCCTAAACTTTAACAAGATTCCGATGCCGTCATTGGCCACACAGCCCCAAAGCATGATGGACCCTACCCCAAATTTGACAAAGGGTAGCAAGTGTTTTTCTTGGAATGCTGTGTTTTTGTGGCGCCATGCATAACGCCTTGTTGTATGACCAAACAACTCAATCTTTGTTTCATCAGTCCACAGGACTTTCTTCCAAAATGAAACTGGCTTGTCCAAATGTGCTTTTGCATACCTCAGGCGACTCTGTTTGTGGCGTGCATGCAGAAACGGCTTTTTCATATCACTCTCCCATACAGCTTCTCCTTGTGCAGTGTGCGCTGTATTGTTGACCGATGCACAGCGACACCATCTGCATCAAGATGATGCTGCAGGTCTTTGGAGGTGGTCTGTGGATTGTTCTTGACTGTTCTCACCATTCTTCTCTGCCTTTTTGATATTTTTGTTGGCCTGCCACTTCTAGCCTTTATAAGAACTGTCCCTGTGGTCTTCCATTTCCTTACTATGTTCCTCACAGTGGAAACTGACAGGTTAAATCTCTGAGACAACTTTTTGTATCCTTCCCCTGAACAACTATGTTGAACAATCTTTTTTTTCAGATCATTTGAGAGCTGTTTTGAGGAGCCCATGATGCCACTCCTCAGAGAAGATGCAACTAGGAGAACAACTTGCAAGTGGACACCTGAAATAGCTTTTCTCATGATACACTGGGCTATGAAGTACAAAGCTCAATGAGGTTACCAAACAAATTTAGTGCTTCAGTAAGTCAGTAAAAAGTAGTTAGGAGTATTCAAATCATGAAAACCAGAAGGGTGCCCATAATTTGGCACCTGTCAAATTTTGAAATAATGCATATTTTACATTTGTGGTTAGTACAATAAACCTCATTTCAAACCTGAAATATTACTGTGTCCATCAGTTATTACATACCGTATATACTCGTGTATAAGCCGACCGGTGTATAAGCCGACCCCCCTACTTTTGCCCCCAAAACCTTGGAAAATCTATTGACTCGTGTATAAGCCGAGGGTGGACCCCAGCACAGGTATACAGCCCCCAGCAGTGTGGTATACAGCAGCCTCCCTAGTGGTAGTATACAGCAGCAGCCCCAGTGGTATATACAGCAGCAGCCCCAGAGGTATATACAGCAGCCCCTGTGGTAGTATACAGCAGCCCCAGTGGTAGTATACAGCAGCCCCAGAGGTAGTATACAGCAGCCCTAGAGGTATATACAGCAGCCCCAGTGGTAGTATACAGCAGCAGCCCCAGTGGTATATACAGCAGCAGCCCCAGTGGTATATACAGCAGCAGCCCCAGTGGTAGTATACAGCAGCCCCAGTGGTAGTATACAGCAGCAGCCCCAGTGGTAGTATACAGCAGCAGCCCCAGTGGTATATACAGCAGCAGCCCCAGTGGTAGTATACAGCAGCCCCAGAGGTAGTATACAGCAGCCCCAGAGGTAGTATACAGCAGCCCCAGAGGTAGTATACAGCAGCCCCAGAGGTATATACAGCAGCTTTCCCCCCCATATCAGTATACAGGCCCCCCCCCCTTGTGCAGCAATCCTGTAAAGGAATAGATTATTATACTTATCCCTGCCGCTGTCCCGCCGCCGCTATCGCGCTCCTCCGGCTTCATCCAGCGTCTTCCGGCTTCCTCCTCTGGTCGGCGCACAGACAATGACGTCATTGCCTGCGCCCACCGGAGGAAACCAGAAGAAGCCAGATGAAGCCGGAGGAGCGTGATAGCGGCGGCGGGACAGCGGCAGGGATAAGTATAATAATCTATTCCTTTACAGGATTGCTGCACAAGGGGGGGGCCCTTTATACTGATGGGGGCGGGCAGTGTATACAGTATACAGTGACTCGCGTATAAGCCGAGGGGGGACTTTTCAGCCCAAATTTTGGGCTGAAAAACTCGGCTTATACGCGAGTATATACGGTACTTTACTGGGTGCAGTAATTGTGATAAAATCACTCTTTCCTCTGCTGCAGATCTATCAGTGCTGTTAATGCTGAGCCCTGTATTACCCCACCCACACCACTGATTGGCAGCTTTCTGTATACACTGAATTTCCAGAAATCTGCCACTCTGGTGGGGCAGATTACACAGACTAATAGGACTACATAGCACGAGACAGCTAGTCCTGTAGTGATAATCTCCTGTTGATAAAACACAGATTTTATTAAAATGACACACACTCTATTAAGTGATACATCGCTGCAATCAGGGTCTCAGCCCCTACACTCTGCTGATCTTATGTTACTATAAAAACCTGCTGACAGATTCCCTTTAAATTCTCCACTGTGATCTCCTTTATTATCCAGCATTGTGTAAGGATTCCGGTTAAATTCCATCTGTGTCTGCGGAGCGTCCCATACATGGAATCAGTGGAAATCAGGAAGGAGACGTTTTTACATCTGGAGGTTTTTTCTTGCAGCTTTTTCATCTGAATATAATTTCTTATTAGTTTTTAGAGTGAAATCAAATCATTAATCCCGACAAGACAACCGCGTATGAGCGACTTTACAACATCCGAACTGATCGGCAGAGGAGGTTTTGGGTAAGATTTCTCTTGGCATAATCCACATTTCTTAGGGTTCACTATGACAATGCTTTTGCCTCTATGCTCGGGCGTTCAGTGTTATCATAGGGGGAAGATCTGTAATGCCCTGCACATGAGGGATTTGCTAATAATATTATTATTAATCCTACTACATATTGGGATAGAATCTTGGAGTTTGAAAAACCCTTTATGGAATTGGAATACAATAATAATATAATAAATTACACTGTCCTAGACCCTCATCTGTTCTTATGCAGCCACCCCCATCAGATCCTCCCGGTTCTCCACGGCGGTCTTTGTTTTTTTTCGAGGCTCCGTTATGGAGCTGGTAATAGTAATTGGCTGCTCATGGTCACATAAAGGTTGACACAATATTGCGGTCAATGACATCGGCACCCCCCTCCCTCCGCCATGACCATGTGAGTCCAATCACTACCTTCAGCACTAGAAGTGCCAGAACAACCAAAGACTGGCATAGAGGATGGAGAACTGCAGTGATGGGCAGGTGAGGGCCTAGGACAGGTGGGCACACTCCATCCCTCCCCTCCATTTATTATGCCTTGGGGTATGGGGAGAGCAGAATAAATATCATCTTATGGCAATTGGAGGACTAGATTTTCCTTGCACTGAATCTACTGGTGAAATATAGAGAATCTGCCCAAGAAGAATTTGGATAGAATCTCATCTCTCATATGACATGGGTGAGAATCCGGCCGTTGTGGCATTGTGCAGACCCCCATAGGTGATCTATGTAGTGCTATTTTATATATTTATAGACCTGGATTTTCAGTGACTGCCGGACTTCTAGTATTAGGCATTAGAACAGAGGAACATATAATGACTTCTATAGACAGACTGTTAATAAGGATTCAATATAAACCATGGATTCTCCTTCTCTCCAGTCATGTCTACCTAGCACATCATAAAGACTCACAGAAGACTTTTGCATTGAAGAAAATCCCCAAAGAGAAGCTGGATACTCAAAGTAAAAAAGAACTGGTCTTTGTGGAGAGGGACATCCTATCGTTCGCTGACTGTCCCTTTGTGGTCTCCCTCCTTTGCTCATTCCCAACCAGATCCCACCTATGTATGGTCATGGATTACGCAGTAGGTAGAACATGTTCATTGTGTTATATACTCAGCCCATATGTTCTTACATCTTATTACTTCTCATATTAGGATTTGTCCACGTGGTTAGTTACGTCCCCAGACAGCATTTACTAAAGGTTATCTATTACAAAGATACCTGGAAATTCATTATTCTGTGGGCACTTTGGGGCACTGGGCCCCATCCCTCCACCTGTTATCACAATGCTCATGCAATATCCTTTTCATCCATTGGGGCAGGACTATGTGACCTTGGAATCTGCTGCAACGTCTCCCCGTATGTCCAAGCCTTTTTTTAATTTTCATGCTATCACTACCCCCAGCAAGAGCGGTGATTGTGCATATTCATCTCCTGAAGGTCTTTAGCAGAGTGGCACCTTGGGCAATGCATGTGCACTCTGACATCCAATGGTCTTCGACAAAATGGTGTCCGGGGCAGCACATGCACAGATTCAGTCTTCGGCTCAATGACAAGAGTAATTGTGCTGAAGACCGGCAGATGTCTACGGCCCCATTTTGCTGAAGACCCCGTGGAGGTGAATGTGCGCAAGCGCCACAAGCCGAGCTTCCTTTAAGTTTGTGGGTGAAACGTATATACTTTTTTATTTTAGGGGAGGCAAATAGAACTTTTGCTATGTGGCCCTGTGATTTCTATGTACACCCCTGTCTGTGTTATCATCTCTGTGTGTCCGCACTGAGCATATCAGTATTTCCAGCTGGAGATGAGATGTGATATCACTTTATGTTATTAGTTACATAGACGACTTCTCACCGTTACTTCAGACTATTACTATGTGTACTATACTATCTCACTTCTCATTACACCTCATGGTGATTTGCTGTATAAACCTCTCATATTTCCTTTCTTCTATAGGTGGAGACTGTGAGACCCTACTACAGTCAAAAGGTCCTTTATCTGTTCCATTGGCCCGTTTATATTTTGCTGAAGCAGCCCTTGCCATGGAATACCTTCACAGCTTTGGTATCGTGCACAGAGACTTGAAACCGAACAAGTAAGTGCTTCCTGTAGTTTAATAAAGGGGGGAAGGTTATCATTTATTATCACATCATTGGTGAGCCTAAAATGTTTTTTTCTTTCACAGCCTCCTAATAACAACTTCTGGACACATTCAAGTCTCCGATTTCGGGCTTTCCAAACTTGGTGTCATGATACCAAAAAATAAGACCGGCAAGAGGTTAGCGAAGGACATCGCCCGAGAGTTCACAGAAAAAGAAGTAAGCGTCACTTACAGGAACTTTGCCTGTTCTTCTCTATGTTCTTCATTTTTAGAGAATTTTCCACTACTATTTTATCTTCTATAATTGTGTTTTTATATTGAGAATTTGTCATAATAATCATTTCCTCAATTCTCATCTATATCTTGTGTTGGTTTCCAGTTCATTGGCTCCATAGCTTATGCAGCTCCAGAGGTCCTCATGCTTGAGAACTATGGAAGACCCGTGGATTGGTGGGCAATGGGAGTTATCCTTTTTGAATTTCTCACGGGATATCTACCATTTAAAGGGTCCGATTCTGCACTGGAGTATATAGCAAACTCTACCAATGGTAAGTAGAATAATCTGATCATTGCTTCTTTGATTGGTTCCATTAGTTTAGATATTTCCTTTGCTTTATCTTTTAGTGCAATAAAAAGGTTTTATGTTCTTTCATTTTTTATATGACAGGAAACATAGATTGGAATCGTAATCCAGCTACACCCCGCTCTGCTAAAGATCTAATCACCAAACTGCTCAGAACAAATCCTGCACTCCGACTCGGGACAGGTAACATATAATAGTATTAATATTTACTTATACCTAGGACATATTGTTCATGTCCATGAGGATCAGCTCTTCTCTATCTGCTTGTCCATTGTCCTAGCTGTCCTACTATAAATTTCAATCTATTTCCTTCATGTCGGCTCGGTTATATCATCAGTTCAGATGAAGTTAAACTGTTTAGATATGGAAAAATCTTTGACATCACTTTTGTTTTTTTTGCTTACTTTGGAGAGGGAGCATCCAAGATCAAGAGTCATGCATTCCTGAGAGGCTTGGACTTGGACAAGCTTCTGCGTCAGGATCCAGAGTACTTTCCTCACAATGTGTCAGACGATGACCCCGACATCTTTACCAGTAAGTACGAGGAGACGTCATCTAAAATGAGCGGCTGCTTGTATCAAATTCCTAATAAGTGATGATTGATACCTATCAATATTAGTAATCCATAATTACTGTGTTATACTGACAACTTCTAATGACACTTCATTACCTTCATCTTGTAGATGACAATAATACATACAAACTCAAGTTCAGTAGAGATGAAGAGGACACGAGTGAGTACAATGAGAGCCCTGACTTTAACAACTTTACAACATCTTCTAAAAGACTTTCTGAGGTAAGCATGTGATCAATAAATCCAAAATGTGTCTAAAGAAGACCTCTAAATGTAAAAAAGTAATTCATATCTTATTGTTCTCCAAATGTAGCTTTGTACCACCGCTGCCAAGATTAAGAATAACGATGATTCCAAGTCACCTTCAGAATGTATCCCAGAATGTTCTGCTGAGTATGACCCAGAATATATCCCATGCAGTCTCCCACTCCCATGGGATACCCCAGAGTGTACCCCAGAGTGCACCCCAGAGAGTACCCCAGAGTGTGCCCCAGAGTCTACCCCAGAGTGTATCCAAGAGTCATCCTCTGAAAGATTTTCTAAGGTAAGCATGTGATCAATAAATCCATAATATATCTGTAAAAATACCTCTAAATGTAAAAAATATATTATTGTTCTCCGAATTTAGCTTTGTACCACCGCTGCCAAGAAGATAATGAATAAGGATGATTCCAAGTCACCTCCAGATGTTATTACCAATTTGCCATCCTCGTCCCCATCATCAGGTATGTACAGTTCTACAACACCACAAATATGAATGTTAATATTAAGGCTTGAATATTTCCACATGCTTTTTCGGTAAGAGATTTCCAAAGTTGTTCAAGGTTAATGGATCTCGATTATGGGCCCCTACTGTATCTCTATTTCCCTTCATTTGTCCTGAAGTTTTTTGATGGATTCTGTAATATGTTGTAGCATCCATCTGATTACAAATGCTCCCCATGATAGCACACAGGGCGCTTAATTCTAAACATCAGTGATATATCTAATGACCTTAGATGAGGTCATGTTTGGTATATAGGACTTATTCTGCCCTATTATGATGTATTACCAGATTATCTAATATATAAAGCTGAATGTGTGTATGTATGTGTGTATATCCGGGATTGGCACCGTCGCAACTACAGCCACAAAATTTTGCACAGTCACACATCTGGACCCCGAGAGCGTCATAGCCTATGTTGTGAGGCGAAATTTTAACCCTGCGCGTTCCAGTTCACCGAACAATTTTGGCCCTATCTACATAATGGGGAAAAAGTAAAAGGAAACGTGTGGGAGGAAAATCGACAGCTGCCAGCTACAGCCACAAAATTTTGCACAGTCACATGTCTGGACCCCGAGAGTGTCATAGGCTATGTTGTGAGGTGAAATTTTAACCCTGCGCGTTCCAATTCACCAAACAATTTTGTTCCTATCTACATAATGGGGAAAAATTGAGAGTTACCAGTTGACAGTTGTGAATGAGAGGGGCTTAATGACCGCGCCATAGACTAACAGCATATACCAGCATATAGTCACTAAGGTGGGGCCCTGACATGGGATATTCACCACGCACGGGGACATGTATACACACCACATGCACACAAAGAGTAACAGCAAGTGTATAGTCACTAAGATGCAGCCCCAACATTGTATACTCAGCATGCACCCGAACACACACACACCACAAAGAGACACACACAACACAGAGACACACACACACCCCATGGGCAAACACACACACCCTATAGCGACACATGCACTCACCCCACAGGGACACACACACCACAAAGAGACACACACAACACAGAGACACGCACACACACCACAACAGACCCCCCACAGGGACACACACACATACCCACCCTATAGGGACACATGCACTCACCCCACAGGGACACACACACCATAAAGAGACACACACAACACAGAGACGCATACACCACACAGACCCCCCACAGGGACACACACATACACACCCTGTAGAGACACATGCACTTTCTCCACAGGGACACACACACACACCACGAAGAGACACACACAACACAGACACACACACCACACAGACCCCCCCACAGGGACACACACACATACACACCCTATAGGGACACATGCACTTACTCCACAGGGACACACACACACCCCAGGGACACACACACCACACAGACAGACACAGATGTGCACAAATTGCCTCACACAACTCGCCTCATACGTCTGGTATCTTTAATTTCCAAAAATAAACACCTCATTAAAAACAGCCAATGTGTAACACATGTGCCATATAGAGAATTAAGGCAGATCACATGAGCTGTCTATTATGTGTATGTGTGAGGTAATATATACTGCCTGGCCGTGGGGAGGGTTTACTGTTGGCTGGAGATTTATCAGGCTGCCTATAGCAACCAATCACAGCTCAGCTTCTGTTTTCCTACAGGTCATTAATATGACATGTTCAATTCTATTTTGTTATAGCTAACAGCAGTTATTTATTAACCCGGGCGTAGCCGGGTACTAGAGCTAGTCTAATGTATAAAGCTGAGTGTGTGTGTATCATATCTCCACCCCTCCAGGTATCCCCACCCCTTTATAGCTCTGCCTCCTTTAAAGCCCCGCCCCTCCACATAGCCCCTTCATAGCGCCTTCCCTCCACATAGCCCCACCCATTCATAAGTACTGCCCCTCCACATAGCCCCACCCCTTTACAGCTCTGCCTCCTTTATAGCCCCACCCCTCCACATAGCTTCACCCCTTCATAGTGCCTTCCCTCCACATAGCCCCACTCCTTCATAACGCCTTCCCTCCATATAGCCCCACCCCTTCATAAGTATTGCCCCTCCACATAGCCCCACCCCTTTATAGCTCTGCCTCCTTTATAGCCCCACCCCTCCACATAGCTGCACCCCCTTCATAGCACCTTCACTCCACATAGCCCCACCCCTTTATAGCTCGGCCTCCTTTATCCTTTATAGCCCCACTCCTCCACATAGCTGCACCCCCTTCATAGCGCCTTCACTCCACATAGCCCAACCCCCTTCATAGCTCCATAACATTTAGTTTATTTGTGCTGCAAACCTGTAGTGTGGAATATATGATGGGAAATGGTTTTATGTGCAAAATAATCATTGTATTTGGTTATAGCTAAGCACAGTTAGTTACTATACCCGGGCAATGCCAGCCCCAACCCTTCATAGCTCCACCCCTCCACATAGCCCCACCACGCCACCTTCATAGCTCTGCCTCCTTCATATCCCCGCCCCTTCATAGCTCTGCCTCCTTCATATCCCCGCCCCTTCATTGCTCTGCCTCCTTTATAGCCCCGCCCCATTCATGGATATATGTGTGTGTATGTATAGCTCCTCCCCCTCCACGTGGAACTGCCAAAAATGATGATGTGAAATGTTTTTATGTGCAAAATAATCATTCTATAATGTTATAACTCAGTACAGTTAGTTATTATGCACTCTACAGCTACTTCTATATAAAGGAAAGATACAAACCAGATATTACAACATTATATTGTTGATGATTTTTTTTACTTTCTGATTACTATTTCCAGCTCAGGAGGAAAGAACATCTACAAAAAATCAGAGTATAGACCAAGAAAACTCAGAGCCTGTCAAAAAGGCGAAAAAGATACGAGGTAAGTGCGAGATTCAGCTCCTTGTTGTGTGATGTCAGTGAGAATTATTGATGTAGACCAGATGTTATCTCTCAGTGATGGGATGATGGCTGACAATGGTCCCTGACCTCTGTATGATGACATTCCTCTGCCGTCAGGCCACAGTGACCGCACAGTAGTCGTCCCATCACTTACATTATATTTACTTCTCTTCTCATAGATTCGATCTTCCGCCGCTTTGTATCATCCTGCCAGCGTGGATTATCTAGGGCTGCTCGCGTATTTACAAGATTTCGCCATTCTTCTACAGTCAATCCTCCAGATTCAGGTACAATCACTAGGAAGGATACAGTGGTGTCAGTAGCAAACGCTGGTGCAGTCAGACATAACTATGAAGACCAGGAGCAAGAGCCAGCCCAGAAGTCACAAGGGGTGTTGTCTCCAGGGTCTGAACAGGTAGCTGATGGACTGCCAGCAGAGAACTTCATACAAGTGCATGGCTCCATGGCCGAGAAGATTGAAGACACCAAAGGCTCTGAGGTTGAAGAGATGGAGGACCTGAAACCTGAAGGTGACACCATTGAGTCCCAAGAGAGGGTTGAGGAGGAAGCAGCTGTGACCCCGGAAGAGGCAGAAAGAGACACTGCAGAAACCGTCAGGAGTGCTACAAGGCCCGACAAAAGGGTTGAAGATGCCATGACCGAACCCCAAAAGAGGGTCAAGAGTGTAGAAGTAGAGGAAACCACTGAGGTAGTGATGTCTGAAACAAAGATCTTCAGCGGTGAAAGCTCAGCCAATTCAGAGGGCAGAAGAGCCAAGGTGAGAAGGCCCAAGGAGATGGTACAAACCCATCCGGAGCAATAAAAACTCCTGCGACAGGCTGTCGAGAGCCAACTGAGTGCTTTGAAGAGAGAGATGTCTGAGAGGACTCTGCTGATAGAGAAGCAGTTGGAGCAAGAGACACTTCGGAGACAGGCTGCTGAGAGCCGAGTACTTGAGCTGGAGAAAGAAATGTCTGAGCTCAGACGTTGCCTGATAGAAAACCAGATGACCAATAAGCAGTCTTGGAGAAGATGGAGCAATAGATGTCTATCCTAACCGAACGTGTTAAAGTCACCGAGTCTATGGCTGCAGTCTGTGAAGGTAGCTCTTATGGGCAATGTCCCCAGGGAATTTGAAATAATAACTTTTATAAATCTGGTCATGGATAGATATATGGATAGATACATAGATAGATATATGGATAGATACCAATAGATAGATATATGGATAGATACCAATAGATAGATATATGGATAGATACCAATAGATAGATATATGGATAGATACCAATAAATAGATATATGGATAGATACCATAGATAGATAGCTATATGGATAGATACAATAGATAGATATATGGATAGATACATAGATAGATATATGGATAGATACCATAGATAAGGCCCAGTTACGCACACAGATAATTGTGCAGAGATTGTTGGCAGATCTCTGGTTGCAGTGAAATCATGGACACATTGTTCCATTTTGTGGCTATGTACAAATGGAACAATGTGTCCATGATTTCACTGCAACCAGAGATCTGCCAACAAGGCGTCGGACAGGTGAAGTATTCATTCTTTTTTATTTTACATACCGTACATTTGCCTCTGTTTAATTTAGATTTCGCAGTGTATATTAATACACTGTGAAATCTAATGGGCGGCCACAGCTGTCAAAGAGGGGAAGAGGAAGCAGGATTCTTCCTCCCCTCTGGGAGAATACGCAGAAGCAGCTGCGTAAACAATTGACATATCAATTCTTTACGCAGCTGCGCTTTCTCCCGGAAACGCAGTGCGTATTTTTACGCAATGTCTGCACTGCAAAGTGAATTTCCCATTCACTTTGCAGGCAGACAAAAGGCACATTGCGTATTTTGAAAAGCTCGCGTAAAAAAACGCGGCAAAATACGCAATGTGTGAACGTAGCCTTATAGTCGCATGACTGCCTGCGTTCTCTGCGCTGGACAATCCTGACAGTGTGTTGTCACACAGTGTGACTGCAGACTTTTGTCTGTAAATTGTAAAGCTAAACATAAATTATATAAACATCACCATAAATCTAAGGACTCATAGAAACAAAGTTACATGGAATTTTTTAATGCAAAATGAATGACATAAAAACTCCCACTCAAAAAAAATCACAAAAAACATGGTAGAGTTGTTTTTTTACTTTTATTAGCTCCATCCCACTTGGATTTATTTTTTCCTGTCTTTCAGTACATTATTGGGTGTCATTCAAAATGACAACTCATCAGGAGCGGACATGGGTCCCTATAAGGGGCATACATAGATATCATGAGGCCCACTCAAAGCGTGCATAAAGATCATGGGGCCCCATCAGAGGCATACATAGAGATCATGGGGCACAGTCAGGGGTGTTATAAAAATCATAGGGCCCAGTCAGCGGTGTACCGTACATAGAGATCATGGGGCCCCATCAGAGGCGTACATAGAGATCATGGGGCCCACTCAGGGTCGTGCATAAAAATCACGGGGCCTAGTCAGCAGCGTACATAGAGATCATGGGGCCTAGTCAGATGCGTGCATAAAAATCATGGGGCCCAGTCAGCAGCATACATAGAGATCATGGGGCCCCATCAGAGGCGTACATAGAGATCATGGGGCCCACTCAGGTTCGTGCATAAAAGTCACAGGGCCTAGTCAGCAGCGTACATAGAGATCATGGGGCTGTCACGCGCTTAGATGGTGCTGACATTCCTGGATGCTGCTGTGTATGTGTTTGTCTTTAAGAGCTGCAGGGTTGATAGTTGTGAAGGTCCTGGCCTCCTGTGTTGTGCTCCAGAACTGCATTCACTATTAGGTTCAACTGCTGGTTGAGGGGTTAATGTGTGACTCATCTGAACTCCCCTCCCCCTAGCCTTTAAGTAGCCTCTCCTTCCACCAGGTGGTGCTGCTGATAGTGTTTCACTCTATGCATGGAAGCCGTGCTGTGCTGACCTGTGTGTTTGTGTTGCTGATGTCCTTTCCTTTGGAGTTGGCTGGTGGAGGAGGTTAGGGAGAGGCTGGAGGCCTGAACCTTCACACCATCAGAGATACCTTCGGGATCAGGGCCATTCAGGGTTCCTAGACTAGGGTAAGACTATTCTTCCCTGGTCACCCTGCCCGTAACTGCCATTCCCTTATCATTATGCCTTACACTGTGACAGGGGCCCAGTCAGAGGCGTGCATAAAAATCATGGGGCCCAGTCAGCAGCATACATAGAGATCATGGGGCCCCATCAGAGGCGGACATAGAGATCATGGGGCCCACTCAGGTTCGTGCATAAAAGTCACAGGGCCTAGTCAGCAGCGTACATAGAGATCATGGGGCTGTCACGCGCTTAGATGGTGCTGACATTCCTGGATGCTGCTGTGTATGTGTTTGTCTTTAAGAGCTGCAGGGTTGATAGTTGTGAAGGTCCTGGCCTCCTGTGTTGTGCTCCAGAACTGCATTCACTATTAGGTTCAACTGCTGGTTGAGGGGTTAATGTGTGACTCATCTGAACTCCCCTCCCCCTAGCCTTTAAGTAGCCTCTCCTTCCACCAGGTGGTGCTGCTGATAGTGTTTCACTCTATGCATGGAAGCCGTGCTGTGCTGACCTGTGTGTTTGTGTTGCTGATGTCCTTTCCTTTGGAGTTGGCTGGTGGAGGAGGTTAGGGAGAGGCTGGAGGCCTGAACCTTCACACCATCAGAGATACCTTCGGGATCAGGGCCATTCAGGGTTCCTAGACTAGGGTAAGACTATTCTTCCCTGGTCACCCTGCCCGTAACTGCCATTCCCTTATCATTATGCCTTACACTGTGACAGGGGCCCAGTCAGAGGCGTGCATAAAAATCATGGGGCCCAGTCAGCAGCATACATAGAGATCATGGGGCCCCATCAGAGGCGGACATAGAGATCATGGGGCCCACTCAGGGGCATGCATAAAAATCATGGGGCCCAGTCAGCGGCATACATAGAGATCATGGGGCCCACTCAGGGGCGTGCATAAAAATCATGGGGTCCAGTCAGCAGAATACATAGAGAGCATGGGGCCCCATCAGAGGCGTACATAGAGATCATGGGCAGGGCTGCCACTAGGATTTTAGGGGCCCCTGACTGCCAAAATTTTGGGGCCCCCCTGATACTGCACCCAGCCTCCACCCCCTGAGACTCCGCCCAGCCTCCACCCAGGCTCCGCCTCCACCCTAGATCTGCCTCCACCCAAACATACATTACATATATAGTGAAAAATTGGAACAGCACCAAAAATTACCTCAATTTATGTCCAAAGCTTTCCCAACTAGCAATCCAGATGGTACCTCACAATAGATTGGAAAAAAAAAGAAAAAACAGCACAAAAAAAATAGAAAAAAGTGGACTTTATTGCCCAATGCGTGGCCCGGCAGCCTCCCTCCCTATATATGCCCCCCTATTCTGTATATATTGCCCCATCCCTCCCCCGGATCCCCCCCATATCTTACCATTGGGGAGCTGTGGATGTGGAGCTGGGGTGGCCCGGAGCCCGGAGGGCATATCTGCAGGACTGGAGGGAGCTGCCTGCAGGGGAGTAGCTGCAGGCCTGCGGCAAGCGCAGCTAGCGGTGGGCGCCGCCATGTTCTTTGTGGCCGGCTGCATTCACTAACTCTACAGCCGGTCGGTAGAAGTTGAGACTTCAACAAAATGGCCGCGGCCAAATGGAGATCCGCGGCCATTGTGTAGAAGTCTCAACCTCTACTGACTGTCTGTACGGTTAGTGGGCGCCGGCCACAAAGAACATGGCGGCGCCCACCGCAGCTTCTCCCCACTACTCCAGGGCCCGGCGGCAGTGATAGAAGGGGGGGGACCCTGCAAGACATGGGGCGGGGGGGGCCTGGAGGAGCCTGCTCCAAATGGCCACGCCCCCTGGAGTCACAGCCGGGCCCCCCTGGGCTCGGGGACCCTGACACCAGGCAGGGCTGTCACCCCATGATGGTGGCCTTGCTGCTGCCCATTATTATCCTATGAACAGTGTCAGCTTGGTAAAGACCATAAAAATTAGTACTAAATAAATAGCTTATTTTTTGGGTGGTGAGCTGATGTTTTTTATTGATACTATGATCATTTTTATTGCATTTGTTTATAGAGGATCTGTCACCCCCCCCCCCAAAGGATTTAGATCTAAATGCAGCACTGAATGCAGCATGTCTTCTGCATTCAGGCAATGGGTCCCCCATGTGTGTGTGTGATGTGTATCCCGGGATATAGCGTTATAAAAGTCACAGCAAAAAGTCAGGAGGGCATTCCCTGTTGCTGGAGGCAGGTCACTTAACGGGGGCCATTCCCGACTCCTGCCTCATTTGTTTGGATTAATCCTTGCCTGTCCCACCTCCTGCTCTGACGTCAGCATCAGATTCCCACCCTGCTCCATGATATGCTGTATAATTACAGCAGGGCGGGAATCTGGTGCTGTAGCCATTTGTGCCCTGATACCCCCTCACCCCATTGCTGTGCCTCACCTAGTCCCTTGGCCCCCCCTTGGCTGTGATCGGGCGGGGTTTGGCTGCAACAGCTCAGCCCCACTTTGAGCAGCAGCCGCTACTGTTAGTAAAACAACGTACATTCGGCTTTATTGCAGCCGTACGCTTTTAGCTATGTGAATCTCACTATGTAGTTTGCGTAGATGAAGTTTACAACATCACTGCGCAAGCGCGACGGCCGGTTGCTTGGGGGGAGGGGGGTGGGTTACAGGTCCTCTTTAAGATGGTGCGGACCTGAAAGACCACTATTATCTTTATTTTTTTTTCTCTTTACTGTTCTCACCATATGAGTTCATTTTATATTTTGATACATCGCTCTTTTACGGACATGGAGATACCAAATATGCTTATTTATTTCTCTCTCATTTTTTAAAAAGGATTTACAAGGAGATGATTCACATATATATTTTATAAAATATTTTCTTACTTACGCCTCTAAGACCATGTGCCCACTGTGCATTTGTGCTGTGTTTCTGCAGCGAAAACACAGCACCCACATGCTAACATGTGCGTTCTGCTCCAGAAATCTCTTGAATTTTTAAAAGTCCCTGTCAATTAACATGCCCATTTTTTTACTCTGTTTTTCCCCATAGACTCCATTCTAACCTCCCAAAAAAGCATCACAAACAGATTGGTATTATCACAATTCGCTTGTGAAGTTTTTTCCCTGCGGTTTTCATAGCAAAAACACTGCAATACTCACCCTCTCCGGTGAGGCTGCGGTGAGACCCAGTGATTTCTTCCTCTGTGTACCGGCAAGAGCTGTGTGTATTGTCCTTCCAGGACCTGCACCATGTGACTGGTCATGTGACTCAGGCTGTCACATGGTGTGCAGGCTCTGATAGAACAAAACCTACAGGTTCTACTGGTGCAAAGGAGGAAGACATCACTGTGTCCCCTTATTTGTGCTGTGTTTGTATGTTCACTAATGCAGCACAAACGCAACATGTTCGTGCTGCTTTGTTTTTACACAGATTGTGCAGCTGACAAACGCAGCATGAAAAAAATGTCCAGTGGGTACATAGCCTTAGGGGACTTAAACCTGCAGTCATTTGAGTGCTTCTTCTATATACTGAAAATCTACTGAATTACCGTATTTAGTAAAAATGACGTCCTCCTATGAAAAATAGCCACAGCGTTGGCTACAGAGAAGCTGTAAAATGGCAGCCATGAGGGACTTAAAGGGACACTGTCAGGTCATTTTTCAGTGTTATGCTAATATTACCCTTGCATAGTGCCTGGGCAGACCTTTTAATGTAAAATCATTATTCTACCCTTTTTAGTTTTCATGTTATCAGCATTGTCAGAGCCTGCAGAGAGCTGCTGCATGAGTCCTCTCCATTATAAGCAGAGACAATTAGTCCTGACTGTGTTAAACTGTCATGTAGTTATGCACTCCCTCATAGCAGCTCTCTCCTCCCTTCTCCCTCTTCCCTCTGCTCTCCAGCACTGTGGTTTCACTTTTAGGAGATCTATTCTGTTTAGGACACAGGGAGAGAGCAATTGCAGGTCTGCCTTATCTTTTCTAGACTCCATTTCTTTCTCTAACCAGGAATCTCTGCTATGACAGTTTCTGTGTTGAATTTCACCTCTTTTCTGTCTGCAGACACAGAGAGCAGAGAGGAAAATACATACCCCCCCTACTGATGTCCTGTGCTGTGATGTGACATGCATATTCATCACATGGGGAGGGGACAGCAGAGAACTAAATGGATCACTCACTGTGATTGACAGATGGAGTGAATCTCTTTATTTGAAGTTTACAGAAGATAGGAGGGGAATATAAATAAAAGAAATTCATAAATAGAGAGAGTTTAGAGGAGGAATTGGAAAATGATAGCAGTTACATATGGATTTTTGACATGACAGTTTTCCTTTAAAGTATAAATGTTATTTCATTGAAGAAAAAAATAAAAGGAAAAACAATATTGCGCTGGTTGTTAATGATGGGTCACATAGCAACTAAGATAATGATTTTCTATGGTCAAATGACTTATTTTCACACATTTTTCTGTGGAGTTTTAAAAGCTGCATTTTCTGTCTGTGTTGGAGTGGCCAGCAACTGATAGCACTGTGTGAGAGCAGGCCGGTAGTGAGCTGTGTGGACAAGGGGTTAACAGAGATTGCTGTGTGGAGACAGATAACAAGAGAGAAGCTTGTAGTTTACATACTGACATTGCTCAGCTCTGTGCTGTAATCTGATACACTGACTCCTCATGATACATCAGCAGTTTAGGCCACGCCCCCTCTTGATTATCTCCTCACATGACCGTATTCACTGTGAAGATGGCTCCGATACAGAATCAGCTTCACACACAGTGGAGTGAAGACATCTTGTGGAAGGATTATGAATGGTAACCAGACAGAACTTTCTAATGAACTATATTACAAAGTTTACTAAAATAATTTGCTCTACATTATTATTGAATAAAAATGTAAATGATGGTTACGCTTTAAAGCTCTTCCCCAGCTGCTTTGGCAACCCTATGACACCTCATAATCAAGTCACAGCTGAAGGGAGCGAGTGTACACTCACCGTGGTGACCACGCTATTTAATCAGTGATTGACAGCAGCATATAAATGGCTAACAGCAGTGATCAGAGAAAACTTTGGTCTGTGTTGTTGTATGAAAATATTCCAGAGTTCCCTACATACATGGAGACGCGGTGTATGATGTACATATATGCCTCACATTGAAATAGGTTAAATTGCAAAAAAATACAGAAGCATGTGTTCTCAATTGGTAGATGAGGAAAAACAGCTGTCAAACAGAGAATCAAACATATTAAGGCTACGTTCACACATTTGTTTATTTTGTTGCGCTTTTTTGCGCGTGCTTTTCAGCCGCGCAAAAAAGCGCAGCAAAATACGCTGGGGCTTTAACGCACTGCGCTTTCTTTACTCCAGAAAGCGCAGGTGATGTCACAGAGGGGAGGAAGAATCCTGCTTCCTCCTACCCTCTGTGAGAGCCCCATTAGATTTCGCAGTGTATTAATATACACAGCAAAATCTAAATTAAACAAAGCCAAATATATGAAAAATAAAAAAGAATGAAATACTTACCTGTCCGATGCCTTTTCCAGGTGTCCGGTGGTGAGGCCAGGCAATGTGTATCCTGCAAGAGCCTGCCGTGATGTCAGAGGGGCGTTCCCGGCTCTGATTGGCAGCTCGCGGTCATGTGATATGTGCCACAGTAGCGGTAAATCCCATATTTTCTCAAATTAAAAGCATCACAGATGTCCCCGAAGGGAAACACTAGATGCATTTCGGAGGGAGTCCTCCTTAGTCGTTAATAACATCTAAAACCACTATACATCTGTGAATGATTAAACAGATAATTGATAGGATACATTAACCCTTATCCTGCCTGTCCGATACATATAGAAACCTGATCAATCTAATATATAAAGCTGAATGTGTGTATGTGTGTATGTGTGTATATCCGGGATTGGCATCTACACCGTCGCAACTATAGCCACAAAATTTTGCACAGTCACACGTCTCGACCCCGGGAGCGTCATAGGCTATGTTGTGAGGCGAAATTTTAACCCTGCGCGTTCCAGTTCACCAAACAATTTTGGCCCTATCTACATAATGGGGAAAAAGTGAATGGAAAAATATTGGAGGAAAATCGACAGCTGTCAGCTATAGAGACAAAATTTTGCACAGTCACACGTCTGGACCCTGAGAGCGTCATAGGCTATGTTGTGAGGCGAAATTTTAACCCCGCGCGTTCCAGTTCACCAAACAATTTTGGCCCTATCTACATAATGGGGAAAAAGGGAAAGGAAACGTGTGGGAGGAAAATCGACAGCTGCCAGCTACAGCTACAAAATTTTGCACAGTCGCACGTCTTGACCCCGGGAGCGTCATAGTCTATGATGTGAGGCGAAATTTTAACCCTGCGCGTTCCAGTTCACCAAAAAATGTTGCCTCTATCTACATAATGGGGAAAAAGTGAATGGAAAAGAGTTGGAGGAAAATCGACAGATGTCAGCTATAGAGACAAAATTTTGCACAGTCGCACGTCTTGACCCCGGGAGCGTCACAGGCTATGTTGTGAGGCGACATTTTAACCCCGCGCATTCCAATTCACCAAACAATTTTGCCCCTATCTACATAATGGGGAAAAAGTGACAGTTACCAGTTGACAGTTGTGAATGAGAGGGGCTTAATGATAGCGCCAAAGACTAACAGCACATACCAGCATATAGTCACTAAGGTGGGGCTCCAACATGGGATATTCACCACGCACGGGGACATGTATACACAACACACGCACACAAAGAGTAACAGCAAATGTATAGTCGCTAAGGTGCAGCCCCAACATTGGATACTCACCACGCACCCGAACAAACACACACACACACCACAAAGAGACACACACAACATAGAGACACACACACACCCCCAAAGGGACACACACACACTCTATAGCGACACATGCACTCACCCCACAGGGACACACACACACCACAATGAGACACACATGACACAGACACACACACCACACAGACCCCCCCCACAGGGACACACACACATAGCCACCCTATAGGGACACATGCACTCACCCCACAGGGAAACACACACCACAAAGAGACACACCACACACCACACAGATCCCCCCACAGGGACACACACACATACACACCCTATAGGGACACATGCACTCACCCCTCAGGGACACACACACCACAAAGAGACACACACCACACAGAGACACACACAACACAGAGACACACACACCCCACACAGACTCCCCCCCACAGGGACACACACACATGCACACCCTATAGGGACACATGGACTCACCCCACAGGGACACACACCACAAAGAGACACACACAACACAGATACACACACACACACCACACAGACCCCCCCCACAGGGACACACACACATACACACACTATAGGGACACATGCACTCACCCCACAGGGACACACACACACACCACAAAGAGACACACACAACAGAGACACACACCACACATACCCCCCCCACAGGGACACACACATACACACCCCAGGGACACACACACCACACAGACAGACACAGATGTGCACAAATCACCTCACACAACTCGCCTCATACGTGTGCTATCTTTATTTTCCAAAAATAAACATCTGATTAAAAACAGCCAATGTGCAACACATGTGCCATATAGCGAATTAAGGCAGATGTCAGTCACATGAGCTGTCTATTATGTGTATGTGTGAGGTAACATATACTTCCCGGCCAGGGGGAGGGTTTACTGTTGGCTGGAGATTTATTAGGCTGCCTATAGCAATCAATCACAGCTCAGCTTCTATTTTCCTACAGGTCATTAATATGACATATTCAAATTCTATTTTGTTATAGCTAACAGCAGTTATTTATTAACCCGGGCGTAGCCGGGTAGTACAGCTAGTTCACTATAAAGCTGAATGCCATATCATGTTTATATTATATACAGTTAGGGCCAGAAATATTTGGACAGTGACACAATTTTCGCGAGTTGGGCTCTGCATGCCACCACATTGGATTTGAAATGAAACCTCTACAACAGAATTCAAGTGCAGATTGTAACGTTTAATTTGAAGGGTTGAACAAAAATATCTGATAGAAAATGTAGGAATTGTACACATTTCTTTACAAACACTCCACATTTTAGGAGGTCAAAAGTACCGTATATACTCGTGTATAAGCCGACCCGTGTATAAGCCGACCCCCCTACTTTTGCCCCCAAAAACTGGGAAAACTTATTGACTCGCGTATAAGCCGAGGGTGGACTCCAGCACAGGTATACAACCCCCAGCAGTGAGGTATACAGCAGCCTCCCCAGTGGTAGTATACAGCAGCAGCCCCAGTGGTAGTATACAGCAGCCCCAGAGGTATATACAGCCCCAGAGGTATATGCAGCCCCAGAGGTATATGCAGCCCCATATGCAGCCCCAGAGGTATATGCAGCCCAGAGGTATATGCAGCCCCATAGGTATATGCAGCCCCATAGGTATATGCAGCCCCATATGCAGCCCCAGAGGTATATGCAGCCCCATATGCAGCCCCAGAGGTATATGCAGCCCCATATGCAGCCCCAGAGGTATATGCAGCCCCATATGTATATGCAGCCCCATATGCAGCCCCAGGGGTATATGCAGCCCCAGAGGTATATGCAGCACCATATGCAGCCCCAGAGGTATATGCAGCCCCAGAGGTATATGCAGCCCCAGAGGTATATACAGCAGCCCTAGTGGTGTATACAGCAGCCCCAGTGGTAGTATACAGCAGCCCTTAGGTAGTATACAGCAGCCCCAGTGCTGTATACAGCAGCAGCCCCAGGGCTGTATACAGCAGCAGCCCCAGGGCTGTATACAGCAGAAGCCCCAGGGCTGTATACAGCAGCAGCCCCAGGGCTGTATACAGCCGCAGCCCCAGGGCTGTATACAGCCGCAGCCCCAGGGCTGTATACAGCCGCAGCCCCGGAGGTATACAGGCCCCCCCCATCAAGCTCCAGGGCCCCCCCCCTTGAGCGGCGTCCTGTAAAGGAATATCATACTTGCCAGTCTCCTGTCGCGCCATCCGCAGCTGCTGACACACGCGATCCCGGGCTTCATTCAGCGTCTTCCGGATTCCGACTTCCTGTAGTCGCGGGCAATGACGTCATTGCCCGCGACTAAAGGAATGCGGAAGATGCTGAATGAAGCCCGGGCTCGCGTGTGTCGGCAGCTCCGCGACAGGAGACTGGCAAGTATGATATTCCTTTACAGGACGCCGCTCAAGGGGGGGGGCCCTGGAGCTTGATGGGGGGGGCCTGTATACCTCCGGGGCTGCGGCTGTATATATACATATACTCGCGTATAAGCCGAGGGGGGACTTTTCAGCCCAAATTTTGGGCTGAAAAAGTCGGCTTATACCCGAGTATATACGGTAATTGGACAAATAAACATAACCCAAACAAAATATTTTTATTTTCAATATTTTGTTGCGAATCCTTTGGAGGCAATCACTGCCTTAAAGGGAACCAACCACCTCAGATGACGACTATAAGCAGTTAATACATGTCCCTGCACCCTACCTACACCATTCCACCTATGTTTTTGCTAAGAATATTGATAAATGCAAACCGAAATATACACTTTGTAAACTTACATGCCTGCGTATTTCTGGGCGTCTCCCTGTGTGTGCTGGGACTTGTGGGCTGTGCTCATCATGCCTGCTCTCCCCCTCCCTTATGCACGCCCCCTCTCAGCCTGCTATACTGTGTGAGGCTGATTGCGTCATAAAGGGACGGGGCTACCGGGATGCCGCGATTTAGCCCCGCCCCTTTATGACGAGATCAGTCTCACACAGTATAGCAGGCTGAGAGGGGGCGTGCATAAGGGAGGGGGAGAGCAGGCATGATGAGCACAGCACACAAGTCCCAGCACACACAGGGAGACGCCCTCAAGTACGCAGGAATGTAAGTTTACAAAGTGTATATTTCGGTTTGCATTTATCAATATTCTTAGCAAAAACATAGCTGGAACGGTGTAGGTAGGGTGCAGGGACATGTATTAACTGCTTATAGTCGTCATCTGAGGTGGTTGGTTCCCTTTAAGTCTGGAACCCATGGACATCACCAAACGCTGGGTTTCCTCCTTCTTAATGCTTTGCCAGGCCTTTACAGCCGCAGCCTTCAGGTCTTGCTTGTTTGTGGGTCTTTCCGTCTTAAGTCTGGATTTGAGCAAGTGAAATGCATGCTCAATTGGGTTAAGATCTGGTGATTGACTTGGCCATTGCAGAATGTTCCACTTTTTTGCACTCATGAACTCCTGGGTAGCTTTGGCTGTATGCTTGGGGTCATTGTCCATCTGTACTATGAAGCGCCGTCCAATCAACTTTGCAGCATTTGGCTGAATCTGGGCTGAAAGTATATCCCGGTACACTTCAGAATTCATCCGGCTACTCTTGTCTGCTGTTATGTCATCAATAAACACAAGTGACCCAGTGCCATTGAAAGCCATGCATGCCCATGCCATCACGTTGCCTCCACCATGTTTTACAGAGGATGTGGTGTGCCTTGGATCATGTGCCGTTCCCTTTCTTCTCCAAACTTTTTTCTTCCCATCATTCTGGTACAGGTTGATCTTTGTCTCATCTGTCCATAGAATACTTTCCCAGAACTGAGCTGGCTTCTTGAGGTGTTTTTCAGCAAATTTAACTCTGGCCTGTCTATTTTTGGAATTGATGAATGGTTTGCATCTAGATGTGAACCCTTTGTATTTACTGTCATGGAGTCTTCTCTTTACTGTTGACTTAGAGACAGATAAACCTACTTCACTGAGAGTGTTCTGGACTTCAGTTGATGTTGTGAACGGGTTCTTCTTCACCAAATAAAGTATGCGGCGATCATCCACCACTGTTGTCATCCGTGGACGCCCAGGCCTTTTAGAGTTCCCAAGCTCACCAGTCAATTCCTTTTTTCTCAGAATGTACCCAACTGTTGATTTTGCTACTCCAAGCATGTCTGCTATCTCTCTGATGGATTTTTTCTTTTTTTTTCAGCCTCAGGATGTTCTGCTTCACCTCAATTGAGAGTTCCTTTGACCGCATGTTGTCTGGTCACAGCAACAGCTTCCAAATGCAAAACCACACACCTGGAATCCACCCCTGACCTTTTAACTACTTCATTGATTACAGGTTAACGAGGGAGACGCCTTCAGAGTTAATTGCAGCCCTTAGAGTCCATTGTCCAATTACTTTTGGTCCCTTGAAAAAGAGGAGGCTATGCATTACAGAGCTATGATTCCTAAACCCTTTCTCCGATTTGGATGTGGAAACTCTCATATTGCAGCTGGGAGTGTGCACTCTCAGCCCATATTATATATATAATTGTATTTCTGAACATGTTTTTGTAAACAGCTAAAATAACAAAACTTGTGTCACTGTCCAAATATTTCTGGCCCTAACTGTATATATATATATATATATATAATATAGTGGCCTCCACACCACACACGCCTAGGGGACTGCTTGGCCGCTCATTAGGCTCATGAACTGATTGGTCTCATAAACTGGGCGAACAACCGGGTCTTGAGGTAAAACAAAGTCCAGCAGTTTATTCACAGGCCTCATAAACTGCATACAGTACATAACGGTGTCTCTCCAGACAGTCCCAATGGCCAGGATGACACACACAGCAAGTCCCGGTTAGTCCATAATAGAGTTGACTGACCTTAGTCCATAAGAGTGATCACTAACTTAGTCCATAATGAGGAGATGCTGGCTCTGCAGGATCACACTGCTCAGACCAGCTTCAAGCTCCCTGAGTCTGGGTTGATCCAGGCTTTCCTTAGATGTCCTCACCTATTTTGGGCTCTAGAACCATGTCCTTCTAGTCACAAGGCTCCTATACATCTCGTGGTTTAGGACCTTTTCTGACCTCACAGCCCGTGTGACTAAGAGGGAGTCTGCTTATCTGTGTTCTGTCACACCCACAGGAGGATCCAGGCTAGACAGCCACTCCCCTGGCTTCCAACCTGCAGCCCCAACACATCTAATGCCGTACCAGAGCCCTGGAACTGCAAGTCCCAGCACCAACACCTGTGGGGCAGTCAACCGCTGCACCACATATTCCCCCCCTCATGTTCAAACCAGCAGGATTGAACAAACGAAACCCAGGGGCAGCACAACCCACAGCCACACAGGAGCTCATCACCTGTTGGGCATACCTCTCAGCTCCCGGTACAGGATATAGCCACCGTAGTCCCTCCTTCAAGGACATACCACCCGTCAGCGTCACTGACTTTGTCTTGGTGCGGTCCTCACCATCGGACCTGGACATGTCACTCGTCGGAGTCGACTGTACGTCAGGCCCACCCTGCCTCCAGCAGTCAATACTGTAGGGAGAGTCATGTGCGTCGGCATCCACGGTCAGGCCTGACTCTGTCCTACCACGTACCCTATCAGGTCGTTTGAGTGGGCCTGTCAGACTAGAGACACTGGAGGATGGACTACCCCCACCCCGACTACATCCACTACTCTTAGGATGTCTATGGAGGTCTCCCCACTGGCGACTATCTATGTCATCCGTCACCACTGGAGACCCATTACTCCCTGTAATGCTTCTGGCTCTAGCTTCTGTCTGTCACATCGCCATCGGACTCGGTGGCCGGTGTTCCTGCCTCGGCCGCTGGGAGGAGCCGGATTCCCTCGTCTGGTGGTGCTGGTGATAGGAAGGCCTTGTCCTCATATGGACCTGCTCCAGCGACGTCTGCCTCTGTCGCTGAGCGCCGCTGTGTTTCCCCTCTGGGTGGTGTTGGTCACAGAAGAGCGGGCCCTGCAGAGGTGTCCGTTAGGCGCAGCCTGCGTTCTTCTGTCAGAGGTGGGCTGGGTGGAGCCAGTCGTGCATCTCCATCTGGCCTGGCTCTAGGGGCGGTTCGGATGAGGTCATCAGGCTGTGAGCTCCAGCCTATGGGAGGTAACCGCGCCCTTCAAATACATTGGAGCCTGTCTTGCAGGCCGCCAGATATAGTTTTGGTTCCCCAGTGATATAGTGTATGTTTAGTTTTGTCTCTGACCTTGCCTGGATTTCTGACTCTGCCTCTGCCTATTGATTTTGTACCTCAGCTGCCCTCTTGGTTTTGCCCTTGACCTTTGCCTGGATTTTTGACTCTGCTACTGCCTGATGACTTTGTACCTTAGCTGCCCTCTCGGTTTTGACTCGGACTCCTGACTACGTTCTTCGCTTCCTGATTTTTTCCTTCCTAGATGACCTCCCTGCTCTGCTGCTCCCATAGGCAGCTACCCCCTGGGCTCCGCTATAATTCCAGATCCCTGTATAGGGGTTAAGGGTCTCGGGGTTTCTCGGGGTGCTGCCTTACCAGCAGCTCAGCCTTACAGCGGACGGTCGTCACACTGTCGTGGTTAATCTGGTGTTCGGAGGTCTCTTTCGTGGCCGAGTGCCACCATTCCCAGATAGCTGTCACTTTCCGGGGCTCACATGTCGCTGCCTCTCAGCTCTCCGTCTTGCAAGCTTCAGCCTTTCCACTTCTCGCAGGTGAGCCACACGGTACTCTATCAGCATCTGTAGATATCCCAGAGCGTCTTCCGTACCTCTAGCAAAGAACGACACCATGCCATCTGCTTCGGGTATCCAGTCTTGGTGATTACGTGGACAGCTGACTTTCATTACCCCGAACTTCTTCACCATGGTTTGCATGACGTTGCCTTTTCTCCCAATGAGCTTTTGTACCAGAGCATACGACACCCGGATGATCTCTTCCCGTAGAGTTGGAGCTTTCCTTACCAGCTGCAGTTGTCTGACAGTTTCTTCTGTCTTCTCCCGCACACTCCGCTTTGTGCGAATACATCGCCAGTGTATGTCGCTCAGAAGTGCTACCTTCTTTGCTGTGCCTTCTGTTGTGGATAGGACCACCAGCTGTTTAACTTCTGGGGCCAAGTACACCGTACAGGCTCCCACGGCCTTCTTAAAGTCTTGGTGCACGCCTTCCCAGGAGCATTCTTCTCTCAGGTCTTCGGGTACCTCCACGAGACACTTGTAGAGAGACGATTCGGTCTTACTGCAAGTTCCTACAGGCTCACCCAGCTTAAATCTAAGGTCCGACCGGTTTCCGGCTTCTTCAGTGCGTTCGCCCAGGAGGAACACTGGACGCCCTACCTTCTCCAAGGTGACTTCGTTCCTCGTCTGGTATACTGCCAGACTACTTTTGAGCTCTGCGATTTCGTCCTCTAGCTCCGCTACTCGCATCTCAGCAGATCACCTTCGCATCTATTCTGGCTCCTTTACACGCAGCTACAGGTGACAGGTTTTCCACAGGTAACTTACTGGCTGCAGTGAAATCATGGAGACATAGTTCCATTTGTACACAGCACCAAGATAGAACTATGTCTCCATGATTTCACTGCAACCAGTAAGTTACCTGTGGAAAACCTGTCACCTGTAGCTGCGTGTAAAGGGGCCATTCCTGCATTAACTGCTCCCCTTCTACGAGACTTCTCGTACTCTTCTCCGTCTCCAGAGCATCCACTCGAGACTCAACAGCTTGTCTCCACAGCTTCTCCTCCTTTAAGTGGGTCTGGAGCATCTCCCTGAGATCCCTTATCTCGGCTCCGATATCCACCGGACCAAGCAAGCCCACCACATCCGAGAATATATTCACTTCGCCTCTTTCTCTTCTAGCGGCTTCTTTGACTTCTACACTCATCACCCCCTCTTGGGGTCCGGTAGCACCCCTGGCACCGTCGGCCACATCTTCTTGTGCCTGTCCAGGGAGCTCCGGTTCTTCATTTGTGACCTCGGCCACGTCATACACTTCCTGGGCATTGGCAGCCCCATCTTCCGCCCTCTCCTGGGAATCAACAATATCTTCAGAGGTCTCTGGAACTACCCCCTCTTCACTCCCCAGGTCCTGTCGTCTACTCTCTTGGACCTAGCACTGTCCATTTCTGTGAGGTGACCTGCAGACTAACCACCGGTTACCTGTGCAGGCCTTTGAGACCACGCCCCTTCCATCGTTTTGGCTGGTTCCTTCTTCTCGTCCTCTGTGCAGGCTGTCACTACACCAGAGACTCCGATGGGCAACATCACCCCCGCTTCCTTCTGGATGTCTTCCGAATCTGAGAGAGAATGCAGTCCGGTAACAGATGCACAAGATGTGTTCTCTACTGTTATCACGCTTTCAGACGGAGCAACAGGCACAGTTTTTTTTTCCCTTTTCCTTTCCGGCGATGGGAGGGTCTTAGGCTTGGCCCCTCCTTACTACACTCTTTGTCGGTCATCCCTGAGTTACAGTCGCCCTGGGAGTCATAGGCACTCTCCCTGGTCTCGTACATCAACACGTCACTAGCTAACTTGGGGCCACCTCTCTTTTCTGGGGTTACTCCTGCTGTAACAGTCACCGGGTCGTGTCTTTCTGGGTCTGTCATGGCTCTACATTGGGGTTTCCCACAGGGTTCGTTGGTCGCCCCTACCTGTGGACTGTCACCCTTATGAGGTACTGACAAGGTATCACATACGTATAAGTCACAGGTAACTTCTGTCGGGCCCCACGGGACTGGGGTACTCGGTGCCGGACCGGACGGTAGTGGGGATGTCACAGGTGGCTTGGTCCGGACTGTGTCCCTTGCTCGGCAAATAAAGGGGAATATTTACAAGGGAAATGTCACGGGTGACGCCACCCACTTGGTGCGGCCAGTGATGGGGCCGCCGCTGCTGCAGAACCTCCGGGGGTGATGGAATGGCAGCGGAGATGGTGTAGTTCCAGTGGGGAGAACTTTATCCCCCGGGGCAGTAAGGGTTAAGTATCTGGTGCAGGTTGTAACACACTTACTTTGCAGGCTGCAGGGATCTTTCCACTCCTGGCTGGTGCTGACAGGCTGGATCTGTAGGGAGGAACGGTCTGCAGGTAGAGACTGACAAGAGAGGCAATTCAGGGTTTCCAAAGCTTTACTTGTTGTTCTCTCTCAGCAAGTTACAAGTCATTTGCAGTTGGTACACAGTTCAAGTACACGGGTTCGGTCTAATTCTGCAGCCAGGCCTATCTCTCCTTGTGACCCCTCACACAGTCTGTTAGTGTCCCTTTCCGGGCTGTTGCATTCTCTTTCTCTATGTTGTGCGACACTGGACAGTATGGCGGTGACTCGGGCTTCTGTGAGTCCTAGTATGTCACTGAGCTGCCTGTCCTTTGGGTTAGGGATCCCAATCTGAAACTCAGACCCCTCGTCGTATTGTCTGGGGATGCCGGGTGAACTACGGTCCCCTTTAGAGCCGACACTCTACTTTAGCCCAGCCTCCAGTAATCCTCAGCACTAGGATACCAGGCTCCTTCTCTCTCTGTTCCTTTCTGTATATAGGAGGGCTTCTCCGGCTACAGTTAGTTGCTTTAGCTGTAGTTCTAGGGCCCCGGGTTACACCGTCCCTCTCGGCTCTCTCACACTCCTGGTGGCTTCAGCGTCGGACGGGCTTTCCCCCCCATCTGGCTCGCACTGGCTCAGTACGGGTCTGCACTCCTCGGCCTTGCACTTGCAGGACGTGTGGCTCTCTCCTGCTCAGCTTCAGCTCAACCTGCTGCTGTTTCTCGCCTGCTTCTGGTCTTTTCATCTCAGCACCATGGCTTACTGTTGGTCTTTACAGCTCAGCCTACTGTGGCCTACTGAACTCCTTCACTCCTCCCCCTCTCTATATACTGTCAGTCACCTGACCTTCTGGTGTGCCCAACCCACTCCTCTGATCCACCACCCCTCCGATCTCATATAGTCTCTAATCTCAGGGCTGGATGTAACCTCTTCTGACACGTGGGTTGTGTGGGCTGTGAGGGTGTTAGTGTTTAACAATGTCCTACCTGCCTGGCTGCAGTTCCCTTTGTGGCCTCCTGGACGCAGGGGCGCCACACTTCTTTAGCCTCCTGCTGTGACAGCGCCCCCTTAGGACCGTTTGGGCTCTGGCCGTAACCGCCCGACCCGAACCCTTGTTCCCACAAACCAGAAAACAATTTGGAGTCCCGGCCTATTATGACAGGACACACTAAGCCTGGGACTACACCCACATCATGGCTGGCAATGACCTTGGTTGTCTCAATAACCACTCTCGACATCGGGTACTTGACAGTGCACCCATGAAGGCAGGTGACTCCAATTGTTTTACCGGGCATCAGGTAAACGTCAGGCGTGGCCCTCACTAGGGTCACCCGGTTCCCAGAATCTACCAGTCCCGTCACGGGTACCGCATTGACTTCCACGGGACACATGCGAGGGACCTCCCCGGGTAGATAGTCTACCTGACAAACTGGACACCTATAGTAGCCTTGTCCGAATGAACAGTCTCTCTGCACCACCCCTATTTCACTGGGATGCTGCACCCCCTTTTGGACTTTGGGATGTTCCGCCCCTTTTTGGGCCACTACCATTTCTTGGGACTCCACCCCTGTTGGGCCATTATACCCTTCACAGAATCCGCCCCCTTTTGGGACTCCACCCGCTTTATGGATACCGCCCCCTTTCAGCCGATTACCCAGTCTATAGGGGATATACTCCGGGGATACCCCACAACAGTCAAATAACTCAGTTTACAGCGCGTCCTTGTCTCTCCAGGGGCAATGGCTCCGCACACCGCGACAGATCCGAGCCGCAGACAACCGGAATTGAGTGCGACGTTTGTGGTCTTCGGGAGCCCACCGGGCCTCCAGCCGGATGCTCGGGTGCGATGTCTTCGTGACCCCACTGAGTCACCGGACAGATGCTGGGGTGCGACGACTTCGTGACTCCACCAAGTCACTGCAAAACGTGCTTGGGTGCGATGTGCAGTTGCCTGTAGCAACCAATGTCCATAAGAGGGCACCTGTACCATTAGCAACCATGCTCTGATGCCCCACCGGGTCGAGTTGCCCGCAGGATCCAGGTTAGACAGCCACTCCCCTGGCTTCCAACCTGCAGCCCCAACACATCTAATGCCGTACCAGAGCCCTGGAACCGCGAGTCCCAGCACCAACACCTGTGGGGCAGTCAACCGCTGCACCACAATATATATATATATATACAGTCATATGAAAAAGTTTGGGCACCCCTCTTAATCTTACTAATTTTTTTTTGTTTAAAATAGTTTTTTTGCAACAGCTATTTCAGTGTGATATATGTAATAACTGATGGACACAGTAATATTTCAGGATTGAAATGAGGTCTATTGTACTAACCAATAATGTGAAATATGCATTATTTCAAAATTTGACAGGTGCAAAAGTATGGGCACCCTTCTGATTTTGAGCTTTGTACTTCATAGCCCAGTGTATCCAATCATGAGAAAAGCTATTTCAGGTGTCCACTTGCAAGTTGTTCTCCTAGTTGCATCTTCTCTGAGGAGTGGCATCATGGGCTCCGCAAAACAGCTCTCAAATGATCTGAAAAAAAAGATTGTTCAACATAGTTGTTCAGGGGAAGGATACAAAAAGTTGTCTCAGAGATTTAACCTGTCAGTTTCCACTGTGAGGAAGATAGTAAGGAAATGGAAGACCACAGGGACAGTTCTTGTAAAGGCCAGAAGTGGGAGGCCAACAAAAATATCAGAAAGGCAGAGAAGAAGAATGGTGAGAACAGTCAAGAACAATCCACAGACCACCCCAAAGACCTGCAGCATCATCTTACTGCAGATGGTGTCACTGTGCATCGGTCAGAAGCCGCTTCTGCATGCATGCCACAAACAGCACATTTGGTCAAGCCAGTTTCATTTTGGAAGAAGGTCCTGTGGACTGATGAAACAAAGATTGAGTTGTTTGGTCATACAACAAGGCGTTATGCATGGCGCCACAAAAACACAGCATTCCAAGAAAAACACTTGCAACCCACTGTCAAATTTGGGGGAGGGTCCATCATGCTTTGGGGCTGTGTGGCCAATGACGGCACCGGAAATCTTGTTAAAGTTGAGGGTCGCATGGATTCCACTTAGTATCAGCAGATTCTTGAGAATAATGTTCAAGAATCAGTGTCAAAGTTGAAGTTACGCCGGTGATGGATCTTTCAGCAAGACAATGATCCAAAACACCGCTCCAAATCCACTCAGGCATTCATGCAGAGGAACAATTACAATGTTCTGGAATGGCCATCCCAGTCCCTAGACCTGAATATCATTGAATATCTGTGGGTTGTTTTGAAGCGGGCTGTCCATGCTCGGCAACCATCAAACTTAACTGAACTGGAATTGTTTTGTAAAGAGGAATGGTCAAAAATCCCTTCATCCAGGATCCAGGAACTCATTAACAGCTACAGGAAGCGACTAGAGGCTGTTATGTTTGCAAAAGGTGGATCTACTAAATATTAATGTCACTTTTCTGTTGAGGTGCCCATACTTTTGCACCTGTCAATTTTTGAAATAATGCATATTTCACATTTTCGGTTAGTACAATAAACACCATTTCAATCCTGAAATATTACTGTGTCCATCAGTTATTGCATACATCACACTGAAATAGCTGTTGCAAAAAAACAATTTTAAACAAAAAAAAATGAGTAAGATTAAGAGGGGTGCCCAAACTCTTTCATATGTCTGTACACACACACAATATATATATATATATTTATTGTTTAATTGTCTACAGAGCCACATTTTTAACATAGCATTAAGAGCTCATAGTTACGTGGTGGAGGAACTAATTAATAATATTAATACAAATAGAGTAAATCACTTCTATAATTGAGACCGTGTGGAAAAAGAGCATCCAGCCGCAATAGCCACAGTTTTTCTCTCTCATGTAGAACTTTTTCCCAATTGCTGCCACGATAAGGACGGGATACTTTCTCAATCCCTCTTATTTTTAGTGACCGTAAGTCACCAGGATGGATCTCTTTAAAGTGTTTAGATAGACCAGAGATCCTCGATCTTATCGTTCAGGATCTTATTGTTCTGGAGGCGGGGAGGACACCAGCAACAGCGATGACTCATTACTGAGTCCCTCCGGACTCCTTCTCTGTACACTTTATAAAGTCTTTTAAACAGCTTACGGGGGGGGGGGGCTAGAATGGGGGACTCCTTCCCTGAATGCAGCAGACACGCTGCATTCAGTGCTGCACTCAGTTAACATAGCATCAGGTGGGTGACAGGTCCTCTTGAAACCGCTCAGTTGCCCCGCCCAGTCACGTTGATTAAGGTCCTGCCTCCATTGGAGGTGGACGCCTTGCATCGCGGGACACTCGTCGGAGAGATGAGCATTTTTTTTATTTTTAACGATTGCTTTCTTTCCCTTTTGCAATGTATGTAGATACATTACGAAAGTGAAAGTGCAGTTCCCAGTCCTTTCTGTGTCCGGATCCCTCAAAATGCCGGATCCGGACCCAGAAATGGCATCTGGAGTTACACATCTGGTCCTGTCTGTTCCTGTCTGTGTGGTCCTGCAAAAAACAGGATCCCCAAAGGACAGGAAAAAACGTGATGTGAAGGGGGCCTTAAGTGGGGTGGGGGGAACCTGTGTGTTAAATTTAACAATTGTTGTGGCTGTCCCTTGCACAAGCAATGGGGTGTGAACTGCAAACAATACCCACATATCCACTGCACCAACCGCACAGTTGAGAAATAATGCTGTCAATCACACAGCTATACTGGAAAATCTGCACATTAGGGATCTAGTACACCAGTTGTATTTCAGTAACTAGTAGTGGCTCTCCATATAGTATAATACAGCCTCATAGCCCCTCCATATAATATAATACAGCCTCACAACCCTCCATATAGTATAATGCAGCCTCACTTACAGGGCCGTATTTGCAGTTCCTGCCGCCCTAGGCACTGTTAGCGATGGCGCCCCCCCCTCCCCGTCATGGACCTCCCTGTCGCGGCCCCGCCCCCACATCCTCCCTGTCTCCCCAAATTTCATGTAGCTTCTCCCCCCATACTTGCAGCTTCTCCCCCCACATTCGATGTAGCACATGTACAAGGTTTGTAGGTTTGTCCAACCACACTACAGAGACATACTGATAGAATGTTTACATTGTGAGCCCCAATGGGGACAGTGTTGATGATGTATGTAAAGTGCTGTGGCATTCATAGTGTAATATAAGTGCAAAGATATTATTCTTAATATTATGTCACAATACCGAGATCTGAGGATCTTCTATTTCGAGGTCAGGGGCTCTCTGATGCCATGACGCTTCCTGTCTCGCTTTCTTCCCCTTGATCCTGTAGTGCGGTGGACAAGAGGGCATTAACTGGTTAACAACATGAAGTATGGTGTGTACTAAATGAGCCATAAACCTTCCTCATACTATGTCCAGCAGACATTGTAGGACTATATGCGTGATCTTATATTGCACTCTGACCAACGTTATTCGATGTCTGAGAGCAGATTATCAAGTGTCAGACGATTTTTTTCTCAGCCAGATTCTGGATGAGAAAAAGGTTGCAACATGCTGCGACAGTCTGCGATTCCCGAATGAGACTCACCAATGCAAGTCTACAGGTCCGACAAAATCACAGACCGCACACTGACAGCACACGGACCATCCGAGAGGCATCAGTTTTTTTCACGGATACATTATCATTTTGGAGCTCAGAACACTGTAATATGTTCCTGTAAATGATTCTACACTAATAGCTGCTGAGAAAAAAAACAGATTGCACACGGATGTGATCTGAGAATCTGAGAGAAATGTCAGACACTCGCATAGCAGTTGCATACCAAACGGAGCCAAAAACAGATGACTGTACCCAATTTATTATATATTTTAGGAGTTGGAGTTGGTCCATTTTCTACTGACTCCAACTCCACCAAAACAGCACAGAGGGATACACCAAGGCCCAGAGTAACCCCTCCACTGCCAGGTACCACACAGAGGGGTACACTGAGCCCCAGAGTAACCCCACCACTGCCAGGTACATGACACAGAGGGGTACACCAACTTAGCACATCCCAGCCCCCCCCATCTCCCATGCACATCCCAGCACCACACCCTGCCTGCCATGCACATCCCAGCACCACCCGCAATCTCCCATGCACATCCCAGCACTACCCGCAATCTTCCATGCACATCCCAGCACCACCTGCCATCTCCCGTGCACATCCCAGCACCACCCGCCATCTCCCATGCACATCCCAGCACTCCCCCTGCCATGCACACATCCTAGCACCGCCGTCTCCCATGCACATCCATCCCAGCACCCTTTGTCTCCCATGCACATCCCAACACCCCCTATCTCCCATGCACATTCCAACACCCCCGTCTCCCATGCACATCCATCCCAGCACCCCCCGTCTCCCATGCACATCCATCCCAGCACCCCCTGTGTCCCATGCACATCCCAGCACTCCCCCTGCCATGCACAGATATCCCAGCATTCCCCTGTCTCCCATGCACATCCAACCATCCCAGCACCCTTCATCTCCCATGCACATCCCAGCACTCCCCCTGCCATGCACATCCAAGCACTCCCCATGTCCCCCATGCACATCCGATCCCAGCACCTTATCTCCCATCCACAACCTTCCCTGCAACCCCTCCTCTGCCTGCCATGCACATCCCAGCATCCCTCCCACCATGCACATCCATCCCAGCACCCCCCTCCTCCCTGCCTGCCATGCACATCCCATCACCCCCTCTGCCTGCCATGCACATCCCATCACCCCCCTTCCTGCCATGCACATCCCATCACCCCCCTTCCTGCCTGACATCATATCCCATCACCCCCCTGCCTGCCACGCATATCTCATCACCCCCCCTGCCATGCATATCCCATCATCCCCCCTGCCTGCCATCCATATCCCATCACCCATCCCCCCCGCCTGCCATGCATATCCCATCACCCCCCCCCCGCCTGCCATGCATATCCCATCACCCCCCCTGCCATCCATATCCCATCACCCATCCCCCCCCGCCTGCCATGCATATCCCATCACCCCCCCTGCCATGCATATCCCATCATCCCATCACCCCCCCCGCCTGCCATGCATATCCCATCATCCCCCCGCCTGCCATGCATATCCCATCACCCCCCCACCTGCCATGCATATCCCATCACCCCCCCCTGCCATGCATATCTCATCACCCCCCACCTGCCATGCATATCCCATCACTCCCCCCCGCCTGCCATGCATATCCCATCACTCCCCCCTGCCTGCCATGCATATCCCATCACTCCCCCCTGCCTGCCATGCACATTCTATCACCCTCCCCATGCACTGTGATGCACATCCCAGGACTCCCCTGGGCCCTGCCATGTGCATCTCACAGTGCACCTCACAGTGCACACAGTGCCCAGGGATTGCATCCCTGCAGGGCCGCACTGTGCACATCATCCCTGGACCCTGCCTCACTTGCCTGTGCTGCACTGTGCACAGCACAGCAGCACAGACATCCACATACCCCGCCGATGCGATGAGCTGCCTGGTCCTCCGCGGTCCTCCTCTCAGCAGTGCTTCCCTCGCTCCAGCGCTGACAGAGAGCCCCCTGGAGACGCTGCACAAGAGCCCCCTGGAGACGCTGCCCAAGAGCCCCCTGGAGACAGGCCGCCCCACCACCTCCTCCTAGGGCCACACGTCAGCCCCCTCCTGACTGGGAGCGCTGTTTCCATGGTGACTGTAGTAATGGCGCCTCCGCCGGTGTCTCCACTATAATCGGATGAGGCCGCGCTGACAGTGCAGGACCTTCCTGAGCTGAGAGCCCCGCAGGCCGCAGCAGCCGGAAGACTGAGGTGGGTGGGCGGCAGACGGAGGTGGGCGGAGCCTATCCCTCCCATCCCGGACCAAAGGAAAAAAAATAAAATAAAAAAAATAAATAAAAAACCTTGCTCAGATGCCGCCCTAGCCGCATTCTGGCGCCCTAGGCACGTGCCTACGGGTGCCTAGTGGTAAATACGGCCCTGCTCACATCCCTCCATATAGTATAATGCAGCCTCATAGTCCTCCTTATAGTACAATGCAGCCTCATAGCTCTTCATATAGTATAACGCAGCCTCATAGCCCCTCCATATAGTATAATACAGCCTCACAATCCTCCATATAGTATAATGCAGCCTCACATCCCTCCATATAGTACAATGCAGCCTCATAGCTCTTCATATAGTATAATGCAGCCTCATAGCCCTCTATAGAGTATAATGCAGGCTCAGTTCTCCATAAAGTACAGCCTCAAAACTCTCCACATAGAGAAGCCTTATAGTGCAACCTCATAACTCTCCATATAGTGCAGCCTCATAGTTCTCCATATAGTGCAGCCTTTTATATTCAGCCTTATAACTCTCCATATAGTGCAGCCGCACATAGTGCAGCCTTTTATATGCAGCCTCATAACTCTTCATATAGTGCAGCCTCATAGCCTCTTCATATAGTATCATGCACCCCCTCTTCCTCCTCCCATAGCCCTCTGGCCACCTTGCATTCACTTATTCCTTCGCTGCTCCATTGTCCTTATAAAAACTGAAGAGAAGACTCAGGAGGAGGTGAGAGGAGGCGGCACCAGCCTGCTAAATGTGTTCCACAGTGGAACACAGATGTAAACAGGCAGTGGTAAGAGGAATTGAGGGGAGGGGTGGCAGCAGTAGGAAGTAGGAGGCTCCCCTCTCCACCCCTCCCCACTTCTCCCTGACACACGGGCCCCATAGCTGTGTGCAGTGCGGCCCATCTATGTAAAGCGAGCACTCAGAGCAGGGATCGGGTACATCCGGGTCCCATCGCAGCCACAACCCCTGCGACCGCGATCCTTAAATCCCTGTTTGTACCCCATGAACTTTTCCCCATTTTTTCACTTCTCACCCACAGACTTAAAGTGTAACCGTTGTTTAAATGTTTATTTAATAGTAATGTAGAGCAAGTGAATATAATCAACTTTCAAATATACTTTATGAATGAAATCAGGAAGGAAACCTATAGAATAGAATCAGCCTACTGAGGACATCTTGTGGAAGTTTTTTTTAAAGGTTTCCTTCCAGATTTCATTAATGAAGTATATTTGAAAGTTGTTTATAATCACTTGCTCTACATCACTATTAAATACAAATTTAAACGGCCATTATGCTTTAAATGTATTTTAGTGGGATTATGGTTAAATAACAAGAAAGTAGCAATAATTTGTGAAGTAGCAAGAAAATGATACATGGTTTCCAAAATATTTTACAGAATATAAATCTGAAAATTGTAATGTGCTTTTGTATTCAGTCCCTTGTAGTTTGATATTCCTAAATAAAATCCTGAGTGGCCAATTACTTCTAGAAGTTACTAATTTAGTAAATTGAGTCCATTTGTGTATACCGTAATTTATTCTCAGTATAACTATAGCTACGAGAAGGACTCAGAAATGTTAAGGTTTTTGTCCCTGGTTTGGCTTCTGTTCCACATCAGGTTTTGCAAGTAGTTTTGGCCTATTTAAGGGCTTCTAAAACTTATACCTACTGTATGCCCTGGTATTCATGGAGACTAACTCTGTATGAGTGAGTTTTGAGGGACTGAGCTAGTGTTGATTTGTTATGTTTCCATTGAATTCTGGAGTCCTGTCTGTGACTACTTGCTTTGGGTCCTTGCACCTTCTGTCTCGTGTTTGTCTTTGGTTTGGTGCATCATTTGAGGTTGTCAGACTTTCGCTTATGCCTGAGTTATCTGCCTTCTGCCTGTGGTCAGTAATGCTGCTGCTGAAACCAGCCCATACATTCTATCATACTAGAATGTATGGGCTGATTGCAGATTACTCAAACAGCCAATCACAGACACCCATTGTGTGTGAGAGCATTTGTGATTGGCTGTTGGGCCCCTCACACATATAGTAGTGTAATAATAAATAATAATAAAAAGATGACGTAGCGCTCCGAAGTATTTTTGATTCTCAGCACAGAAAGTGGACAGCTACGGGCTGCCATCCCCAGCTGCCTGGCTTTACCTTGGCTAGCAATCAAACTACAGGGAAGCCCATTTTTTTTTATTTAAATAAATAATTTAAAAAAAATGTGGCTCTCACTGTATTTTGATCACCAGCCTGGTAAAACCAGGCAGCTGGGGGCTGGGATTCTCAGCATGGTATGGCCCAAGCGTTCTGTGCCCCCACACTGAACACCGCAGCCCGCAGCCACCACTGGAAAAGGTGCATTCATTGTAGGGTCATTTCCAGGCACTTTACCTGGCTCTTCCAGCAGCCCTGGTGGGGGGGTGGCATGCTGGGTAATAACAGGGTTAATACCAGCTTTGTATTGTCAGCTGGTACTAAGCCCAAAATTCATGATATCAGGCCAAATTAGACTCAGCCACCATGAATTTCTGGTAAACATTAAAAAAAACACAACACAGAGAAATAATGTTATTGGAAATAAAACACAGAAAACATTTAGGGACTCCATCTTTATTAGGGAAAAAAACACCTCCCTCCCATGTAATCCAGGTCTTCTTATCTTCACCTATGCTACATCTTTGCCAGCAGACAAACACGTCTGCTAGCAAAGAGAGCAGGCAAAGAATGACAGAAGAGTGCTGTGTGTGTAATAAGCTGAAACCAGCCCATACAATCTACCATACTAGAATGTATGTGCTGATTGCAGATTACTGCAACAGCCAAACACAGACACCAATTCTGTGTCACAGCGTCTGTGATAGGCTGTTGGAGCCAGTGAAGTGAATATCCTGGAATATAATGAATGGCCCGGCAGTAGACACGGCGGGGCAGCGGGATGCCAGGTCTCGGGCCGCGGGACCCGGTAGGTAAAATTATAATGTTTATCAATCGTGCTTTGTTTTGCAGCCGCCCCATCCCATAACTGTAAAGTCTGAGTTTGCGATTCGGACTCGAGTTTGAGTCACGTTTGGCCCCAAATTCAGACTTTACAAAAGGTCTGGGCGAGTTCGCCGATCCAGAGAATCGGCAGGTTCGCCCACCACTAGTCAAAAGGTCTCCCAATGACAAGACACCCATAACAGTTTGACAAACAGCATCACGAAAACAAAGAAGCACACCAGACAGGTCAGCAGAAGAGTAAAGCAGGGTTATAATAAAAAATAGAGCCCAAGGCCACAAGTATTACTGATACAACTGACCAGTTTGGCATGTCTCTCTATCTTTTAGATTGTTGCATGTACGAGTAAACCCTGAACGTGTATCTGTCATTGGAGCTGCAGACAGAGACCGAATCTTATCATCAATGGCTAATTTTAGTTCCCATGGTCCATGTAAGTTTGAGACCCTTCAGATTCTGTAGGTCTACTTTTTCCAGATTTTAACGCCCCTACAGTCTGCAGGCAAAGTTTCACAATCTTCCCCTTCCTATTGTTGTGTCGCGCACACCGAGGGGACTGGTTGGCAGTGAAAAACAGTGCAAACAACTGTGTGACACAAGGTCCAGCAGTTTATTCACATGCCTCATAAACTGCATATAGTGCATAACTATGTCTCTTCAGACTGTCCCAATGGCCGGGATGACACACACCGCATGTCCCAGTTAGTCCATAATAAAGAAAGCCTGGATCAACCCGGACTCTCTAAGTCGCCTCACCTATTGTGGGCTCTTAAGGGTCTGCTCTGGGTGAGAGCTAGTAGAAGGAAAAAAATGGAATAGACCTGGCGAGGATCTAAGTGTAGCAGTATTTTTCAATAAAATATTTTGTAGATAGAATATTGCTCACCTTTTTAAAGATGTAAATCGCATTTCTTAATAGAATACTGGGCTGCAGGCTTGCTGCTCGCTCCTCCAGAAAATCCAGGTACTCAGGGTGTGTCTCTGATCAGTCAGTAAAAGGTAGTAGGAACCGGTTTCAAGTTGGAGCGGCGCTTCCATACAAGTCCAGAAGTTTCTTAATTAAGAGTTTCTTTTTATTCAATTCAAATTACAGCAAGTAAAAAGGATAAAGTACATTACAGTGGAAACGCTTGTACTTTAACCTTTTTACTTGCTGTAATTTGAATTGAATAAAAATAAACACTTAATTAAGAAACTTCTGGACTTGTATGGAAGCGCCACTCCAACTTGAAACCGGTTCCTACTACCTTTCTATTGTGGGCTCTGGGACCATGTCCTTCTGGTCACAAGGCTCCTCTACATCTCATGGTGCAGGACCTCTTCTGACCTCACAGCCCAAGTAACCAAGAAGGAGTCTGCTTATATCTGATGTGTCAGGCCCACAGTAGGATCCAGGTTAGACAGCCATTCCCCTGGTTTTCAACCTGCAGCCCAACACATCTAATGCCTTATCAGAGTCGTGGAACCACAAGTCCCAGCACCGACATCTGTATGGCAGTCAACCGTTGCACCATACTATGTATAATTGCTAACTCTACTGGATATAACAGCTTCCAGCAGGAAACAGTCCTTGAAATTGAGTATTTGCCAGCAAGGATTGTTTGAAACCGTAATTGGGGCAAATAATGAATATACAGTTTTGTTTGCCACAGTTCTGCTTTTTGTAATCGCCCTTCTGCAGTAAAAATGTGGAATAATCATGCCCAAATCACCATAATATCCGGTAAGCTCACCATATAACCAAGAGCAGAACAAATCCCGGTTTGATTTCAAGATCCTTTGTATTGCAAGCTTGACAGGTTTATATAATAGCACACTTAAGTATTATTATATAAAGGAGAAAGTGACAGATCCGTGGGGATATGCAAGAGCAGAAAATGATCATACACTGGAAATAAATCATGTAGGCAGCTCTGAATAAAAACAATACGCTGTATGCTATTTTCTGCCTCTGTGTTGACCTGTAATTGTCAGAATTTTTAATTCATATGCTGTCTTAAAGGGAGCCGATCAGCAATTTTGACCCTGGAAAACAGTTAACGCCAGAGAGGGGATATGTAAGGCTACCTTCCAGCCACGGGCATTTGATAATGCAAATTTTTTGCAGCATTTCTGTATATATTAGGATTTCTATCGCGTTTTTGGTATGTCATGTTTTAAATAAAGCTACTTTGTTTTTGATCCTTTTTAACATTTGGTTTTGACAAAAACTTTGATACAATAGTAATGTGTGCTTGAGTGGTAGTTGTCTGCATGAAAATGGGGGTCCTGACTAAATGTGTGCGCCGCTGTTAACTAGGCTATACACCTTCGCAGACTGCATAAAGCCATTGTACGTGGCAGGCCAGGAACAGATGGAATAGAGATGATTGATGGAGACCACAGTCCAAAATAATTGTTGATCAACAACTTGAAGAAAAGTACATACAGGTGCATCTCAATGAATTACAATATCATCAAAAAGTTAATTTATTTCAGTCATTCAATACATAATGTGAAACACATATATTATAAAGAGTTATTACACACAGAGTGACCTATTTCATGTGTTTCTCTGTTGATGTTGATGATCATGGATTACAGCCAATGAAAACCCAAAATGTATTATCTCAGAATATTAGAATAATGAACACAAAACACCTGCAAAGGCTTACTACACATTTAAATGGTCCCTTTGTTTGGTTCAATAGGCTACAATCATAGGGAAACTGCTGACTTGACAGATGTACAGAAGGCAGTCATTGACACATTCCACAAGGTGGGTAAGCCACAAAATGTCATTGCTAGAAAAAAAAAAAAAAGGATTTTTGTGTACTCACCGTAAAATCCTTTTCTCTGAGCCATCATTGGGGGACACAGGATCATGGATTATGCTGCTATCCCTAGGAGGCTTGACACCAAGTGAATTCTGAAATAAACAGAACAGATTGTCTCCTCCCCCACAGCATACACCCCCTGGCTGGACAGGTCCAGACCAGTTTAGTGACCAAACAGTAGGAGAATAGGTATAAACAATGGAGTACAACCAAAGTTAACATGCCAAACTCAGAAATAAAGAACCAGAAAAAAAGCAACACGCAAAATGGGCAACAGGGTGGGTGCGGTGTCCCCCAATGATGGCTCAGAGAAAAGGAATTTACGATGAGTACATAAAAATCCCTTTTTCTCTTTCGCCTCATTGGGGGACACAGGACCATGGGACGTCCTAAAGTAGTCCCTGGGTGGGAAAATAAAACCCGTAACCCAAGGAATGAGACACTCCTGCACATGAAAAAGAAAACTCTTACGTGGAGAGGTGCGCCACAGCCGTCTGTAGCACACGTCTGCCAAGGCTTGCGTCCGCTTAGCCGGAGTATGAACCTTATAGTGTTTGGCGAAAGTATGTAGGCTGGACCAGGTAGCCGCCTTCACACTTGTTTTGCCAATGCCTGGTGCTGAATAGCCCAAGATGCTCCCACCGCACGAGTGGAGTGTGCTTTTAGACCGCTAGGAATGGGTACATTCCGCAGCTGATACGCTTCTTGGATGTTAGAATGTATCCACCTAGACAAGGTGGCTTTTGACACAGCCATGCCCTTTCTGGGACCTCCTGGAAGGACAAAAAGATTGTCCATCTTATGGAAGGGGGCTGTTCTTGAAACATAGTATCTAAGGGCTCTCACTAGATCCAGGGTATGCAAAGTGGTGCACTGGAGCCGGACATAAAAATGGAAGGACGATATCTTTGTTGAAGTGGAAGGAGGAGACCACCTTTGGAAGAAAAGAGGGAACTGCACGCAGTACCACCTTATCTTGATGAAAAGAAAGGAACAGCTCTTGGCATGAGAGTGCCGCCAATTCAGAAACACGATGGATGGATATGATTGCCACAAGGAAGACAACCTTCTGTTGAGCCCCAGGCTCTGGGGTACTTGGGTATCAGGCTCGGAGGGGTTCGCGGGGATGTCGGGTGGCGGTGCCCGAGCCCGTGGCCTGGGTGACACTTCAATAAAGGAGTTATGTACAAGGAAAAAAGAGAATTTTGTTTACGTACCGTAAATTCTTTTTTCTTGAATCATCAATGGGAGACCCAGACAATGGGGTTTAGGGCACTGCCCTCCGGAGGCCACACTAGGTACTACAAGAACTGTAGACACCGCCCCCTCCGCTTATAAACCCCTACCGCAGGGAACATCCTCAGTTTGGTCCATAAGCTGCGAGGAGACAACAGAAAACCACACCCGAAACCTCGGGAAGACACCGTGAACAGACGGGTCAACAACCCGGATAAACTGCCCCAACAGGGGACAGATCAGCCGTAACATACAACGGAACACTGGGTGGGTGCTGGGTCTCCCATTGATGATTCAAGAAAAAAGAATTTACGGTACGTAAACAAAATTCTCTTTTTTCTGATCATCATAATGGGAGACCCAGACAATGGGGATGTCCTAAAGCAATACCCCAGGGCGGGAAAAAGTTCCTCAAAAGACGTTTGCCTACGCGGTCCCCGTCAAAGGTGGGCAACCGCCGCCTGGAGGACCCGCCTGCCCAAACTTGCATCCGCAGAGGCATGGGCATGCACCATATAATGCTTAGAGAAGGTGTGCAGGCTAGACCAAGTGGCCGCCTGACACACCTGCAGAGCAGAGGCGCGATGTCGCAAGGCCCAGGAGGCACCGACAGCTCTTGTCGAGTGTGCCTTCAAGCCTACCGGGAGAGGCAAACCAGAAGACCGGTAAGCCTCTTGAATGGGTGCCTTGATCCATCTGGCCAAGGTAGATTTTGACGCCGCTGACCCCTTACAGCGACCTGCCGTAAGTACGAACAAAGAGTCCGAACTCCGGAAGGAGGCCGTTCTGGACACATAAATGCGTACAGCCCGTACGAGGTCCAGAGTATGGAGGTCGCGTTCAATCTGATGAACAGGAGCGGGACAAAATGATGGGAGCACAATCTCCTGGTTCAAATGAAAAGTGGAAACCACTTTTGGCAGGAATTCCGCCCGCGGGCGTAACACCACTTTGTCTTGGTGAACCACCAGAAAGGGTGACTTGCACGATAGTGCCGCCAGTTCAGAGACCCGTCTCAGGGACGTAATAGCCACCAGAAAAACCACTTTCTGTGACAAGTAAGAAAGAGAGACTTCTCTCAATGGCTCAAAAGGTGGTTTCTGCAAAGCCGCCAAGACCATGTTGAGATCCCAAGGGTCCAGAGGCCGCCTATACGGCGGAACTACTCGAGACACCCCTTGGAGAAATTGACGAACCTTTGGGAGGAGCGCCAAGCGCCTGTCGAACAATACAGACAGCGCTGATACCTGACCCTTCAGAGAACTGAGGGAAAGGCCCAACTCCAAACCTGACTGCAAAAAAGCCAATAGGGTCGGGATCGACAAGGGCCAAGGTACATGTCCCCCAGAGGAGCACCAGGCGAAAAAGACTTTCCACGTTCTGTGGTAAATCTTCCGTGACGTGGGCCGTCTAGCTCTGTTCATGGTGGAAACAACCGCAGGAGAGAAACCCCTGGATGTTAAGAGCCAGGCCTCAAGAGCCATGCAGTCAATCTGAGGGCCCTGGAATTGGGGCGGAAGAAGGGGCCCTGCGCGAGAAGATCTGCGCGGTCTGGAAGAGCCCACCGGTGTCCGCCGGACAGTTGCCACAGATCCGGATACCAGGACCTCCTCGGCCAATCCGGAGCCACTAGAATGGCTGTGTGACATTCCGTCTTGATTTTCCACAGGACCTTGGGCATCAGCGCCAGGGGCGGGAAAACATATGGCAGGCGAAAATCTGACCAACTCAGGACTAGAGCATCTGCCCCCAGAGACTGAGGGTCCCACGATCTCGCCATGTATTGTGGCACCTGATGATTCAGCCGGGAGGCCATCAGATCCACATCCGGGGTCCCCCATCTGATGCAGATGTCCCGGAAGACGTCCGGATGGAGAGACCATTCTCCGGCGTCCATCCCCTGTCGGCTCAGGTAATCTGCCTCCCAATTCTCGACACCTGGGATGTAGACTGCGGAAATCAAGCAGTTGTTGGCTTCCACCCATGATAGAATGCGGTGGACTTCCGCTAGAGCCTGTGCACTCCTGGTTCCTCCTTGGTGATTTATATAGGCGACAGTCGTCGCATTGTCGGACTGAACCCGAATTGGTTGTCCGGATAGGAACACCCGAAAGGCCAGGAGAGCCAGATAGACCGCCCTGAGCTCCAGCACGTTGATCTGCAACGTCGTCTCTGCACATGTCCAGAGACCTTGAGCTCTGTGGTGTAAAAACACCGCGCCCCAGCCCTTCAGGCTGGCGTCGGTGGTCACCACTAACCACGATGGCTTCAGGAAGGACCGTCCCTTTGATAAGTGACTCGGCTGAAGCCACCACTGCAGAGCATCCCTGGTCGGCTGGGAGAGGACCACCAGCTGATTCAGAGAGGACGTCCTCTTGTCCCACCTCTGGAGAATTTCCAGTTGCAGAGGACGGAGGCGAAACTGTGCGAAGGGCACCGCCTCTATTGCTGCCACCATGCGTCCCACCATCTTCATCAATACCCGTAGGGATGAATGAGGCGATTCGAGGAGATCGCGTACTCCTGACTGGATGGCCAGTTGTTTGGCTCGTGGTAGGGACACTAGAGCAGAGTCCGTGTGGAATTCCATGCCCAGGTACGTCAGTGACTGGGTTGGAACCAGGGTGGACTTCGGGATGTTGAGAAGCCACCCGAACTGCTCCAGAGACTGCATGGTCGCCTGCAGGCTTCGCTGACACAGGTGTTCCGATGGCGCTCTGACCAGTAGGTCGTCCAAATAAGGAATGACGGCGTGTCCCTGCGCATGCAGTAAGGCCATCATTGATGCCATCACTTTCGTGAACACCCGGGGAGCCGAGGCCAACCCGAAGGGCAGCGCCACGAATTGGAAGTGCTCCTCCCCCACCGCGAATCTCAACCATCGTTGATGAGACGGTGCAATGGGTATGTGAAGGTAAGCGTCGCGAATATCTATGGACGCCAGGAAGTCGCCCTGCGATACAGCCGCGATCACGGAGCGCAGGGATTCCATGCGGAACTTCCGAACCAACACATGGCGGTTGAACAGCTTGAGGTCCAGAACCGGGCGAAAGGAGCCGTCCTTCTTCGGGACGATAAAGAGGTTGGAGTAGAAACCCCTGAACCTCTCCCCAGTGGGCACTGGGACCACCACTCCGTCTCTGCGGAGTCCCTCCAAGACCAGATAAAAAGCCTGAGCCTTTTCTGGAGATGGGACAGACCGATGGAATCGGTGTGTGGGTTGTGACGACAGCTCTATCCTGTATCCTCTGGAGACTACGTCTCGAACCCACTGATCTTGGATGTGGAGTCGCCATTTGTCTTGAAATTGAGACAGGCGACCTCCAACCTGTGGGGAGGCAGGAAGAGAGAGCGAGTCATGCTGAGGTGGGCTTGGGAGCGGCAGCTGTTGTACCTGCCGACTTCTTCTGGCGACTCTTGGGGCGCCATTGCTGAGAGGGCTTGGCCCCACGGTCCGCACGAGCGGAAGACGCTGACGGCTGTGAGCTGGTACGAAAGGACCACTGTTTAGGGTTCCTTTTCACAGTATACCTAGGTTTAGGTCTGTTCTGTGGGATCTTGGACTCCGTAGAGTCTTTGATCAACTTGTCCAGCTCGGCACCAAACAGCCTGTCACCAGAGAAAGGAAGATTCTGCAGAATCTTCTTTGACGTGGCATCTGAGTCCCACAGACGCAGCCACAACAATCTGCGGATCGCTATCGCATTGGCCGAAGCCACAGCCGAGCGAGTGGCAGTCTCCAGGGACGCCGTCCTAGCATAATCTGCATAGGCCTTTGCCCTCTCTGTAAGTGCCAGGACTTCAGAGTTAAAACCTGCCAGGTCAGCAATCCCATCCAGACAGGATGTGATCGCCTGCAGAGTCCAGACCGCAGCAAAACTCGGGGCAAATGAAGACCCCACAGCCTCATAAGACGACTTGGCGAGTTGTTCGACCTGTCTGTCTGTCGCATCCTTCAGTGAGGAGCTATCAGAGGCAGAGAATAGGGAGCGTGCAGCAATCCTGGTCATGGAAGCGTCCACTTTCGGGGACTGCGACCACTCCTGAAGCACCTCCTGAGGAAAGGGAAAGCGGTTGTCCTTGGATTTGCGGACATAACGCCGTCCAGGGTGTACCCTGGGAGCTCTAACCACCCTTTCAAAATTAGTGTGGTCCAAAAAGGAACCACACGGTCTAGCCTCAGGTCGTAACCACTGGTAGACCTCCTTCGGGTGAACGGCTGTCTCCTGAGGGGGTAACCCGAGACGTAAGGTCTCGTTGATGGAAGACACCAGATCCTCCACCCCTTCAGCTGGTTCAGACACCGACCCGAGAGTTGAACCCCCATCATCCTCGTCACCGTCAGAGTGACGCTCCTCCTCAGAGAGGACCTGGAGCTCGGGTGAATCATCACGGCGAGCCCGCTTAAGGGGTCTCACGGTGGAAGATGGAGACACCCGGGGGTAGCTTGAAGGAGTAGCTGGAGCATCCAGTCTCCTTGTTAGTGCCTCCAGGGATTGCGACATGGAGGACAATTGGGACAACAGAGAGGCATTAATCTCGCTTTGTTTTTCCCATGGCCCTGGGATCACTTGAACCTCAGGGTAAAGCACCGGCGCTGTTGACTCAGCAGTGACAGTCCGGGCGTCTGGGCGTCCGCAATTATTGCAGGACCCCTCCACCAGTGTCCCGTTGCATGTAGCACAGACAGGTGTGGTACTGGCTGCCTTAGCAGCACCTTTCTTCCCTGAGGACATACCCACGGTAGAGGAATATCAACACAGGAGAAACTTCACCGGAAACCGGTGGCTTACCGACCGCTGCACAGCGGTGGTGAAGGGAGCGGTGTGTGTGTGGCCTCCGCGAGGAAAGAAAACCTGGTCTCCCCTGGAGTGCAGCAGAGCAGTCTCCAACGATCCCAGCAGGAAAGTGAGGGGAAAAGATGGCCGCCGCTGTAGAAGCAGAGGGCGGGGCCGAAACACGCGGGAAGCACACACACACGCCCATCCAGGTCACATGGGCCGCTCCACAGCTCTCCCGGCCGCCATTACAATAATGTAAGCGCCGGAGCCCGCAGCGCGGGAGGTATTAAACATAAATACCCGGGCTCACAGACAAAGTCTGAAGCCCACAGCCGCAGCCCCTGTGGCACACAGGGCGGTCAGCCAGGGTGACCCCAGCACAGGGTACACCGCCAGAACCGCGGACCCGAAGGCAACGCGCGGTCTGAGTGTCATAAACACATCAGTGTCAGACACTACCCCAGGCACACCGGAGACACCGGAGTATCTCAGTGCCGGTCCGGTCTGTAAGCACCATATCATGGGAGGCCTCGGACGGGGGTTCAGCACCAGTCCGGTCTGTAAGCACCATTTAGGGAGGCCTCGGACTGGGCTGGCTCTAGTCCGGTCTGTAAGCACCATTTAGGGAGGCCTCGGACAGAGCTGACTCCAGTCCGGTCTGTAAGCACCATTTAGGGAGGCCTCGGACGGAGCGGAGCTGTGCAAGGCCCCTATCTCCCACTTCTCAGAGCCCCCAGGAGGGATGGGAAGGAGCACGGCAGCGTACCGGGAGACACAGTGTGCCCAGGCACTAGGCCCTCCAGTACCTCGACCTGCATGTTCCCCGAAGGTAAACAGGGAGACTGCCGGAGGTCCCTGACTGGGACCTTCTTTACCTTGTCTTCATACGCCATCACGTAAGCTGTGAGAATGCGATGAGTGCAAGCAAAGCGTGTGGTACCTCCGAGCACACTAAGTTTAAAACTGAGGATGTTCCCTGCGGTAGGGGTTTATAAGCGGAGGGGGCGGTGTCTACAGTTCTTGTAGTACCTAGTGTGGCCTCCGGAGGGCAGTGCCCTAAACCCCATTGTCTGGGTCTCCCATTATGATGATCAGAAAAGAGTTATTGTCACGTGACGCCACCTGTAGTACCTGGTGATGGGTAACCAGCACCGCCACAGTCCTCCGGAGGGCAATGATATTACGGCAAGCATGGCAGAGTTCCTTACAAGTGGAGCTGATCCTCCGGGGCAGCGTTGCTGTAAGCAGAGAGGTCGATGATAAATGGCACAAAGACACAGAGGCAAAGTCACTCTCCGGGTACTTTACTGTAAACAGTCATCAGCATACAAGTCCACAGTTCAGCAAAAGTTGTTAAAGAAACAGGTAGCTCTACGGGTGGCTGCAAGTGGATGCCAGGTGGTATGGTGGTACCCGTGGTATGCCTTAGTTGACGAACCCGTTTCCTTTCTTCCCCGTCTAGGATGAGTCTACACCCAATTACTCCTTGAAGGTAGCCTTGAGGCTCCCCTCCTTCGAAATGAAGAAGCAGGCAGAGCGCACCATCTGTCAGTGTGCCGCAGCCAGTGAACAGCCCGCAGCAACCGGTTGACGACTTCAGAGGTGGACTCTGGCCGTTTCTTCGGATCCGGCGTTCCCGTGGTGGACTGGGGAATTTCCTGGTTTATGGTCGCTCCACGCTGGGGTTCCCCCTTTTTCTCTCGGGCTTAGACTCACGCGTCAGGCACCCTCTCTCAGGATCCCCTTTCATCTTCCCTCAGGATCAGCCTGGAGCTGTCCTGTTAGACCTTCCGACTCGCTCCACACTCCCCCTCAACTCCAACTCTCACTAACCTCTACTCCCCTAGAGGCGACTATATCTCCCTCCCAGGAGTAACCTCCCACCACTACTCTAGTGTGGGAGTGCAGGAATGGGTCCCACCCACCAGCCCAGCATCCACTTGCAGTTGGGGAAAATTACACCACTTTTACAAGTGCAATACCCCGGTGTGACACCTGACCATGTGGGGCGCCACACTTCCAGTAAAGGAAAGTGAGAGAAACCTCTTTCAGGAGGCGTGAACGCTGCATACCGAACGCAGCCAAACGCTTGCGCACTGCGTTCCCATGTTTAACATGGGAACGCATGTGCCTGCGTTTGGCTACGTTAATTTGCGTTCGGATGCGCACAATTTGTGCACCCTCCGAACGCAGCTTGTTGCATTTTTTGTGCGGTCGCGGCGCTTGTTTTATCCGCAAGTGCACAAGCCATGCATGGATCTCAATGGATCCGCAGTGTCCTCTGCATGACAGTGCAGGAGAACGCTGCGGATCTCATTGAAATCTCTCCCGGTGGCCGTTGCTGATCAGCGGCAGCCACCGGGAGATCATGCAGAGCCACAGCTGATCTCCCGCCGGTGTCAGCGGGGAGATACAGCTCATGTGACAGCTGTTTAAATCTTCCGCGCTGACACCGAATAGGTGAGGTAGGCACAGGAGATTTTAAACAGCGATCAGATGTTTCTTATCTCCCACGCTGATATCGCCCTATCTGGTGTCAGTGCGGGAGATTTAAACAGCTGTCAGATCAGCTGTATCTCCCCACTGACATCGGCGGGAGATCAGCTGTGCTGGGAGGAGGAGATCTCTGCCGCTGATCTCCTCCCGGCCGCCCCCAGAGACAGCTGATTGGCTGCCGGGGCACGATAGTAATGTGAACGCATGCAGAGATTCTCCGCTGCGTTCACATTAATATGGGCTGCGTTTGCGTCTGCATGCCATAAGCATGCAGACACAAATGCTAATGTGAAGGCAGCCTTGGTTGTTTTTTCTGCAGCAAATCCTGATGTCTTTGTCGTAAATAATGATTTCTTAGTAATTTCTTGCGTTTAACAAAGTTCTCTGACAGAAAAAGGAATGCAAAAACGCTCATGTTCATTTTTTTGAAAAACGCAAAAACTAAGCATTTTTTTTCTCTAATGGAAAATAAATGTGTGTATGACTTTTCAAGAAATGTAGGTTTTGCTGGATATGAAAAATGCTGTTTATAATTACCATATGTTTGCATAAAACCAATGTAAATACCATTTAAAAAGAAACGTGAGCATAGCCTTGCATGCAGCTGATTTTGAGGCCATGTGCACACTGCATTTCTGCTGCTTTTTTGCTGTTTCTGCACCAAAAACGCAGCACCCACATCATTGTCATTGAAGTCTGATTTTAAGTTGTGCTCATATGTGTGTTTTTAGGTGGTGCGTTTTTGCTGCAGATAATGGATGTGCTCAAAAATGATCATGTCAATTAACTAGTGCGTTTTTGTGCTGTGGTCTCCCCCCTACTGCCGTTCTAATCACCTGGAAAATCAAGCACCACAAACGCAGCAAAACTGCACCAGAAACTCTGCATTTTTGGGGCATTTATCAAAAGACAGCTGTGTTTGTCCAGCTGAAAAACGCTGAAAAAATGGTCCCGGTCATTCCGTAACGATCAGCGATCTCACACGGAGAGCTGGTCTCTGCGAAGTGTCGCACACAGCGATATCGCTGGCGTGGTCGCTGCAAAGTCACAAAACCTGTGATGTTGCGGCGATATCGTTAGCGGTCGCTATATGTAACGGGGCCTTTACTTTCTCTGACCTACATCTTAACATATGTGGTCTTAAAGGCCACTTTACACACACAGATATCTGTGTCCAACTTCTGAACAGATCTCTGGTTGCAGTGAAATCATGGACATATTGCTCCGTTTTGTACACAGCCACAAAATGGAACAATGTGTCCATGATTTCATTGCAACCAGAGATCTGTTCAGAAGTTGGACACCGATATCTGTGTGTGTAAAGTGGCCTTAAGACATGAAATTCGCTGCTTTTATACCCAGTAATATTTACCATCTGTTACCTCGGAGTCATGTAACTAGAACATTCTGGTCAAAAGGCCTCAAAAGTGAAGGTATCGCATTCCAAAATACAGTACAGACCAAAAGTTTGAACACACTTTCTCATTCAAAGAGTTTTCTTTATTTTCATGACTATGAAAATTGTAGATTCACACTGAAGGCATCAAAACTATGAATTAACACCTGTGGAATTATTTACTTAACAAAAAAGTGTGAAACAAATCAAAATGTCTTAAGGCCACTTTACACACACCAACTTATCTGTCCAACTTCTGAACTTACTGGTTGCAGTGAAATCATGGACACATTGCTCCATTTTGTGGCTGTGTACAAATGGAACAATGTGTCCATGATTTCACTGCAACCAGTAAGTTGTTCAGAAGTTGGACAGAAAAGTTGGTGTGTGTAAAGTGGCCTTAATATTTTAGGTTCTTCAAAATGGCCACCTTTTGCTTTGATTACTGCTTTGCACACTCTGGGCATTCCCTTGATGAGCTTCAAGAGGTAGTCACCAGAAATGGTCTTCACGTCACAGGTGTGCCCTGTCAAGTTTAATAGGTGGGATTTCTTGCCTTATAAATTAGGTTGGGACCATCAGTTGTGTTGTGCAGAAGTCTGGTGGATACAGTCTACTGAATAGACTTAGCTGCTTTTTTCTTGCCATAATAAAAATTCTAAGTAAACAAAAATGAGTGACCATCATTACTTTAAGAAAGTAAGGTCAGTCAGTCCGAAAAAATTGGGAAAACTTTGAAAGTGTCCCCAAGTGCAGTTGCAAAAACCATCACTGGCTACAAAGAAACTGGCTCACATGAGGACCGCCCCAGGAAAGGAAGACCAAGAGTTACCTCTGCTGTGGAGGATAAGTTCTTCCGAGTCACCAGCCTCAGAAATCGCAGGTTAACAGCAGCTCAGATTAGGGACCAGGTTAGTGCCACAGAGTTCAAGCAGCAGACACATCTCTACAACAACTGTTAAGAGGAGGCTTTATGCAGTAGGCCTTCATGGTAAAATAGCTGCTAGGAAACCATTGCTAAGGATAGGCAACAAGCAGAAGAGACTTGTTTGGGCTAAAGAACACAAGGAATGGACATGAGGCCAGTGGAAATCTGTGCTTTGGTCTACTGAGTCCAAATTTGAGATCTTTGGTTCCAACCACTGTGTCTTTGTGCGACGCAGAAAAGGTGAACAAATGGCCTCTACATGCCTGGTTCCCACAGTGAAACATGGAGGAGGAGGTGTGGGGGTGCTTTGCTGGTGACACTGTTGGGGATTTATTCAAAGTTGAAGGCTTACTGAATCAGCATGGCAACCACAGCATCTTGCAGCGGCATGCTATTCCATCCGGTTTGCGTTTAGTTGGACCATCATTTATTTTTCAACAGGACAATGACTCCAAACATACCTCCAGGCTGTGTAAGGGCTATTTGACCAAGGAGGAGAGTGATGGGGTGCTACGCCAGATGACCTGGCCTCCGCAATCACCAGATCTGAACCTAATCGAGATGGTTTCGGGTGAGCTGGCCCGCAGAGTGAAGGCAAAAGGGCCAACAGGTGCTAAGCATCTTTGGGAAGTCCTTCAAGACTGTTATAAGACCATTTCCAGTGACTACCTCTTGAAGCTCATCTAGAGAATGCCAAGAGTGTGCAACGCAGTAATCAAAGCAAAATGTAGCTACTTTGAAGAACCTAGAATATAAGACATATTTGCAGTTGTTTCACACTTTTTTGTTAAGTAAATACCGTATATACTCGTGTATAAGCCGACCCGTGTATAAGCCGACCCCCCTACTTTTGCCCCCAAAATCTGGGAAAACCTATTGACTCGTGCATAAGCCAAGGGTGGACCCCAGCACAGGTATACAGCCCCCAGCAGTGTGGTATACAGGCCTCCCCAGTGGTAGTATACAGCCCCCAGCAGTGTGGTATACAGCAGCCTCCTCAGTGGTACATACAGGCCCCAGCAGTGTTACAGCAGCCTTCCCAGTGGTATATACAGCAGCAGCCCCAGGGGTATATACAGCAGCAGCAGCCCCAGGGGGTATATACAGCAGCAGCAGCCCCAGGGGGTATATACAGCAGCAGCAGCCCCAGGGGGTATATACAGCAGCAGCAGCCCCAGGGGGTATATACAGCAGCAGCAGCCCCAGGGGGTATATACAGCAGCAGCAGCCCCAGGGGGTATATACAGCAGCAGCAGCCCCAGGGGGTATATACAGCAGCAGCAGCCCCAGGGGGTATATACAGCAGCAGCAGCCCCAGGGGGTATATACAGCAGCAGCAGCCCCAGGGGGTATATACAGCAGCAGCAGCCCCAGGGGGTATATACGACCACAGAAGACGCGGATTGAAGCCCGGGATCGTGATGGCAGCGGCGGGACAGCGATGAGTATGATTTTCCTTTACAGGCTGCCGCGCAAAGGGGGGGGGGGCCTGGCGCTTGATGGGGGGGCCTGTATACCTTCAGGGCAGCTGCTGTATATATACGGATTACCGTATATACCCGCGTATAAGCCGAGGGGGGACTTTTCAGCCCAAATTTTGGGCTGAAAAACTCGGCTTATACGCGAGTATATACGGTATGTAAAATCCATTTTATACCAATTCCACCAAAAATGGAGACAGACTCCACAGCCCTGTTTGTACTATGTTTTTGACCCCTTGCGAGCCTTATTCAGTGATTCTGATCATTTGAATTTTCTACTGTAATAGAACTACTGTAATAGAACTGAAGTGCAGTCTATGGTATAACTCCCACTTTCCTTTTTAGCACCAGTCTGGTATCACGTTGCACAGATGTATTTCAGGGTTTCGGGCCATGCTTCCATCCATGCACTCTGTATAGTTGGATGTTCCTGTATTCTCTCCAGCTCACCCTCATGTCCAACAGTTTTCTGCTCCTGGAAAGAAATATGTCAATTTTCTGAAATTGCTGCACTTCCATTACGGCTGCCAGGAAGTGTTGTAACGCTATTTACCTGCTGATTAGCTGTGTATGTGGCAGGTAACTGGCATTTTCTGAGGTGACAGGTTCCCTTTAAATAACTTGGATGTTCTTCCAGTGTAAATGGTAAAATTATACCAACCATATCAAACCTCTCAAGATTAGAAGTGGTGTAAATTTGTGCCAGATTGTTGCACCACACTTCTAAGCCACCCCTACATCTACATTTTTAGGATCTTATGCTACGTTCACACATTGTGTATTTTTGTGCGCTTTTTTACGTACGCTTTTCAAAGTACGCAATGTGTTTTGTGTCTGCCAGCAAAGTGAATGGAAAATTCACTTTGCTGTGCAGACACTGCGTAAAAATACGCAGTGCTTTTTATGGCAGAAAGCGCACTTGCATAAAGAATTGAGATGTCCATTCTTTACGCAGCTGCTCCTGCGTTTTCTCCCTCTGATGTCACAGAGGGGAGGAAGAATCCTGGTTCCTCCTCCCCTCTGTGACATCTGTGACCGCCCATTAGATTTTGCAGTGTATTAATATACACTGCGAAATCTAAATTAAACAAAGCCAAATGTATGTAAAATAAACATCGGAAAGCTGTGGACCTCACAACGTGGGCACAAGATCTGGCACAGAGGCGCAAGTGAGCACTATTGTTGGGACTCAGCACCATCAGCTGCATCCTCTGGTGTATTTTGGACACAGGACCATCAGCTGCATCCTCCTGGTAAGGCAGATGCTTATAACCCTGTCCAGGTCCGCACACGCACTACTGCATTAGTATTAGCTGCACCTGCAGCTACACTTAACTGCTCCTCTGCTACCTTCATTGACCCCTACCACCTGCAACATGCACCCCTCCTCTAAGTCCTCAAAAAAATCCAAACACCATACGGTTTATTACTCTTCCTGCGTCACCTGCCACTCTGAGCTCCAGCGTAGCCATACAACCCACCATTATCAGGCCTCTACACCCCGTAGATGCCCAGGAGCCCTCTGCCACCGCCAGCACAGCACCTACTACCCAGAGTCTGCCCGACTGGGCATTATTATTGAAGGTCTATGGAAAAGCTGTCCAAGAACCTGGTCTAAGCCATGTAGTATCTCTTACCCGCCCCCTGAGCAGCACTGATTGCCAGGGCAGAGTACATGCGGATGACCCACCTATGGAGGGCCCTTCAGACACCAGCAGAGCACGCACCACATCTGCGGCAGAGACGAGAAAAATACATCAAAGAAACGTGTCGCCCATTTCTTCCCAAGGTTCTCATACATCACCAACTCGCCATCGGGAACCCTTTTCTGCTCTAGCTGAGGAGGCCAAAGATGGTAACTTCGAGCCCGATCTGGACGACTCCCGCATTGTAGATTTTTCTGATGATCAGGCTTCAATTGACTCCCTAATGGCCGCAGTCAACAACACGCTACTGGTCAACCACATACCACCCGCGACTCCGGATCACGTAGTGTCCTTCAAACGGCCACAAAAAGTCTTTGTGGACCACCCAGAAATCCAGGCAATTGTGTCTATAAACAGAGAGAAAAACCTGATAAACGCTTCACTGGCCTCAAGCCCATCGAGGCACACTATCCCTTTGCCTTGGCACTTCCCAAAAGACTGGGCAGACTCGCCCCAGGTTGATCCCCCAGTATCTCGCCTCGCCGCGAAGACCTTACTATCCCTGCCAGATGGTTCTGCTATCAAGGACCTGATCGATAGGCAGGTGGAACAACTTGCCTTTGAAGCAGCAGGAACTTCCTCTCTCCCCCTCCGTCGCATCCGTGTGGGTAGCCAAGGCAATTATGTTCTTTTCTGAAACCCTACAAAAATCCTTATAAGAGTCTCAACTCCGTCAACAATTCACGGATCTGACCACTCGGATATCTGCAGCTGCAGAATACTTGATTCAGGCCGCCCTAGACTCTGCAACATTTGCGGCATTTGCTGCCTCTAACGCCATCGCCATACGCCGAGCCCTCTGGCTCAGACAGTGGCGTGCTGATTTGGCCTCAACGAAATCTCTCACCAGCCGCCCTTGCCTTACCTGTCGAGTATTCGACGAATGTCTCGACAAACTTATTTTGGATGGCACGGGGGGAAAAAGTACCTCGCTTCCCCAGCACAAGCAAAGATGTAAGTTTGTCAGACGACGACAACAATCTTCCTTTCATAACTCTTTCGGCTGGGGGCCTCTCGACCACCCCCGCCCACTACATGTCCTCCCAGAAGAGACAGATTTAAACTACCATCGTTCAAAACGAACTCCCCTGGCAGTCCAGACCAAGACAGTCTAGACCCAAAGAGTACCGATCCAATCGGTTCTCCTCCTTCTGACGTTTTCCCACGGAAGATACTCCCATTGTAGGCGGCCGTTAGCCAAATGTGGTGGATAAGTTATCTGCCACAGACAACAGATGGGTTCAACACCTCATGTCTTCCAGGTATTAGAATTTACCTCCCGCCCACCACACAGTTTTTCCCCCTCAAATTCCCCACCCCCCCGAAAATCACCCAAGGAAAGTCTAGCCTTCTTCCAGGTAATACAATCACTCCTTCAAACAGGAGTTATTGTACCCGTGCTGCAGTCAGAGCGTTTCAGAGGTTTTTTTTTTTTTTTTTTTTATTCCAACGTCTTTGTAGTTCCCAAAAAGTACAGGTCAGTGCACTCTATGATCGCGTCTATGGAGGCAGGAGAATTCCTCGCCTCTATAGACATAAGACGCATATCCTCATGTGCTAATTGCTCAGACTCACCAGCAATTACTCCGTTTTGTGGTACAAATCATCACTTCCAATTTGTGGCCTTACCCTTTGGCCTTGCTACCTCCCCAAGAGTCTTTACAAAGGTCATGGCAGCGGCCATGAGTATGCTTCACACCAGAGAAATAGTCGACTTTCTAATCAAAGCCCCCTCCTTTCCGGCTTGCAAGGAAAATGTCCAGATAACCGTGGAAATTCTATCTCGACTGGCTAGTGAACCAGGAAAAGTCGACACCAATCCCTGCCCATGACTTTCGACACGTACCGAGGCTTTATCTACCTCCCTCGAGACAAAGCAATAGCACTGCGACAGGGAGTGTGCACTCTTCTCCGCCCTTCCCCTCATTCCATACGCTTTGGAATGAGAGTGCTAGGAAAAATTGTTGCAGCTATGGAAGCTGTTCTATTCGCCCGATGTCCCCTCCGGCCACTACAACTGTCCCTCCTGTGGGCCTGGGACAGAAATCCCTTTTCTCTGGACAAGACCTTCCTCCTGACACCCTCCGTCAGACGAGCGCTGCTCTGGTGGATTCGACCAGCCTCACTATCGGTCCTTTCTTTTGGTGGTTTGATTGGTTCTCACTACTGACACCAGTCTACTGGGCTGGGGGTACAGTATGCTGACATCATACTGCCCACGGCCATTAGTCCAAACAGAAATCGACCTTGCTGATCAACCTGCTGGAGATCCGCGCAATAACATTGGCCCTCAAGTTGTTCCACAATCTTCTGGCGGGTCACCACATGCGCGTGCAGTTGGACATGCCACAGCGGTGGTTTATATCATTCGCCAGGGCGGCACTACTGGAAGTAAAGCATCTTCTCCTTTGGGCCAAATCGACAAATTCGGTCGTCTCTGTTCACATTGGAGGGGTGGAAAATTGGGAGGCAGACTTTGTCGCCAGGGCCCCACCGCAGGAGAATTGTCTCTGCACCCGGAAGTGTTCCACTAGATCTGCCATCGCTGGGGAGCTCCGGATGTGGATCTCATGGCATCTCGGATGAATGCCAAAGTTCCCGTGTTCATAGCCCGGTCACACGACCCAATGTCCATCGGAGCAGATGCACTAGTATGTCTTTTGCATCAATTCCACCTTCTTTACATTTTTCCTCCTCTACCCTTACTCCCGAGAGTACTCATGAAAATTAAGTCCGAGGGTGTCTGTCATCCTCAGACCCAGACTAGCCCAGGCGTGCCTGGTATGCTGACCTTGTGCAGCTTATCGCAGATGTTCCCTGGCGCCTCCCAGATCGGCCAGACTTCCTGACCCAAGGTCCCATCTGCCAATAGAATTCCACAGCTCTCAATTTGATGGTGTGGCCGTTGAAACCTGGGTCCTAATGCGTGCGGGCTTTTCCTTGGATGTCATCAATATAATGATCAGGGCCTGTAAACCGGCCTCGACCCGCATATACCACTGTCTGTGGAAACTTTTGTTCTCATGGTATAAAGACCAAGCTTTTTCCCCTCTTCCTTTGTCTATTCCTGTGGTTCTAAGTTTTCTCCAGTCCAGCCTACAGTCTGGTCTGGCCCTGAGCTCATTGAAAGGGCAAATCTCTGCTCTTTCAGTCTTCATCAGACTATGGGCTCATTCCACTTGTGCGGTCGGGGCATCCTGGGCTATCGGGCACCAGGTCTCAGCAGAACAAGTGTGCAAGGCAGTTACCTGGTCTAGTCGTCACACATTTGCAAAGCACTACAGGGTCCATACGCAGGCCTCAGCTGACACCAGCCTGGGTAGACGGAGCCTTCAGGCAGCGGTTGTGCACCTGACCACATAATAGCTCAGGAAGTTTGGGACTACTCCTAGCCCTTTTGGTTGTTGTTTCTTTTCCCACCCAGGGACTGCTTTAGGATGTCCCATGGTCCTGTGTCTAACCTCCCTTCCCTCCAGCGCTGGCCCCGTTGCCCACTGGGCATTTTGTTATTCTTTGACTATTTTAAAGTTTTGTTGCATGTTTGCACTTGGTTGACCTGTTTTTCCTATTCATCCTCCTCCTGCTTGTTCACTACAACTGGTGTGGCCTGGCTCAGCCAGGGGGTGTATGCTGCAGAGGAGTAGCTAACTGCTTTCACATTTACTTAGTGTCGCCTCCTAGGGATAAGCAGCATAATCCATGGTCCTGTGTCCCCCAATGATAGTTCAGAGAAAATGATTTTATAGTGAGTACACTAAAATATGTTTGTTTTTTTCTGAATACTGTTTAGAACTTACCGTATATACTCGCGTATAAGCCGAGTTTTTCAGCCCAAAAATTGGGCTGAAAAGTTCCCCCCTCGGCTTATACGCGAGTCACTACACGGGCGCCCCCCCCCCCCGAGGTATACAGGCCCCCCATCAGTATCCAGGGCCCCCCCATGCTCCGGAAACCTGTAAAGTAAGATGATTATACTTAATCACTGTCCCGCTGCCGTCCCCGCTCTGCATCGCGCTCCTCCATCTTCATTCAACGTCTTCTGGCTTCCTGTGTTCGGCGCCGACAATGACGTCATTGTCGGCGCCGAACACAGGAAGCCAGAAGACGCTGAATGAAGATGGAGGCGCGCGATGCATAGCGGGGACGGCAGCGAGACAGTGATAAGTATAATCCTCTTACTTTACAAGTTTCCGGAGCATGGGGGGGCCCTGATACTGATGGGGGGCCTGTATACCTCGGGCTGCTGCTGTATATAACCCTGGGGCGGCTGCTGCTGTATATAACCCTGGGGCGGCTGCTGCTGTATATCACACTGCTGGGGGCAGTATACTACCACTGGGGAGGCCTGTATACCACACTGCTGGGGGCTGTATACCTGTGCTGGGGTCCACTCTCTGCTTATACACGAGTCAATAGGTTTTCCCAGATTTTGGGGGCAAAAGTAGGGGGGGTCAGCTTATACACGGGTCGGCTTATACACGAGTATATACGGTAATTTATTTTTTTTATAGTTTAAATAAAAAAAGTGGGTATTTCTTGAAATAGGTCCTCTTTTAAGCTTTGTTCTCATGTCAGCGTTGTGGCTTTAGGCTGCGTTCACACATTTGCGTATTTTGCTGCCCTTTTTTGCGCGCACTTTTTGCCGCGTATTTTGCCCGCGCAAAAAAGCGCAACAAAATACGCTGGGGCTTTCACACACTGCGCTTTCTTTACTCCAGAAAGCGCAGTGATGTCACAGAGGGGAGGAAGAATCCTGCTTCCTCCTCCCCTCTGTGACAGCCCCATTAGATTTCACAGCAAAAGCAAGTGTATGAAAAATAAAAAACAATGAATACTTCACCTGTCCGACGCCTTTTCCCGCTGTTCGGTCTCCTGTTCCAAGTGAGAGGTCTTCTGCTAGGACCTGTGGTGACGTCAGAGGGGCGTTCCCGGGGCGTTCCCAGCGCTGATTGGCTGCTCGCGGTCATGTGATATGTATCACATGACCGCGAGTGCCTGGGAACGCCCCTCTGACGTCACCACAGGTCCTGTCAGAACACATCTCACTTGGAACCGGAGACCGGAACCAGGAAAAGGCGTCGGAGGGTAAGTATTTCATTCTTTTTTATTTTTCATACACTTGCCTCTGTTTAATTTAGATTTCACAGTGTATATTAATACACTGTGAAATCTAATGGGCGGCCACAGCTGTCACAGAGGGGAGGAGGAAGCAGGATTCTTCCTCCCCTCTGGGAGAATACGCAGGAGCAGCTGCGTATTCTCCCAGACATATCAATTCTTTATGCAGCTGCGCTTTCTCCCTGAAAACGCACTGCGTATTTTTGCGCAATGTCTGCACTGCAAAGTGAATTTCACATTCACTTTGCTAGCAGGCAAAAAGGCACATTGCGTATTTTGAAAAGCGCGCTTAAAAAAGCGCAGCAAAATACGCAATGTGTGAATGCAGCCTTAGTTTGTAATAATAGTCATGTAGAAAAGCAACTGAATCTGCAATGTAGGCTCTGAAGCAAAAGCCTCAGATCATCATGTTCCACTTCTCTATCTTGTGTCCTGATTTCCTTCTGACTGTTTCTATGTATAGACAGATCAGCAGACTCCTTCAGCACTGTTCTCGGTGCAGGTCAACATTTGCAGCCTTTGTCTTGGTGCAGAAAAGATGGTGCAGTCATTATTCACTAGAGTCAGGAATGCACCATTAGAACGTCACATATTTACATGACCAAATATTAAGCTAAATTTAACCTTCGAGTTCACGGGCTTGAGATTTCTTCTAAGGGTAGGTGCCCACAGGACGTTTTTTAAGCAGTCCTGAACGCAGCAAAACCTGAGGATCCTAGAGTCCTTGACAGGAGATTAGCTATGATCCTGTCTGCGTTTTTTGCACGTTTTATGTGCGTTTTTTTAATGCGTTTATGATAGCTGCGTTTTTCCTGCGTTTTTTTCCATTGACTTTAGCAAAAATGCAGGAAAATAATTAACATGTCAATTCTTTCCCATCCGCACCAAAAATGCAGGTATTTGACAGTTCTTGACACTTGCAAAACTAATATGTGGGCACAGCGTTTCTGTGAAACACATTGGTTTTGCTGGGAATCAAAACCGCAGGAACAATCTAGCATAAATTACCATAAAAGCAATGGTAAACTGCATGCAGAAACTGCAGGAAAAACGAAGCAAAAACATCCTGTGGGCACATACCCTTATACTTTTAATTTTTCATTTCTTTTTTTTTTAATTTATTTTAAGGAAGGACAGAGATCGTGATAGAGATGACAGATCAAAGGATCGTGACCGTGATCGTGACAGAGACCGCGATCGTGAGCGAGATAGAGACAAAGATAAGGAATCTCGCGGTGCAGCCAACCCTCCGTATATTTCTGCAGGTGTTCAGCCCGTAAAGCCAGCAGCGCTCCCGCAGGGCATCAATCCTTTCACCAATTTACCCCACACACCACGGTACTATGATATCCTCAAAAAACGTCTACAGTTACCCGTATGGGAGTACAAGGAACGGTTTACGGATATCCTCATGAGGAACCAGAGTTTTGTCTTGGTGGGAGAGACTGGTTCCGGAAAAACCACACAGGTATGAGTCTATAACACTCTGCTAGATATGTGGTCTAATGCTTTTGTTAATCCAGATGGTAAATGCTCCGAACAAGTGTCCTAAACCTGTTATTCTATTGTAGATCCCTCAATGGTGTGTGGAATACATGAGGTCGTTACCCGGTCCAAAGAGAGGAGTAGCTTGTACCCAACCCAGAAGAGTGGCCGCTATGAGTGTAGCTCAGAGGGTTGCTGATGAAATGGATGTTATGCTTGGCCAGGAGGTTGGTTACTCTATTCGATTTGAGGACTGCAGTAGCGCTAAAACAATTTTGAAGTAAGTAATAACTATTTATCCACTTGTATAGCACCATTAGTTTAACATTGCTTTACATACATCAAAAACACTGTCCCCATTGGTGCTCACAATCTAAATCGCCTATCAGTATGTCTTTGGAGGTTGGAAGAAAACTGGAGAACCTGAGGAAACCCACGCAAACACGGGGAGAACATGCAAACTCCTTGCAGATGTTTTCATTGGTGGGTTATGAACCCAGGACCCCAGCGCTGCAGAGTGATAGTGATAAGCACTGAGCCACCATAGATGCTGACCAAACACTGAGCCGACCAAGTACATTGTCCTAGTAACAGTGCCACATCTGCCTTCACAGGATGCGCCTCATTTTCATACACTTCACTGTATCTTAGCCTTAATGTCAAACATTATCTGCCACTTAATAAAGGGAGCTTTCTGGAGCCCTGAAATGCATTGTTTGTGTCGGTATTACAATAAAGAACTGTCATTGGATGTTGAGAAAAATGTGTGTCATCTGACCATGATTTTGAGGGATGCCACATCTAGGCGGTCTGATTGTCATAACTACTGCTGGCCAGTTGATTTAAAGGGTTTTCCCACAAATAAAGTTAATTTAAAAGTTCATTTTAATAAATAGATCTTATAATAATAATTTCCACAATTGGATGTGATTAAAAAAGTGTTCCTGTGCTAAAATAATCTTATACCGTATATACTCGTGTATAAGCCGAGTTTTTCAGCACAGAAATTGTGCTGAAAAGTGCCCCCCTCGGCTTATACACGAGTCAGTGACGGCTGACTGTGTGGGGCCGGTGTCCGGGGGATGGAGGAGGCAGGGGGAGGCTGTATAGTGAGCGGCCGGTCACGTGGGGCCGCTCATTAGTGAAATGCAATATGCACTGCATCCCCCTGTCCATCAGCGGCAGGGGGAGCCGTGCATATTACATAGCACTGTCAGTGCTCTCCCGCCCCCCTGTGGTAGTATACAGCAGCCCCCCCGTGGTAGCATACAGCAGCCCCCCCGTAGTATATACAGCAGCCCCCCCCTGTGAGAATACAGCAGATCCCCGTGGTAGTATACAGCAGCCGCCCCGTAGTATATACAGCAGCCCCCCCGTGGTAGTATACAGCAGCCCCCCCTGTGGGTATATAGAGCCCCCCCCCCCCGTTGCTGCCGCACACCTGTAAAAAGAAGATCTTTCATACTTATCCTCCTGCTGTCACGCGATCATCCTCCGCTCTTCTTGCTTGCACCCGGCGTCCATCCACGTGACCGCGCACAAATAGTGACGTCATTATTTGTGCGCGGTCATATGGATGGACGCCGGGGCCCGGGTGCAAGCAAGGAGAGCGGAGGATGATCGCGTGACAGCAGGAGGATAAGTATGAAAGATCTTCTTTTTACAGGTGTGCGGCAGCAACGGGGGGGGGCTCTATATACCCACAGGGGGGCTGCTGTATACTACCACGGGGGGCTGCTGTATATACTACGGGGGGGCTGCTGTATACTACCACGGGGGGGCTGCTGTATTCTCACAGGGGGGGGGCTGCTGTATATACTACGGGGGGGCTCTATATACCCACAGGGGGGCTGCTGTATACTACTACGGGGGGGCTGCTGTATACTACCACGGGGGGCTGCTGTATTCTCACAGGGGGGGGCTGCTGTATATACTACGGGGGGCTGCTGTATACTACCACAGGGGGAGGCACTGCTGTATACTACCACAGGGGAGGGGCTGCTGTATATACCACAGGGGGGGACTGCTGTATACCCACAGGGAGGGGCTGCTGTATATACCACAGGGGGAGGCACTGCTGTATACCCACAGGGGGGCTGCTGTATACTACCACAGGGGAGGGGCTGCTGTATATACCTCTGTGGCTGCTGTATACTACCACAGGGGGAGGCTGCTGTATACTACCACAGGGGGAGGCTGCTGTACACTACCACAGGGGGAGACTGCTGTATACTACCACTGGGGAGGCTGCTGTATACTACTACTGGGGCTGCTGTATATACCTCTGTGGCGGCTGTATACTACCACAGGGGGAGGCTGCTGTATACTACCACAGGGGGAGGCTGCTGTATACTACCACAGGGGGAGACTGCTGTATACTACCACAGGGGGAGACTGCTGTATACTACTACTGGGGGAGACTGCTGTATACTACCACAGGGGGAGACTGCTGTATACTACCACAGGGGGAGGCTGCTGTATACTACCACTGGGGAGGCTGCTGTATACTACCACTGGGGCTGCTGTATACTACCACTGGGGCTGCTGTATACTACCACTGGGGCTGCTGTATACTACCACTGGGGCTGTATATACTTCTGGGGCTGCTGTATACTACCACTGGGGCTGTATATACCTCTGGGGCTGCTGGATACTACCACTGGGGCTGTATATACCTCTGGGGCTGCTGGATGCTACCACTGGGGCTGTATATACCTCTGGGGCTGCTGTATACTACCAATGGGGCTGTATATACCTCTGAGGCTGCTGTATACTACCTCTGGGGCTGCTGTATACTACCTCTGGGGCTGCTGTATACTACCTCTGGGGCTGCTGTATACTACCACTGGGGCTGCTGTATATACCTTTGGGGCTGCTGTATACTACCTCTGGGGCTGCTGTATACTACCTCTGGGGATGCTGTATACTACCACCGGGGCTGTATATACCTCTGGGGATGCTGTATACTACCACTGGGGCTGTATATACCTCTGGGGCTGCTGTATACTAACTACTGGAGCTGCTGCTGTATATACCACTGGGGCTGCTGCTGTATACTACCACTGGGGAGGCTGCTGTATACTACCATTGGGGGGCTGTATACCACACTGCTGGGGGCTGTATACCTGTGCTGGAGTCCACCCTCGGCTTATACACGAGTCAATAGGTTTTCCCAGGTTTTGGGGGCAAAAGTAGGGGGGTCGGCTTATACACGGGTCGGCTTATACACGAGTATATACGGTAAATGTGCCCGTAGTATGTACTGTTTTATTTTTGTTTCTGACCGTGCACGGAGCATTGGTTTGATCCTGGGCAGGAGAGGATGAAATAAGAGTATACAGACATTACCGCACGGGATCCCAAATAATTGTTTCTTTGGGGTAAAACATTTTCTGAAAACAGAAATGTTTTATCCCACAAAAAATAATCAGCTCCGTTGCTGTGCTGTAATGTCTGATTATGTGTAAAGAAGAGGATAAGCTGTTGTGGGGCGCTCAAAAGAAGAGTCAGGACAGGCAAATATTAGGATACTTTCCTTTACTGTGTTCATATCAAAGGTCCTCACAACGTGTTTCAGCAGTAAACTCCGCATATACCTGATGAAGGCGGAGTTTACCGCTGAAACGCTTTGTGAGGACCTTTGATATGAACACAGTAAAGGAAAGTATCATTTAATATTTGCCTGTCCTGTGTCGTCTTTTGAGCGCCCCAGCAACCGCTTACCTCTTCTTTACACATGTATTTACGCCCTTGGGCGAGCAGTGGGTGCTGCACAATTGAGGAGACGTTGTAAAAATCACCCCCGCCGAAGACTAAAGGACCTTTGGTGACGTCAGAACTTGTGCTTTCCCACGTAACCTGGCTCCCCCCAAAACCCGGACGCCTGATGTGAGCGCGCGGTGCGCAATAACCATTACTGCTCCTTCACTGGGTTATGCCAGCTGCAGAACACGCTCAGGGGAGCACCCCACTCTCACTCCCTTAAGTGATACTGCCAGGTTTACACTAGGAGCACCCCTCCTTTTCTTATTTTCTCTCATAATGTCTGAATACTTTTACTCCCACCCCTGCCCAGAAGATGTGGTATGACCAGACCGTGTTCTGTGCACGGTCAGAAACAAAAATTAAACTTGACATAGCTAGGGCACATTAATAAAATAATCTCGGCACAGGAACGTTTTTAATAAACACATTCAATTGTGGAAATTATTATAATTATTATGGCAATAGATCTATTGATTAAAATGAATCTTTAAATTAACTGTATTCGTGGAAAAACCCCTTTAACCTCAACAGCCACTGATACGAACAAAAACAGCGTTCTTTAAGGGGCAGCCTTCCCCCATCGCAGTTTTAAAATGGAATAAATGTATACTGTGCCTCCCCTCCAAAGCGGCCTAAAATCCTTCTGATAAAAGCTGTACACATGCTCTGACTGGTTTTGGAACACTCCAGGGCTGTTTAACCTCTTAAATAGCGCTGTCAATCACGAAAGCAGTATCCAAGTGTTTAAAAGTAGATTAAAAGACCTCCGGTAACTAGATACCTTACTGACCTGAAGAATAAATTGGTCTTGCCACTTTTATTGTACAGTGAATCATGCAAAAGAGTGATCAAACTGTTTTATCCCGCAAAATGGTACCAAGATCTCCAACTCATCGCACAAAAAATAAGCTTTTATAAAGATCTGTTCACCAAAAAAAAGTTGCAACACTCAGAATATGGTGAGGAAAAACTACCGTATATACTCGAGTATAAGCTGAGTTTTTCAGCACAATTTTCGTGCTGAAAAGTGCCCCCTTGAGTCACGGTGCAAAGGCTCAGTGGGGTGGAGGTTGGGGAGGGGGGCAGTGATCGGGGGCTCGGGGAGGATGTAGTAGAAGTGGGTGGTCATGTGGGGCCTCTCATTAGCGCATTGCATTCTCCTGTCCATCAGCGGCAGGGGGGGGCGGTGCATATTCCATTGCACTGTGTATGCTCCCCCCTCCTATGATCAATATATGCCCCCATGCTGCAGCACACCATAAAATAAATAATTAATTCTTACCCTCCATCGCTCTGTCACCGCTGCCGTCCTTCGGTCTTCCTGCTTTTGCCGGCGTCATGTGACCAGTGCAGCAGCGATGACTCCATTGCTGCTGCGCCGGTCACATGACACCGGCAAGAGCAGGAAAACCGGAGGACGGCAGTGGTGACAGAGCGGCGGAGGGTAAGAATGAATGATTTATTATTTTGTGGTGTGCTGCAGCATGGGGGCATATATTGATCATGGGGGAAGGGGGGCATATGGTGGTGGGTGGGGCCATATGGCCCAGTGGTGGTGGGCGGGGCTATATAGCCCAGTAGTGGTTGGGGGTGGGGGGGGGGGCTGTATAGCCCAGTGGTGGTTGGCTGGGGCTATATAGCCCAATGGTGGTTCAGGCTATATAGCCCAGTGGTGGTTGGCCGGGGCTATATAGCCCAGTGGTGGTTGGGGGGGCTATATACACCAGTGGTGGGGGGACTATGCCAGGCTAGGAGTCTACATACCAGGATGGGGGTCTGCTGCATTTCCCACCCTAGGCTTACACTCAAGTCAATAGGTCTCTCCAGTTTTTGGGGTAAAATGAGGTGCCTCGGCTCATACTCGAGTATATACGGGTATTCTAAAAAGCACTGTATGTGCCCCTACCCGAAAAATAAAGCCATTCCATCAATAACGCAGCACAGTGAACTGCGCAAAAATAAAAATGGCAGCATAAGAAAGATAATTTACTTTATGTAGCGCCATTTATTCTGCAGCACTTTTTTACATATAAGCATTAATAAAAGTTCTTATTTCTTCATTCTACCTCCCAAAAATTGGAATAAGGCTCGGCTGACATCCTGTGCACTCCACTGAGCGCTTACTTTGGGATTTCCATGTAAACCCGCATTACTGTGATTTAGACAAAACCCCAAATTAGCTACTTGTTATAATAAGGCAGATGGAGACACTTTGGACTCGGTCAGATCTCTTCCGCTGGTGTCTTGTCTAAAATAATATTTTTTTTAGTGCACAAGTGTGGACTATTACAGTTCTTTGATGGACCCCACCAGAACAGACGCTCAGCAGAGTACCAACATGTCTCCACCTGCCTCATAGTGAGTGGATCTGTCCTTTTCTTAATCTAAATCACATTTTTGTGGGATTTACACAGAAATCACAATATAAGTGCTCAGTGTAGATTACAAGAATGTGATTCCAGCCTTTTACTGTAAGTATTCTGTTACCCAAAATATCACCAATAAAACCAGTAATTAATCCTGCAAAAAAAAAAAAAAAAAAAAAAGGCCAAAACTTGTGTACTTTGTCACTGTTCTACCATTAGCTATGGGAACCCCCAATATTTCCTAAACCCTGGAAAAGCTGAAAAAGTGGTATTGATTTCTCCATCGCCTCATTGGGGGACACAGGACAATGTGTTATGCTGCTATCTCTAGGAGGCTGGCACTAAGTGATTACAAAGCAGATCAGATCTTCCCCTCTTCCCCTGCAGTATACAACCCCTGGCTGAGCCAGGCTCCGACCAATTTAAGCTGGACCTCCACCGATCTAATATTGGTGACTTACCAACCGAACATTAGTCCCATACAAGCTTCTGATATGTAAATCACAGTCCGTTTTACTGTTAAGAGGATTTGGTGCAGATTACAGAAATCGAACATTACCACTGATAATGATTTTGCCATCTCTGCCTTCTTGAAGCATTATGCCATCAGATGTCCTAGTTTAGTATTTATTCTGGCTGTGTATGAAACCATCACTGCATTATTTAAAGAGGACCTGTCGCCAAACCAGGCATGGTGATCTAATTACAGCACTGGATGCAGCATGTCTGCTGTATCCAGGCAAGGGGTCCCCCGGCCCTTGAGCCACCCTGTACCCACTTAGAAAACTTACATCCTGCAGCCAAATAGGAGGTGGCTAGAGGCTGGAGCTACTTCTTCTCACAGGGGAATCTCACGCCCCTTGTATAATGTATCCTCCCTTTGCTGCCTCCTCCCTGTCAGTCATGGTCTCCCTGGCCTGCATGAAGCAGACGCAGAGAGAGGGAGCATGTTTTTGCTGATACTGTCCGTCTGCACCGCCTCCTGCGGTGACGTCAGCTCCTTTACCCGCCCTGCTCTATTTTATCACGAAGCAGGGCTGGGAAAGGTTGTGACATCACCGCAGGAGGCCAGCCGTCCCGCCTCCTGCCTGATGTCACTGTTTATTCCCGCCCTGCTTCTTGATAACATGGAGCAGGGCGGGGGAAAGCGGTGATGTCAGGCAGGAGGCGAGGCGCCGGCCTCCTGGGGTGATGTCACAACCTTTCCCAGCCCTGCTTCGTGATAAAATAGAGCAGGGCGGGTAAAGGAGCTGAAATCACCGCAGGAGGCGGTGCAGACGGACAGTATCGGCAAAAACACACTCCCTCTCTCTGCGCCTGCGTCATGCAGGCCAGGGAGACCATGACTGACAGGGAGGAGGCAGCAAAGGGAGGATACATTATACAAGGGCCGTGAGATTCCCCTGTGAGAAGAAGTAGCTCCAGCCTCTAGCCACCTCCTATTTGGATGCAGGATGTAAGTTTTTACTCTGGGTATAGGGGGGCTCAAGGGCTGGGGGACCCCTTGCCTGGATGCAGCAGACATGCTGCATCCAGTGCTGTAATTAGATCACCATGCCTGGTTTGGTGATAGGTCCTCTTTAAATATCATCTGACAACCTGCTACATAATACCATCATGACAAGGGGCGGAGGTAATATGACTCTTGCGTACCTGTATAATCATGTTAATTACACCCTTAATTTTACAGTTCTGTCTGACTAGTGATAGATTTAGTGAAGGATCTAGAGCTTCAATGTTGTGTTCTGTTTCATGCAGACACGTGCTCTCGCGTGTACACAGAAATTAGGTATTCCTGCTTTCCTGCCTTTATTTACTGAGCAGTGTAGGTGTAAATCCAGCTCTTGGGTGAGGTAAACACTAGACTGCAGCAGCTCTGATCTGCATGCCTTTACTTTTCACTTCCTCACCTCTTAATGGACTTCTGTAAAAACTTTTAATCTGATACATGAGTTTCGCTAACTCTTACCTGTATTGGCCAAAACAAGCTGGACTAATCAGGTTTTTAATGTGAATGGTGTGCAGTAATGAGAAGTGGCTCATAAATGGAGAAACAGATTGCTCTGGTAAGATGTTAGTTTATTATATTCTATTTATTCAAGTCATTGACGTGACTGCGCCGTCCTTACATCTATAATATGTATCTCTCTAGGTACATGACTGATGGTATGTTGCTGCGAGAGGCAATGAATGACCCCTTGCTGGAACGCTACGGTGTCGTTATACTTGACGAAGCCCATGAAAGAACCTTGGCTACAGATATTTTAATGGGTGTTTTAAAAGAGGTTGTTCGACAAAGGAATGATTTAAAGGTAAGGTCATGTTTTTCAGTCTCTTGTTCCATGTGTGTAGTAAGATGCCCTGAAAAAATTTCTGTGCCGGTTCTGTCTTTAGATAGCAGCACAGACTTTCTGGAGTCCGTTCATCTGCCTCCATGCAGAACGCTCTGCTTTTAGGCTCCTGGATACATTGCAATGTCCAGCTCTGTAGGATGTAATGTGATTCTGCAGCTGACTTTACTGTGAGTGCAAGACCCTGGGGATCAAGATATGAGAGGGCACTGCAGTTGGTGTGTGCTGTTGTTTAGAGAAGGAACCTTCATGGCAATTTATTTTGGAAATTGATTTTGCCCATTCTCCTCATTAAAGGGTCAATATTCCTTTTTAGGATTGGCACTTTCAATAGGTAGTGGTAGTCTTCTTTCTATTTTGAAGAGGCAATGTGCATATTTTATTTCCCAGAGGAGCAAGGTGTTTTTTCTCCTCATACTGACCCTTAGATCCCATTCTCCATCTGTAATCACTTCTCATTATAACTTGAGGTACAGTTTGCAGAATTTTGTATCAAGCCTGGACAACTTCTTTAATTTAGGTGACCACAGACGTCTGTATCATGTCAGTTTGTGGTGCACACAATGTCTGTGCTTCCTGGTATAGCTGTGGTGAGCAGTCGCGTGACCATATTTATGTCTGCGGTGTCACTAGATTTAGGGCCTTTTCACATCAGCGTTTCGCACTGATCACAGCAGTTGCGTTGAAAAAAAACGCAACTGCCGCGATTACTGCACCTGCGGCAAGCCCCATGCAATGTATGGAGCTTGCGGTAAGTGTTCGTCAAGTGCGGTTTCGGCACTTGCGGCAGGTGCGGCCGCGAAAATAAAACGCGGCATACCGCTTTTTTTTTTTTTTTTTCGCTGCCGCAAGTGCCGAGACCGCACCTGCCGCACTTACCGCAAACCCCATAGACATTGCATGGGGCTTGCCGCAACTGTGCCGCAAGTGCAGCGGTTATGTGGTAATCGCGGCAGTTGCAGTTTTTTCACCGCAACGGTCGCGATCAGCACAAGACGCTGATGTGAAAGCAGCCTTGGGGTACTTTCACATCAGCGGTTTTCGCCGATCGCGGCAGATGCGGTGAAAAAACCGCATCTGCCGCGATTAACGCATAACCGCTGCACTTGCGGCACAGTTGCGGCAAGCCCCATGCAATGTCTATGGGGCTTGCGGCAAGTGCAGTTTCGGCACTTGTGGCAGGTGCGGCCGCGCAAAAACCCGCGGTCAGCCGCCGTTTTTTTTGCGGCCGCATCTGCCGCAAGTGCCGATACCACACCTGCCGCAAGCCCGCATAGACATTGTATGGGGCTTGCCGCGAGTGCAGCGGTTATGCGGTAATCGCGGCAGATGCGTTTTTTTCACCGCATCTGCCGCGATCGGCAAAAACTGCTGTTGTGAAAGCAGCCTTACATGGCTTTTATCAATTGAGACTAAAGCCACTTAGCGCATGACCAGCAATAATGGAGAATCCTGACAGTGTGCTCACCACACAGTTAAAAATTCAGAAGTCTGTAGTCACACCCGACCTTAACAAATCCTTTAAAATCCTAGCAATTGTCTGTTGCTGTGTTTTAAATGTAATGCAAATACATGTATAGGCTACGTCCTCCAGGGTTTGATTCAGCAGGGGGAAGCTGATTGATGGTGGACTTGGTTGTTTTTCTGCAGTGGTTTGATCACATACTGAACTAAGCAGAACTGATGCATACTGACCACAGCGTTCTCACATGCTTTTGTGTCTCTCTTCTGAAAGGTCCACATTTCAGTGTTTGTTTTTTCATGTTCTTTTTTTCCTTCTCGCAGGTTATAGTCATGAGTGCCACTCTTGATGCTGGCAAGTTCCAGATATATTTTGACAGCTGCCCTCTCCTCACAATCCCCGGCCGTACACATCCTGTAGAAATCTTTTACACTCCAGAGCCGGAGAGGGATTATTTAGAAGCCGCCATCCGTACAGTTATTCAGATACATATGTGTGAAGAGGAAGAAGGAGATCTTTTGCTTTTCCTTACCGGCCAAGAGGTTTGTGTTTCTGACTTGCGCTTGTACATCTTTGTGTAACATTCGTCTTTTCATCCAGTTTTTTAAATGAAGAGAATGTTGCACAAGTAAAATGATTTTTCTTCCTTTAAGGCTGCTTTCACATCAGTGGTTTTCGCCGATCGCGGCAGTTGCGGTGAAAAACCCGCAACTGCCGTGATTACCGCATAACCGCTGCACTTGCGGCACAGTTGCGGCAAGCCCCATGCAATGTTTATGCCGAAACCGCACCTGCCGCACACTTACCGCAAGCCCCATAGACATTGCATGGGGCTTGCCGCAAGTGCAGCGGTTATGCGGTAATCGCGGCAGTTGGTGTTTTTTTACCGCAACTGCCGCGATCAGCGAAAACCGCTGATGTGAAAGGGGCCTAAGGTAAAAGGTACAATTGTCTCCGACACCTGCCGTTTTCTATCTACCTGTTGCCGCATGTAAAGTGGCCATTAGAGACTGCATCTTTAGACAAAACAAATCCAGTTTTCTACTTAACTCACATGATATTCAAAATGTTTTTTATTTTTTTTTAATTTGATTTTTCTATTTCTGGAGAACCCCCATTAAATGTTTTGCTTGCACAGTGGCATTCCCTATTATGCAACTTCGAAAAGCACATCTTGGCTGTTTGTGATCATGGGGTCCTCGTAGTTAAAATTCCATTACATGAGGGGGCAATATTCCTTTTTTCTGGTCGTCACAATGGGAGACCCAGACAATGGGGTTTAGGGCTCTGCCCTCCGGAGGTCACACTAGGTACTACAAGTTTGTAGACACCGCCTCCTCCGCTTATAAACCCCCACCGTAGGAGACATCCTCAGTTTTAAACTTAGTGTGCTCGGAGGATCACGCTTTGCTTGCACTTCACTGCATTCTCACAGCTTACGTGATGGCGTATGAAGACAAGGTAAAATGGTCCCGCTCGGGACCCCCGACAGCCTCCCCGCTCACCCTCTGCGGAACACGCTGGTGGAGGTACCGGAGGGCTTTTAGCCTGGACACTTCAGTGTTCTCCCGGTACGCTGTCGCGCTCCTTTCCTTTCCATCCCTCCATGGAGGCTCTGGTAAGGGGGAGCCTGGAGCCTTGCACAGCTCCGCTCCGTCCGAGGCCTCCCTAAATGGTGCTTACAGACCGGACGGAGCCAGCCCAGTCCGAGGCCTCCCTAAATGGTGCTTACACTCCGGACTGGTGCTGTACCCCCGTCCGAGGCCTCCCTAAAGGTGCTTACAGACCGGACCGGCACTGAGGCACCTGGTGTGTCTCCTGCGGTGCCTGGGGGTAGTGTCTGGCATTTTGTGTCATGACACTCAGACCGCGCGGTTACCCTCGGGTCCGCGGTTCTGGCGGTGACCCTGTGCTGGGGTCACCCTGGCTGACCGCCCTGTGTATCACAGGGGCTGAGGCTGTAGACTGCGGGTGTTTTATGTGTACATGCAGTCTGAGAGTGTGTGTGGTGATATTCACACTCTTTTCCCGCGCTGCGGGCTCCGGCACCTCCATTGCTGAGGCAGTCTGGAGGAGGAGGAGGCAGCCCTTATGGTGACATCACCGCTGGGCGTGTTGTGTGTTCTTCCCGCGTGTTCCTGGCTCCGCCCACATCTTCACTGTCGGCGGCCATCTCTCCCTCACTTCCCGGCTGGGATCTGGCTGCAGCGCGTGTCTGCACTTACAAGGGAGACCGGAACTCGCGGAGGTCACACACACACATCGCTTCCTCCTACCGCTTTATTGCGGTCGGTAAGCCACCGGGATTCCCGGTTTGTTTGTGAACTTTGGCTTATATTCCCCTCACTGTGGAGATGTCCTCAGTTGGGAAGCATGCTGCTAAGGCGGCGGTGGTCTCCATTGCCTGTGTTACATGCAACGGGACACTGGTGGAGGGGTCCTGCAATAACTGCGGACGCCCAGAGGCCCGGTCTGCTACTACTGAGTCTGCAAATCCGGGATTATACCCTGAGGTTCAGGTGATCCCAGGGCCATGGGAAACGCAGAATAAGATCAATGAATCTCTGCTGTCCCAGATGTCCTCCATGTCGCAAACCCTGGAGGCACTGCATAGGAGACTGGAAAACCCAGCTACTCCTCCTAGTTACCCCCGGTGTCTCTTACTTCTGCTGTAAGACCCCCTAAGCGAGCCCGTGAGGCTTCTCCTGAGCTCCAGACTCTCTCTGAGGAGGAGCGTTCCTCTGATGGTGAGGAAGATGATGGGGGTTCTACTCTTGGGTCTATGTCTGAACCTCCAGATGGGGTGGAGGATCTGGTGTCCTCCATCAATGAGACATTGCGTCTTGTCACTCCTCCTGAGGAGGTGACAGTACACCCCAAGGAGATCTATCAATGGCTGCGGCCAGAGGCTAGACCAAGTGGCTCCTTCATGGACCACACTAATTTCGGAAGGGTGATTAAAGCTCCCAGGTTACATCCTGGGCGGCGTTATGTCCGTAAAACTAAGGACAATCGCTTTCCCTTTCCCCAGGAGGCGCTCCAGGAATGGTCGCAGTCTCCCAAGGTGGATGCTTCCATGACTAGGATTGCTGCGCGCTCCTTGTTTTCTGCCTCTGATAGCTCCTCATTGAAGGATGCTACTGATAGACAGGTCGAGCAACTCGCCAAGTCTTCCTATGAGGCTGTGGGGTCTTCGTTTGCCCCTAATTTTGCCGCGGTCTGGACCCTACAAGCGATTACTATCTGTTTGGATGGTATCACTGATCTAGCTAGGTCCAGTCCAGAGGTCCTGGCTCTCACTGAGAGAGCAAGAGCCTATGCGGACTATGCCAGGACGGCATCTTTGGAAACTGCCACTCGCTCTGCTGTGGCCTCGGCCAATGCAATTGCGATCCGCAGGCTGTTGTGGCTGCGTCTTTGGGACTCAGATGCCACATCTAAGAAGATTTTACAAAATCTTCCGTTCGCTGGTGACAGGCTTTTTGGCACCGAACTGGACAAATTGATAAAGGATTCTGCTGAGTCTAAGATCCCGCAGAATAAGCCTAAGCCACGGTACACCGTGAAAAGGAACCCTAAGCAGTGGTCCTTTCGCTCCGGTTCACAGTCATCAACGGCGTCCACTCGCTCAGACCGAGGGGGCAAGCCTGCTACTCAGTGGCGTTCCAAGGGTCGTCAGAAGAAGCCGGCGGGGGCAGCGGCTGCCACCCCCAAGCCCGCCTCGACATGACTCGCTCTCTCATCCTGCCTCCCCACAGGTGGGGGGCCGCCTGTCTCGCTTTCAGGACAAGTGGCTTCTTCACATTCAAGATCAGTGGGTTCGAGACGTAGTCTCAAGAGGTTACAGGATAGAGCTGACGTCACAACCAATACCCCGATTCCATCGGTCGGTTCCATCTCCAGAAAAGGCTCAGGCTTTTCACCTGGTGTTGGAGGGACTCCGCAGAGACGGAGTGGTGGTCCCTGTGCCCACGGAAGAGAGGTTCAGGGGTTTTTACTCCAACCTCTTTATTGTCCCAAAGAAGGACGGCTCTTTTCGCCCGGTTTTGGACCTCAAGTTGTTCAACCGTCACGTGTTGGTTCGGAAGTTCCGCATGGAATCCCTGCGCTCAGTGATCGCGGCTGTGTCACAGGGAGACTTCCTAGCGTCCATCGATATCAGGGACGCTTACCTTCACGTCCCCATTGCACCAGCTCATCAGCGCTGGTTGAGATTCGCAGTGGGGGAAGAGCACTTCCAATTTGTGGCACTGCCTTTCGGGCTAGCCTCAGCACCACGGGTGTTCACGAAGGTGATGGCCTCCATGATGGCTCTCCTGCATGCGCAGGGACAACGCCGTCATACCCTATTTGGACGACCTATTGGTCAGGGCGCCATCGGAAGACCTTTGTCGGGTGAGCCTGGAGGTGACCATGAAGTCCCTGGAACGGTTCGGGTGGCTTATCAACATTCAAAAGTCGACCCTGGTTCCGACCCAGTCATTGACATATCTGGGCATGGACTTCCACACGGACTCGGCCCTGGTGTCCCTACCTCAAGCCAAGCAGCTTGCGATCCAATCAGGAGTGCAGAATGTCCTCCTGTCTCCACAGTCATCCCTACGGGTATTGATGAGACTGGTGGGTCGCATGGTAGCGGCGATAGAGGCGGTGCCGTTCGCACAGTTTCGCCTCCGTCCTCTCCAGCTGGAGATTCTTCGCAGATGGGACAAGAGGACGATCTCTCTGAATCGGCTGGTGACACTGTCACAACCAACCAGGGACTCTCTACAGTGGTGGCTCCGGCCACATCACCTGTCACGGGGCCGGTCCTTCCTAAAACCGTCATGGTTAGTGGTGACCACCGACGCCAGTCTGAAGGGCTGGGGGGCGGTGTTCTTGCACCACAGGGCTCAAGGCCTCTGGACTCAGTCGGAGTCGGCGTTGCAGATCAACGTGCTGGAGATCAAGGCGGTGTTTCTGGCGCTACTGGCGTTTCAGAAATTTCTGTCAGGACAGCCCATTCGGGTACAGTCCGACAATGCGACGGCCGTCGCCTACATAAATCATCAGGAGGGACCAGAAGTGCTCAGGCCCTCGCCGAAGTCCACCGCATTCTACTCTGGGTGGAGGAAAACGGCTGCCTGATCTCCGCAGTTCACATCCCAGGGGTCGAGAACTGGGAGGCCGACTATCTGAGCCGACAGGGGATGGACGCCGGAGAGTGGTCCATACATCCAACGTCTTCAGGGACATCTGCGACAGGTGGGGCACTCCGGACGTGGATCTGATGGCCTCACGGCTGAATCATCAGGTGCCCCAATACATGGCGAGATCTTGGGATCCCCAGTCTCTGGGGGCGGACGCCTGATCCTGAGCTGGTCCAGCTTTCAGCTGCCATATGTGTTTCCGCCTCTGGCTCTGATTCCCAGGGTCCTGTGGAAGATCAGGACAGAATGCAGAGTGGCCATTCTAGTGGCTCCAGATTGGCCCAGGAGGTCTTGGTACCCGGACCTGTGGCAACTGTCAGGCGGACAACCGGTGGGCTCTTCCAGAACGCGCAGATTTACTCGCGCAAGGCCCGTTCTTCCATCTCAATTCCAGGGCCCTCAGATTGACTGCATGGCTCTTGAGGCCTGGCTGCTAACATCCAGAGGTTTCTCCCCTACAGTGGTTGCCACTATGAATCGGGCGAGGAAACCTGTTTCCAGGAAGATATACCACAGAACGTGGAAAATCTTTTTTACCTGGTGTGCCTCTGGTGGCCGCTCACCGTGGCCTTTGTCTATCCCGACATTGTTGGCCTTCCTACAGTCGGGGTTGGAGTTGGGATTATCCCTTGGCTCTCTGAAAGGTCAAGTATCAGCACTTTCAGTGCTGTTTGACAGGCGCTTGGCGCTCCTCCCCGAAGGTACGTCAATTTCTGCAGGGGGTGTCTCGGGTGGTTCCGCCCTATAGACGACCTCTGGATCCTTGGGACCTCAACATGGTCCTGGCGACACTGCAGAAACCGCCGTTTGAGCCACTGAGAGAAGTCTCTCTCTCTCGTCTGTCCCAGAAGGTGGTCTTTCTGGTGGCGATTACGTCTCTGAGACGGGTCTCAGAATTGGCTGCACTTTCGTGCAAGTCTCCTTTTCTGGTGGTTCACCAAGACAAGGTGGTGTTGCGCCCACGGCCTGAATTTCTGCCGAAGGTGGTTTCAACGTTTCACCTAAACCAGGAGATTGTTCTCCCATCATTTTGCCCCGCTCCCGTTCATCAGGTTGAGCGCGACCTCCATACTCTGGATCTCGTGAGAGCTGTACGCATTTATGTGTCCAGGACCGCCTCCTTTAGGAGTTCGGATTCTTTATTTGTCCTCACGATGGGTCGCTGTAAAGGGGCCGCGGCTTCGAAGTCGACCTTGGCCAGATGGATCAAGGCTCCCATTCAGGAGGCATACCGGTCTTCTGGTTTGCCTCTCCCGGTGGGTTTGAAGGCACACTCTACGAGAGCTGTAGGTGCCTCCTGGGCCTTGCGACATCGAGCTTCTGCTCTACAGGTGTGTCAGGCGGCCACTTGGTCCAGCCTGCACACTTTCTCTAAGCACTATATGGTGCACGCCCATGCCTCTGCGGATGCGAGTTTGGGCAGGCGGTTTCTCCAGGCGGCGGTTGCCCACCTTTAAAGGGAACCATGTGTTATCCGTCTTGTTGAGGAACTCTTCCCGCCCTGGGGTATTGCTTTAGGACATCCCCATTGTCTGGGTCTCCCATTGTGACGACCAGAAAAAGAGAATTTTGTTTACGTACCGTAAATTCTTTTTTCTTTAGTCATCAATGGGAGACCCAGCACCCACCCAGTTGTTCCGTTGCATATTTTGCACTTGTTCTGTTCTCTGTTGAGACAGTGTTTACCGGGTTGTTGAACCGTCTGTGCACGGCATTCTTCCCGATGTTTTCGGGTGTGGTTTAATTTCTCCTCGCAGCTTATGGACTAAACTGAGGATGTCTCCTACGGTGGGGGTTTATAAGCGGAGGAGGCGGTGTCTACAAACTTGTAGTACCTAGTGTGACCTCCGGAGGGCAGAGCCCTAAACCCCATTGTCTGGGTCTCCCATTGATGACTAAAGAAAAAAGAATTTACGGTACGTAAACAAAATTCTCTTTTTTAGGTACATCAAGCAGCTATCACAAAGGTAATCAGTGGTAAAACCATGAACAGAGGTCATATGGAAAGTGTTCTGTGATGCTCAAGGAGAACTTTACTATTGCGTCATTGTGGATTTTGACAAGCGAATTCCACCCTCATGAAAACACTTTGAATAGTCTAACACTTATCTGACTAGTTGTGATCTTGTTTATCCCCTAATAGTGTTCTCTGAGCTGATAAGGTTACAAGGTTTTCATTTTTCCACTGGTAAGAGCATATGTACTAGTGTAAAGTGTTGTGGCAATATACAGCATTGCGCCGACCATACAGTTTGGCTACATCTGTTTTAAGGGAAGTTTTTTTTTTTCTCCTCCCATCCACCACGGCAGCCCTCAGGAGGTTGCCTCTCGGCCCTAATAGGGGCAGGAACACAGAGGTTAAATAGCCCCTCCCAACCTCCTCACACCAGTGTTTCCTGTCCCTATGGGGCATGAAGAGGTCTCCTGAGGCTGTGGCAAGCAGTCCTCTCACCTGATCCGGCCGGGGGTCGATCGGGCTTCGGCTCCTTTCCTCCTGTACGCGGCTTCTTTCCTGGCGGCGCCAGCCTGCACCGCTTTCCCTCGCTCTCGGGCAACACTGGACGGGTGCCATCTGGCCGGGGTCCTCTGTGAGCTCCCCGGTCTCTTCCTGCCTCCTCCGGCGGTTTGTGGCCAGATGTGACGTCTCGCGATGCCGCGCTCTGTGACTTCCGGCTCCGGGGGCCGGCAGGAGCGGGGATGCAGGTACAAAAGAAAACCAAATCCCAGCCCGCAAATGCGGCGTCTGTAGTCAGAAGCTGTCCTCTTCCTACAAGAAACTTCTGTGCCTGGGGTGTACCGACAAGGTTCCTTGAGAGACGAAAAGCTGTCCTGATGGACGAAATGAAGGATCTCATAAAGTCTGAAATCCGGTCCTCCCTAGCTACGGTTACGCAACCCCCTCCAGCAGCCCAGTCTAAAAAACGCAAGGTCGTACCGGAGGATTCGGACCCCGAGCCCTCAAGGCCTCTGGTTCCGATGAGGGGTTGGCAGTGGACTCTGATTCCCCTTGCCTATGGATAGGGAACAGGATGCTCCCAGAAGGTTTTATTTCTCCTCAGAGGATATTGCAGAACTGGTGTCCGCAGTACGAGATACGATGGGGGTGGAGGAGGCGACTCTTACCCCCTCAGTTCAGGATATTATGTTTGGGGGCCTTAGGTCCAAACAGATCCCTGTGTTTCCCGTCCATGACAGTTTGAAGGAGATGATTCTGGACGAGTGGAAGTTTCCGGAACGTCGCCATGTGGTCCCCGCCGGGTTGAAGGGTCAGTTTCCTCTGGATCCTGCGGTATCGAAGCTGTGGTCCGACGTCCCCAAGGTGGACGTCCAGATTGCTGAAGTGGCCAATAAAACCACCCTGTCGTTTGAGGACTCTTCTCAGCTGAAAGATCCCATGGACAGGGAAAGCTGATGACCTGTTAAGGCGTTCTTGGGAGACTTCTTCCTTTCTGGTGTCGGCAAACGTCTCTGCTACCTGTGTCACCCGGAGTTTAGCCCGCTGGTCAGATCAGCTGGAGTACTCCTAGAGACGACCTCCTGGCTTCTGTTCCCCTGCTGCAGAAGGCTGCTTGTTTTCTGGCCGACTCCTCGGCGGAGTCCATTTGTGCGGCGGCCAGGTCTCTGGTACTGTCTAATACCAAGCGTCGGGCGGTGTGGCTCCATACCTGGAATGGTGACATGGCTTCTAAAAGCAAGTTATGTTCTATCCCGTTCCAAGGCGATTACGTTTTTGGTCAAGTCTTGGACAGTCTGTTGGACAAGGCATCTGAGCAGAAAGGCCTCCCGGAACAGCGGGCGAAGCCGCGGTCCTATCGTCCCCAACATGCTCATCGGCCACAGCCGCAGGCCTCTCAGCAGCGGAACAAGGGGAAGAGGGGCCACTGGAGTTACCCTAAAGGGGGTAAAGGGAGGAGCATTTTCTCTCGTCATCAGGATAGGAAATTACGCCATTCCGATTGGGGGGAGACTTTCCACCTTTCTTCCCCAGTGGCGGTCAATCACCTCGGATCACCAGACTCTTCACCTCCTTCGAGACGGAATGAGGATTGTGTTCTCCTCCCCAACATGTCCGCGTGACCTGTCTTTCCTCTCGGTCGCTCCAGTCCTCCCTCTGGAAGGAGGTCCAGTCCCTCCTCCACATGGGGCGGTGGTGCCTGTTCCAGTCGGAGAGGTGGGTACCGGTCATTATTCTCGCCTGTTTTTGGTGAGGAAGCCAAACGGCTCCTTTCGCACCATAATCAATCTGAAGCCTCTGAAACGGCATGTTGCATATTCCAGATTCAAAATGGAGTCCATCGGCTCCACCGTTCCTCTGCTCGGGAAAGATTTTCTGATGGCGACACTGAATCTCCAGAATGCATACTACCACATCCTCATACATCCGGCAGTACAACGGTTCCTCCGCTTCGCTCTTCAGTTTCATGGCCGGATCCACCATTTTCAGTTTAAGGTTCTTCTGTTCGGTCTCTCCTCCGCACCCAGAGTATTCACGAAAGTGATGGCAGAAGTGATGGCGTATGCCCGGTTACAGGACATCACGGTGGTGCCTTACCTGGACGATTTCCTGGTTGCTGCTCCTACCAGGACCCTACTTCACTCCAGATTACGGGCTTTCCTGCAGCTCTTCGTTTCTCTAGGATGGAGAATAAGTTATGCCAAGTCACACCTGACACCCTCTTGTCGGCAGGTGTTCCTGGGTTTTTTGCTCGACTCTCATCGGCAGTCCTCTTTTCTTCCCCTGGGCAAACAGCTTCAGCTGCGCTCCAAGATTCGGCTACTTTAGAGGCGCAGTACCATCACCGTCTGCGAAGCCATGTCGGTACTGGGCTCCATTACGGCCTGCATCCAGATGGTGCCCTGGGCTCAGGCTCATTCCAGGCCTTTAGAACTACACATCCTTTCCCAATGGAATGGGTTTCCGTCGGGCCTCAACCGCTGCATTCATCTTCCCCGTCATGTCCAGATGTCTCTGGATTGGTGGTTGGTCAGCGACCATCTTCAGAAGGGTCTCCCCTGGTTCCCCTACCCTCTGGTTCCGGTTTACACGGATGCAAGCAACGGGCTGGGGTGCTCTGGTATCCAGGCTTCCTTTCAAGGGCGATGGTCCCTCCAAACGCAGATGTGGTCTTCTAACTTCCGAGAACTGCGAGCCGTGGAAGAAACCCTCCATGCTTCCTGCTCCCCGGTCCAGGGAACCCATGTTCGGGTGTTCTCGGACAATATGACGACAGTGGCTCATCTTCGCCACCAAGGAGCCACACAATATCGGAGCCTGCAGGCAGTGTCCTCTCACATTTTTCAGTGGGCAGAATTGCATCTTCTCTCCCTGTCTGCTTTTTCACCTCCACGGTGAAAGTCTTCTGGGACCTCACGTCAGCTTGGGGGGTTCCGGATGTGGATCTATTTGCTGCCCGCCTCAACGCCAAGGTCGATCGATAGTTTTCTCTTCACCCCGACAATCCGTGTCTCACCGTGGAAGCCCTGGCTCATCCCTGGGACTTTCGGCTGGCATACGCCTTTCCTCCGTTTCCTCTATTGCCACGGGTGGTACAGAAGATTCGGGCAGAAGGGGTACGCACGATTCTTATTGCTCCCCATTGGCCCAAACGCAGCTGGTTTGCAGTTCTCCATTCCATGACGACAACTGAACCCCTCCTCCTGCCAGTGCGCCCAGACCACCTTCATCAGGGTCCGATTCTCCATCCTGACCTGGGTCATCTACATCTTTCGGCCTGGTTACTGAAGCCCAGATCTTAAAGATGCGATAGTTATCTCCACTCTCCAGAATAGTCACGAGCCGGTCACAAACGCCATCTATACTAAAATCTGGAAGGTTTTCTGCTCCTGGTTGCGACCCCCTCACCTCCTAATCCGTTTTGGCCAAACATCGCCTGTATCTTGGATTTCCTACAGGCTGGTCTTAAGCTAAGTATTCTGAAAGTCCAAGTGGCAGCAGTCAGCTCATACTTTGATCAACAATTGGCTGTTCACCCATGGATTCAGCGGTTTCTGCGATCAGCGTCCCATCTCCGTCCTTCGGTGTTCAACCCCTGTCCTCCGTGGGACCTTTTAATGTCGTCCTCAACGGTCTGTCCAGGTCTACTCTTGAACTGTTATCATCGGTGCTAGTGAATAAGCTCTCATGGAAGACTGCTTTTCCTGGTGGCCATCACCACGCCTCGACGTGTCTGAACTTCAGGCTTTCTCCATCCTTGACCCTACCTAAAGTTACTGGACGACAGAATCGTTCTCAGTCTGGATCCTTTATTGCTTCCAAAGGTGTCTTCCGATTTTCAACGTTCCCAAGAGATTGTCTTGCCTTCTTTCTGCCAGAATCCTCAGAACAAGAAGAAACGGGAGTTTGATTTATTGGATGCCCGACAACAAACACAGCGCTGGCAGATGGATTCCTATTTATTTGTGTAACTTGGTGGTCGGAAAAAAGGGAAAAAGGCGTCCCGTAGTATGATCGCCACATGGATCAAGAATGCCATTTCCGAAAGTTATTCTTGCCAGGACCTTGCTCCTCCGGAAAAGTTAAAGGCTCATTCCACACGTGCCGTTAGTCTCCTGGACTGAGCATGCAGACGCGTCCATCGAGCAAATCTGTAAGGCCGCCACCTGGTCTTCCATTCACACCTTCACCCCCTCACTATCGTTTGGAAGTCTTTAGGCATTCGGCTCTGACGTTTGGACGGAAAGTCCTTTAATCTGTGGTCCCTCCCTGATTTTTTGGCTTTGGTATTACTCCTGAGGGCTGTTGTGGTGAATGGGAGGAGAACACCGAATTAGACCTAACTGTAATTCTTTTTCGGAGAATCCACCACGACAGCCCAAGTAATTCCCTCCCTTTTTTGGCAATTTTTCTTGTCGTTCCTCCTTGTTTAAGTGGTTCTTGGTACTTCATTTCTAGGGGTCCTTGTTAACAGTGGTGTGAGGAGGTTGGGAGAGCTATTTAACCTCTGTGTTCCTGCCCCAATTAGGGCCGAGAGTTGCTCTTCTGATTACTGGGTGCCTAATTGGCTAACAGTGTAT